>CAHIKZ030005218.1:1637500-1842500 GCA_903632075.3 Acanthosepion pharaonis
CGAGTCGAGGGATAAACTGGATGAGAATTTCCGAGCAAAGCATTCAGTCTCATCAGATGAGATTGGTTGAACAGAGGTGCATGCAGGGACACCCTTCCATGCGCGACATGACACTACAAGCAATCCGATATTATCCAATTGATGATCAGGTCAGTCGCTCAAGACGCTACGCAAGAGTTAGGGCTCCTAACTACCAGTCGGGAACAGAAACAAAAAAACTGTCAACCCGGCACCCTCAGTAAGAATATTTTTGCTACAGACCGCACACATTAGAAGAGATTCACGACAGTACTGCTACGGATGCCGGAGAAAGGGTAGGGAAAAAAAACCTGGGAACCCCTTCCTAAACAGGAAAAAAAAGGAAAGAACCTCTACTCCTGTTCAACAAAAGAGGGAGGAGTATTGACAATGCGATAGGGAAAGCCTAAACACACACACACGCATATATATATATATATATATATATATATATAAATGATGATGATCCGGCGCATCATCACAGATGATGGCCGCCTAATCACGTCCGTTCACGACCTCGGACCTCGCTCGTGAATGAACCAGAAGGTGACTTAGCAAGCCTGCGACGGACTTGCATGACTTGTTACAGATGAACAATGTGCTTGCCACAAACCTGATGTAGTCACACCGCTGTGCCCGATTCCTGTGCACCATCATGTGCTTTTTCAGTCCTGGGCTGGTTTTGCAAATCTTGTCACACAGCTTAGGTCAACCCGTGGTATGGTTTTCAGGCACTTTCCAAAGGTGCCGCACACTGAGATCGCCCGCTCCAGACCAATAACATTGGAAAGTTATCCTGACAAATCAACCGTAGTGAGATTCGAATGGTTAGAAAACGAACTTTCTAACCATTGACCCCCCCACACACACACACACACAATTGAGATTTTCAGGAGAAACATGTGCACCCAAGTATGGAGAAAAAAAAAGGAACTGAATACAACCCAGTAACCCCCATTCCAACAGTCAAATATGGGGGTGGTAGTCGAATTTGGGGTTGTTTTTCATAAAACAGAGTAGGAGAAATGGAAGTCATCAAAGGAAGAATGAATGCAGCAAAATACAAGCAAATCTTATCAACCCATCTATTAAAAAGTGCAACACTGTTTGACCAAGATGTTGTATTCCAACAGGACAATGATCCAAAGCACATGGCTAAAACAACTCAACACTGGTTCAATGAAAATGGAATTGATGTTCTAGAATGGCATAGCCAGTCACTGGATCTCAATCCAATAGAAAATTTATGGAAAAAGTTAAAGTTGAGAGTACATGCAAGAGATCAAAAAAATATCAATACTCCTCCCTCTTCTGTGAAGAAGAATGGGGGGAAACTACCAAAATCTTCAGCAAGAAGCTCGTTGAAAACTACAGAAAATGACTCGAGACTGTCAGGTAGAACAGAGGATATGCCACTAAATGTTAACAAATCGTGTTAAATACTTTTACAGTCAAACTTGAAAATTGTCAATAAAAGTGCATAAAAACAATGTTTCTCAATTTTTCTTATGTTTAGTTAGACAACGTTCATTAAAATATTTAAAGTATCATTCAAATTGAACAATCTTTATTATGAAATTTATATAAAAAAAAAAAAAACAACGTGTTAAATAATTTGCTACTCACTGTATATATATGTACACACACACACACACACACACATATATATATATATATATATATATATATATATATATATATATATATATGTGTGTGTACATATATATATATAGTCAACAACTAAATTGTTCGTACATCCATCAATTTTCAATATTTTATCCATTTCTCAGAATCTAATGCCCGTATGATGCCAGTTTTTTTACATGTTAATAAGCAAAAAAAAAAAAAAAAACGAATATAAAACTCAATTTTCAAAACAATAGGTTAAATACAACAACTTTTACAGGCGACTTACGCAAATTAAGAAAAGAAAAAATTATTCCTTCAGTATGAAAAGTAGAAAAAATTGAACCATTTTCACAATAGCAATAGTCAATAGCATAGACTCATCTTTATAACTTGCTGCAATCGTTTTCTAAAGTTTTGATGAGATTTGAACGTGTCTTTTCTGGGATTTTCTTCCATTCTTCAATGGCTACACGTTATAATTCCTGAATGTTTTTTGGTGACCGACGATTTATTCGAACCGTCAATTTTTGCCATAGATTTTCAATAGGATTCAAGTCAGGACTCATTGAAGGCCATGGCAGAAATGTAATCTTCTTTTATTGAAGCCACGCAGTCACTGATTTAGACATAGGTTTGGGGTCATTATCTTGCTGGAAAGTAAATCGCCGACCTAGATGAAGATTTTGCGCTGATAGTTGTAGATTTTTATTCATACATTTTGATATAGTCTGCAGATATCATTATTTTTATTGCAATTAATTGTCCAGTCCCTCTTGAGCAAAATCAACCCGAAAACATCATCGAGCCGCAACTGTATTTTAATGTTGTCACTGTGTTCTTCGAGAGGAACGCCACACCATTCTTGCGCCAATTCTTCTGTACATAATTACGTCCTAAAAGCTCAGTTTTTGTTTCATCACTCCATAGTACTTGTTTCCAAAAGCAATATTCTTTGTCCAAGACGTTTTGGTAAATTTAAACTGAGCAACAATGTGACATGGTTTGTTAATAATTCTCTGTCTCAAGTCAACGCTAAGCTCCTTTGTCTTCCCCATCGTGTTGCTAACATAAGAATAACATTAGTGACACTATATTCATCGCATGATGTTCTCTGCTGGAATTATCACAAATATTCCACTGAATAAATAGTCTAGAAGGCTTCACTGCAAAAAAAAAAAATATAAATAAATAAAAAATAACTTATAGTTACACTAATCAATTTAAAACGAGATTTTCTACAGTACGAATAATATTAACTTTTACTATTTTGTATAATTCGCCTATAAAATTTGTTGTATTTACCCTAATATTCTGAAAACTAAGTTTTATATTCTTTTATTTGTGCTTATTAACATATAAAAAAAACTGGCACCACACGGGTATTAAATTCTGAGAAATTAATGAAAATATTCAAAATTAAAGGGTATATGAATAATTTCATCGTCGACTAATATATATATATATATATATATTAGGGCAGCAGATCATTATTCAAAAATATCTTGTTAAATATAAGAGACAAGGAATGTCTACTATGTTTGACCATGAGCCGTTCTAATCTTTGTATGCTGGCTTTAGTTTCAGGAGTAAATAAAAACAAAAACTGTTCAATATCTGGATGTTTTTATTATGTCGTTTATCGATCTAAGCTTTCGGCTCAGTTATGTTTCCAGTGTATTAAGCTGTAGATAATTTATTCACACACACAAATATATGGGAGAGTGTTCAGTACGAAACCTTTTCTAGGACGATAGTAACTGTCACTACAAATTAAGGTCAAAGTGACAAGTCTATGCCGAGTGAATTTAATTAGTACAGCGGATCATTTAAGTAGAGAATCTGACAACAAAAAACATAAATAAATAAATAAATGGCGGTTATATCCTAGCAGATGAATTGTTAGTTGTATGTTTCTAAGATTCCAGTAAATTTCTGATATTCAGTTGAGAGGAATAAAGAAACTCGAATTACTAGATCAAAAGTATAACGAAGAATTTACAAAAGTAATTTCCTGCTTGTAAATTCCACGATTGAACTTCGAACGAATTGAACTTCGTCAGCGATTTTGGGAGAGCTAAGAGCTATATCGGTGACCTCGGTGAAGGACAAGAGGTCAGTTAAATTCTATTTCAAGCTCAAAGAAAAGACAACACTTTTCTGCTCTTGTGTTTGGTAAGCGTTTCTCGGCATGAATTTCGAGTTGGTGTGATCTTACACAATAATGAGTAGTTCTTGCTTCTCCAGTTCACAGCCCGAACTCGAGGCGAATAACATTTTTTTTTGATAGATGGGCTGGAGAGTGGGTAACCAAAAACCATGCAGCGTTCGCGAGATTTGACGTCATTCAGTTTGAATTTTGGATGCCATCTCCAGAAGGCAAGTAACTCGGTATACGAGAACTCCACTAATCATTTTCTTCACTCTCGACAGAAACTTGCTATATTTTTATTTGCTTTTATTTCTGAAGGGTTACTGGTACGTAATGACAATCTTTGACACACTAATTTGGTTAAATAAATTAAATTAAATCAAGACGAAAGCTTGTTAAACTGGGAAACAAACCACCTTCGGTCTTGTTGCTATGGGAAGTATATTTGCTTTTAAACAATCCTCTAATATTTACTAATGTGAGCTTTTTACGAAGTGAGAGGTTTGTAGGGAACCGGTCAATCTAAGTTGGCACGACTTGTTTACTCAAAGTCAGCCTAATTTGGTTGTGAGTACATTTCTCGCTAAACATGACCGTCTTTCAGAGACTTTTTTTATTTTTATTTTAATAATGATCACTCTGTAAAAGGGTCCAATAGCCACTCGAAGTAGAGGGAGAGAGTTTATGCGGTTATGTGGGGAAGATAACTGTTAGCCCTAGACTTGAACAGGTTAAGATTGTAGTGATCGGGAAAGCATCCTCTTGGGAGTCGGTTCCACAGAGCAGCATTTCGTGGGAAGAAGCTGCTCGAGTGGAATTTACATCTTACCAGTGGAATACGAAGGGAAGGAGGATGGTTTGTTACCATATGTGTGGCATGGTGGGTCTTAGCCGGGAAGGTTAGAACTCGCGGAGTTTAACAAATTGCACTCGAACAAAAGGAAAGGCTTCGTTTATATGAATTATTCAATGGTACAAATTAAATCTTCAGTCTACAAAAACTGATAATCACTCCTTATGCCGTGTCGGTGACGCACGTTCACCAAGAATTCCTGAGCAAATATGCTTACTCTTTGCAGGTAAAACATTCACGTCACGTAGAAATAGTTACGCATTTCCCTTTGGCACCAAAGGTCAGTGTTCGAGCTCCAGATAAAAGCTAAAATTTCGGATACCTCCATTCTGAAGATTTGCGAATCGCAGCCTTCCTACACCAAGTGTTAATCTCGTTAGTTTGCGAGATTTGGCAACACAACAAACTTGCATCAGTTCTTTTCAATTCTACAGCAACGCACAAATATAATTAACACATCAAACTTAGTAAATATCAGGATTTCTAATGATGATTTTGAAAACAGAACTCTTCTTTTCGAAGATCGGCGAAACACAATCTTCGTACCTCAACTGGTATTTTTTTTTATTTTAGTACACTAACCAAAAGGTTTGTAAGTATCAATGACAATCACACTTTTTTTTTGGTTTTGTTCTATTTACAGATCACGACAGCTATTAGGGAAATGTGATTAAATATACTTTAATGTTTAAAAAAATCATTCAGTATTATTATTGTTTAGCTGTATTATAATGTAGCACAAATAGCAAAGAAAATTTCGACAATATAGGCATTTTTACATATTTATGGTTATTTTTTTAACTTATCAAAAACGACATTCTTGTACATGTAGTTATGGATCATAATATACATTAATTACTAATTTTTTAAATTAATAACTATTTGTGCTCAATTGTTGACATTAATAGCTATCTGCTGATGTGTTAAAATAATGCAATAATAAAAATTTAAATTTCATCTCTCTGATAGATGTGGCGATCAGTTAAAAAAAAATGAAAACGACAGAAAGGACGAAAATGCTTTTCTTGGAACATCGTCGGTTACAGTTTAGAAGAAGGAAAGCTAAGCACATGGCGCTTTCTTTGAGAATCATCTGATTTTTTTTTATTTATATATATATATATATATATATATATATATATATATATGTATGTAATTTTCCGAGCGTAATTCAGATGTGGCACAAAGCCGAAAGTATGGGGCACCCAGTGAGGATCGAACTCACTACTCAGTCGTAATTGTTCTAGCGAGTCAAGCTTACTAACCATTACACACCTCGAAGTGCGCGCATATAACAAAATATAAAAGAGATCTTTTATATCGCTGACTGCCACGTTAAGCTAAGTCTATTAGCAGACAAGGTGTGATAATCCAACAATACTAGGGAATGAATATTTGTATGTTGTCCTATTCAAGAATTTAACTGTGTGTATAAGTAAATAAAATCAAACCTCGTTCTTTCCACACATACATTGAAGCCTTAATCTGGTTCGGTTGGTTTTACAATATGTCAACACTTATTGAGCTATTTAATGTCAAAATCAATTTAATATATATATATATATTTGAGTCGGAAATATTTGATTGAATCAGGGATAGGGGAGTAGACAAAGAAAAATGGCAAAGTGTCAAGCATTTAGAGCTAAAAGGACAGGAATCTGTGGAGAGTTATGATCGTCCACGTGTTGAAGGGACATGGACCGTAAAAGAAAAAAAAATATCGGTCTTTTATATTTGAGACTATGTGAAAGCACGTGGTCGTCTAAAGTAAAGGAAACCTCAACATAAAACAAAATTTTCTTGAGGATAAGAGAAGTTGGGATGTAGGGCTTTTAAACCACATCGACAAACAATTTGATTACACAAATCTCAAAAATGTTTTATGTGCCTCGAGGTACCAGGCATCAAGCTAGCTAGGTAGCTACATTTGAAATTATAAACATTTACTTCGTGGATAGATAAATATTGATCGTTTATGTTTGGGTCAGTAAGCATTCGCCTGTTCTGTGGATAGATAAATATTTGTCATTTATATTTGAGTCTGTAAATATTTACTTGGTCCAGAGATAGGTAAATATTGATCGTTTATGGATCTATTAATATTTTACTATAGATAAATATTGTTTATACTAGAGTGTGGAAGTATTTACTTGATTCAGCGATAGGCAAAATATTGGTCGCTTATATTTGAGCCTGTACGCATTTAGTTGATAGGTAACTCCTTTTCAGAATGTTACCCCTCTACAGAAGACGCAGTAAGCATATACTATGCCCCACCAGCAGGTCAGATTAATCTCGGGTTGCAGAAAATAGTCTAAACGTATCGTATAACTTATTTACCATGGTTAATTGTCAAGTTATTGCTGGTTACGATCCATTTCTAAAGATGCCAGAAAAATTGTCAGCTCATTCCGCCACTCCAAAAAGTACCAGGTTGCGTCCACGGAGTCGAATCACCTGCATTTCCTCCATATTCAAAATGGAAGGAGGAAGTTCCACTCAGCTTTCTTTTTTTTTTCCGAAGAAATGCTATTTTTTGGATAGAATCCCGCGTTGGTACTTCCCTGAACACTATAATCTTAATCTCTAAGTTAATCTTCACACACCTCACTTAGTAGTCCTTTAATTGGATGAATAAAGGTAAAAAAGCCACTCTTAAACTGTATAGTACTGAACTGTTGCGTAATATCAGTCCTCTTATAATGGCAGTGAATGCTGGACAATCTCCTCACAGATGAAGAGAATTAAAACAATAGAAATGCAATTCTACAGAAGGATACTGAGAGTACACTGGACCGAACATGTGAGCAACGACGAAATTTTAAAGAAGATGGGAACAAAAAAAAAAAAAAAAAAAAGAAAAGACACTTATCATCAAGAAGAGACAACTAAAATTTCTAGGGCACATAATGAGGAAAGACGGCTAGGAAATTTTGATACTAACATGACACATTGAAGGGACAGAGGAAACATACCTAGCGGGGTTAAGTTAATGGACGCGGAACAAAGTTTAGCAAAGATAACAAAAAGACAAAATTTATTAAGAGTCACCAAGAAGAGGAAATTGTAGAGAGCCATAATCACCGACGTCCTGAAGGGACTTGGCACATAGGGAAGAATACAAACATGATAAATTGTAAGGAATTACAATACATGCCATTGAAATGGAGTGTAGTGACAAGATTAAATTTTTTCATCAAAGAGAATTGATAGGGAAATGTCTTTTTGTTCAGACCTACCAAAAGCCTCCATCTATAAATTAAAAGTAAGGATATCAAAAGAAGTTTTTTTTTTTTTTTTGAAAATGACTGAAAACACTGTCTTTTTCGTTAATGCAAACCACGAAAACGAAAATTCTAACCCTGGTAGAAGGTCGAACTAACAAAAGATACTTAACTTAATTCCCAATGGTAATGGATTTTTTTTGTCTGATGGCGAATAAAGAAAAAGCTTTAAAAAACGATGTTCCATATTGCTAATATTTTATTATTTCAAACATTTTGAAATCATTAGCCTCTTCGGGTAGAAATCTGATAATGCGATTGATTTGAAATCCAACTGAAAAGATATACAAGACTAATTGTTCAGGAGGAAGGTTAAAATGTTTTGGTTTCGCAAGATCAAATTGATGTTAAAATTTGACCCCAACCTAACATCATGAATTGAATTTCTAGTCAACAAGGAAAATATTATTTTCTTTTTTGGCTTCCGTATTTTAAAATTATGGCTGTTAGCTTTTAGTGAATGTTGATTGCTTGACTGATTCATTTTCTACGGCTTATCAACCCTTTGTAGGTTATTTAAAGCCAAAAATAATTTTTAGATTGTAAGAGTTTTTTTTAGACATTAATGATTTAATGATACAAGTTTTACTAATTAAACCATAGCTGAGGACGAAGAGGTGAATTCATACCATTTCCAAGAGTATTATTGCGCTTAAGTGAATATAGCGAACCCAACTGGAACTCGGCCCTCCGATTAACAAATCCAAGCCATTATCCATTACACCACCAGCTTACAGCATCTGGTATTCCCAAACAATCACCTTCTAGGTACTGATCAGGCTCGACGTTGCTTCGCTGATCGTACGGTGTTTTCAACGTTATATGACTGTAATCCTTTTCCAATGTATTTGATAGTTGCCGAGTTACTGCAATTTGCTTCCATTAAGATTTTTGGAGAACCGGTTGTTCTTATTTTCACTAAGCTTAGCTTGGTACAAACTCATGAGTGTGAAGATCAAACTCACCACTCAGTTGCAACGATTAACCAAACTGGCTCGTTAACCATTACCCCTGCGCTGAAAAAGGTTGCTAATTGCGGCTCCACAGTGTATGTAAAAGTAAACTAATTACAACAACACAAACAAACAAATAAAAAGAAGACAGGCGTAAACAAATATCTTCCGTTACGTTAATTATGTGAACAGCAGGCCGAAATGTTGCTGCAAATATGGAGTACATTTAACGACAGCACTGGTTGAATCTGACGAGGTTGATAGCTTGTCAGCAAGACACTCTAATTAATTTAACAAAAAAGCAAACGACCCACGAGAGAACGTGGAAAGATTCAGGCGGTTGGGTTCCTGTGAACGGCAAATAAGTAAAGTAAGACTGATGAATTATTGTCGTCTTTTGCTAACAGCATCGAAAACTCCGATTGGTGCATAACTAGCTGTATTGACCAATGAGAAAAAAACAATGGAAAAAAAAAAGAAAAGAAACGTTCATACTTCATTCAGAAGTAGAAATTAACCAAAAGATTTCGCTTCACATTTTTAATTTTTTTTTTTACCTGTTGCCTGTTTTCTTTTGTATAAATTGATCGACAACACACACACACACACACACATATATTGATAGACTGCTTATTTGGAAAGAAAAAGAGCAGGAACATTTTTTTACGCAAACCAAATTCATTGAATGAGAAATTAGCTAATTTCTTTTGGTGGCATTCAATGTCTAGAATTTTTATCTCATAATTAAATTAATTAAACGTTATTTTTAGTGGACAATCGTATTTCAGTAGATACTCTGTTTATTTATTAAATAGTATATTTATTTATTTTCGCCTACCGGCCTGAATATTCGAGAAATCGTTTTAGAGTAAAATATAGGCTCTACAGCAAGAATCGAACCTGCGTTTCCCTAGGGAAAACCGTCATTAGATCTGACGTGCTTTGACCTACACAGTGCGTCGATGTTCAAGCAAAGTTGAATAGTGATTTTAAACGGGGATTTCTCTCTGATTCTTAAAATAGACATATCTACTCAGTTTCGTATCCTAACATAAACAAAGCAATTTGTAAAGAAGTTATGGATTTTTATATATTAATCCAACAGATTTTTCTTACTTAAACGTTATTTTAGTGGATATTCGTATTTTAGTAGACGCTCCAGTTATTTATTAAAGAATATATTTATTTATTTATTTCCGCCTAGCAGCCTGAATATTCGAGAAATATTATTAGAGAAAAATGTGCGCTCTCCGACCGGATTCGAACCTTCATTCCACTAGAGAAAATTTTTATTTCCTTTACTTTCTCACCCATGACGACTGTGGATGAACAAAAAAACATTTGAGATTGGCTGGCATGGGCAATCTGAATTAGCTCCGATTATCTTAGAATATGGTCAAGTCCCTGGCTTGAAAAATCATCCAAAACAGTGGGACAGGCTGATAAAGAAAGATTACTTTCTAGAAACCCCCATTTTCGCCTCCGGTACAAAAACAGTTGTACCCGCACTTGGAAATGAGTTGATGTTGGATACTGAGAAGGTGGGAAAAGGGAGATTGAGAGGGAGACCAGCACCGCCTATATGGTGCGATGGTACGAGATAAAAAGTGAAGGGAGTTGGAGTTAAAGGGCGGCTTGATTCCTCTGACCACTCTCAAAAGTGATCTGGACAGACCCTAAATTTGGAAAAATACTCGCGTAAGCATATTTTGAAAACATGAGATTTTAGAAAAAAGTTGATGTTAAGTATGGAAGATAACCGAACTCCAGACCTTGGTCAACCCCACACATGTCACACGAAGGACTCGATATATCTGGAGGTTTGGACAACTTAGGGAGTCCCTACACTACTGCTACTGGAATCCACATTGTTCACCTAAACTTCCTGACCAAGACCTTATGTCAGCCCTGAAGACCAACACTTAGAAATTTAAATTACTACTAACAGGTTGTAAACTCCAAAAGGGGATTACCGTGTCCTTTGATTATAACAGCAGTGGAAAAGGTTAAAACAGCTGTGTACAACAAATCATATATAAACCAGATCGTTGTGACATTTTTAATCAGAGTTAATTCTTTATTCCAAAGAATTATTTTTGGTAGTTCCTAGTCGTCGACCTGTTCTACACTCGAGTTTACTTCATTAGAGATCTCCTCACCCACTGAGATCAAAAATACAATGTAGCAGAGGAGTGAATGATCGTGAAGGAGACGAACGCCAGCTAGATCGAGTGGAACCGTGCTCATCATCACGATACCAGCGACAAACCAGGAACGCGTTAAGAAGTGAGGAGTCAGCTCGATGGTAACCACGGTGGTATGAAAAAACCTGAAGATCAACATGGAACTGAGAGGGTTACAAATATAATAAAAAGATTATGACATTATTTCTTTTCTAAATTCGTTATTTATTTTTCGAATGCCATATTCTGTTTAGTGAATAAAAGATAAGAAAAAGAAATTAGAAATTAAATATGAGGAAGACAAAAAAATCACACTTCCTAGGTGAAAGGTTGAATTAAAGAATCCTTTCCAAAAGCATGATGTTATGAACTCGCTACTTCGCCGAGATTTGGCAACGCAACAAACATACGTCAATTTGGTTCAATTCCACAGTAGCTGATAAACATAATTAACACAGAGATTAGGGATTGTAACGGAAGTAAACTATTAGGTTGAGTCATAAGTAATTTCCGTTTTGGAGGAAACCAATTATAATGACAAATGTATCATCGTAACTAGTTATGTGGCAGTGACGAACAAAATTGGAGCACACTGATATAACATTGCTTTTCCATAGCAGTAGTAGTGTACACAGTGGATTAACAGAATAATCTCGGTCTCATCTATGACAACTCAAGGGCCTTATACAGCAAGAATAATAAAGGAGAAAACCTTTGAATTCTGTTGATCTGTTCTATCCGACCCACCATAATCTCCCGACCTTATACCCATTGATTATTACCTTTTTCAATCGCAGCAAAACGATTTCATGGGGAAAACTTTCTCTAATGAAAACCAGATTCAAGAGTTAGCCAAATATCTTTTTACAACAAAACCTGCAGAAGTGTATTGAAAAGCTTGATAGGTAGCAACATTTCATTGCAAATAATGGCGAATATTTAATTTAATAAAATGTAATTTATTGTTTGAACAATGAAGTTAAAAAAGAAAAATGATTCATGACACAAACTAAGATATGAAATTAATTATAATGTCACTTTAAACGTTATTTTTAGGCTTCATTTATTAAAAAGTATATTTATTTACGCCTACTGGCGAATATTCGAGGAAATATTATTAAGGAAAAATAGATCAGATATTTGTCTTTAATAAGATTTCTCAAATATTCACTAAATTAGTATCCACTAAAAAAACGTTTAAAGTGATAAACATCTGTCGGAATCATATATATATATATATATGACAGAGGGTAAAAGGTTTTCGTGATGTGTTTCGTATTTTACGACTTCATCGAAACGTTCTCGACTTTCACGTTGCCAAACATTTTCCACAGTATTGTTCATGATATATAAAAATATATCGGTCTTTCATATATAATATACATTCGTACATATATGATATAATATATAATCTTATATATATATATATATATATATATGATAAGATAACAGATATATATCAGGTCATCCCATAAGTTCTGTCCGAATTTTGAATAAAGAAAACAAGTGACCAAATGTTACATTTAATTACAGATTCAATCAACAATGTATTTTCCCTGATTATCTATGACTCCCTTCCATCTATTAACAAGCTTACTAATTCCATTACTGTAAAAAAAACTTTTGGCTTTGATTCGAAGAACTTACAAATGTCAGTTTTAACCTCTTCCTGTGTTACAAAAGCTGTTTCTTCCAAATGATTCTGTAAGCTACGAAACAAATGGTAGTCTGAAGGAACAAGATCGGGAGAATAAGGTGGATGAGGAATTTTCTCCCAACCAAGTTCTTCGATCTTTTGTGACGTGATTCTTGCTGTGTGGAGTTGCGCATTGTCCTGATGAAACATCACCCCTTTTCGATTCACTAGAGCAGGTCCTTTTTTTCCTCAAAGCTTGGTTCAAACGCTCTAATTGCTGACAGTATATTTGAGCATTAATTGTTGCATTAGGTGGTAAGAATTCAAAGTGGATTATTCCTTTGTGATCCCACCAGATTGAAAGAAGAACCTTTTTGCCATGAAGTTCCTTTCTCGGCTGTGGCTGGTGTCCTTCCCCATTACCAAGCCACTGTCTACGACGCTTAACATTTCGATAAAAGATCCATTTTTCGTTGCCAGTCACAAGTCTATCCAAAAAAGGTGAAACAAGTTGGCGAGAATGGAGAGAAGAGCAGATGTCAACTTGGGATTTGAGGTTGTTTTCAGACAATTCATGAGGCACCCATTTTCCAAGTTTAGGAACTTTTCCAAGTTGTTGAAGATGACGATGAACAGTTGTATGGTTTGAACTGAGAACCACTGCCAATTCCTCAACTGATAAAAAGCAGGATTTTCTTCAAGGGCTGTTTCAGAAGCTTTTCATCAAACTCAACTGGACGTCCGGTTCGATCTTCATCTTCAAGGGTGAAATGTCCACCTCTGAATTTTGCAAACCATCTTCTGCAAGTTCTTTCATTCACACATTCCTCTCCATAAACTGAGTGAATGTTTCTAGCCGCTTCGGCTGCTGAGTTTCATTTCTTGAACCCATTTGTTCCTCAAATGATTCTTGGGTACTTCCATGTTAGCAGGGTTTTAATCAAATAAAATTTAATTTTATTGTTCTCTGAAATAAAATTTAATTAGTTTAAATGCATCTAAACAAAAATAATGTTCAGCTCCATTAGACATTATAAAATATTCTTTAAATTTCGTTCATTTTAACAAAAGATTAAAATTCGGACAGAACTACTGGGATGACCTGATATATACACATATATAATACATACACATATATATATTATATAATATATACACATAATATATCTATATAACATACATAGCATATATAATATATAACATACATATAATATACATACATATAATATAAACACACAACACACGCACACATATATATATAGTATACAATGGCTCCATTGCAGTCAGGGTATTCCATGATAGCTTCATTGGATCAATATAATTCCATGTAGTCCATAGTTGGACTGAGTTGTTCGCTGCTCTTCCTCGAAATTCCTGATTTCTTCAATCGCCATGTCTCGTTTACACTTTGGACAGAGTTTAGAGAAAAACTGGTTGCTTGTACTGTCCAGGCCTGCTCGATTGGTTTGGGTCGCCTCAATAATCCTCTGTGTTCAGACTGGATTCTGCTTCTTGGGTGGCTTCTACTGCCGACCATTTGATGCCAGCTTTGATATGCAGCTATAAACGAACTTATCGGCCGCGAAAACGTATCTTCCCGACCTTGAACTCCTCCGATGAGATGGAAAGTTGCAACTTTCTGGCATTGATATAGAGTCTCACTGTGGAGAAGCAGAGGCGGGAGGAACTTCAAGCCACTTGCGCAGGTACTTGCTGATACACTGCTGTGTTTGCTGAATGAGAAACAGAGTAATATCATATACCTGCAACAGACATTGAAGACGGCGAAACAAACGATGGTGGTAGTACCAAGTCTTCAGTTTGCCAGATAGCACCACTTTATCTCTGTACCGATCAGTCTGTGGAATTTCATACAGCTGTCCGTACTGGCTTTTCTTTGTCGGGATCATGTGACACCCAATGAATAAGTGTCCCTGAAAGAGCCCCTGAGTAACGATAAGCTCCGGCTTTTCTTGGAATTGATATATATCCGAGTATACACAACCCAACGGAACCGGCTACAAGAGCAACGTCTTCTTTCATCAAGCCGCGCCATCTCGAGCATTAAACTTGGATCAAGCATAACTTTATAACTAATAGAAATTTTTGGAGATTTAAATAATTGCACCTAATAATTCATCGATTCAAGAAAAAGTATTCTCAACAGAATGCAGATTGAACTGGACGGCCGTTTCAGGGCTCTCAAGCTAGTTTCCTCTTAGTCACCGAAGACCAGCGCTTGCGTTGTATCATAACGGTTCGTGTTCGGATGCGCACTGCTGATTAGTCCTAAAAAGGATGAAACGGCCGTCCAGTGCTTTCTGAATTCTGTTGAGGATTCTTGTTTTAGACGCGATGAATTATTATGCTCTCTCTCTATACTATATATATATATATATATATATATATATATATATATATATATATATATATATATAATAAACTGTTTTAACAGCAAAATTGTCCAATTGTTGGATTAAGCTCAACCGGTGTATCTTAGAAAAGATTAAAGATATCTTACTTGAATTCTCCGAGATTTTTAGAATGCTATGGGACACTACTTCGAGCAATAAGAATGTATAATTACTCTAACAGAAGTATCGTGATGAAGTCGATCATAAAATAAAATGACATGTTCATAATTAATTAATCATAACTAAGGATGGGAAGATAATGAAGTATGGAAATAAAGTTCAAATATATAATTCCAGGATCATTTTCCAACTAATTCAAGATTATCTTCGAACTCTCTAACCTAACTTTCTGTGCTGAAGTAACAAGGTGCCTCACAGGTTTCACTTATGATTTCATTTTCAAGTCTTTTTTTCACTGCCATTGCGCAAACAATTCACTTAAATGCCAAAAGTCTTATGAATTAAGCTAGATTTATTTCTAATTGATCTTTTTTTTTTTTAGTTCTAAGTTGAAATGAAGGATAATTATGCTGTTATGCAACTTGGAAAATTTTATTACTCCTTGTATATATTATATATATATATATATATATACAATATAAATATATACATAATATATATATACACATAATATACATTATATACACACACACACACACACATATATATACATAATTATATAATATGTATGTAATATACATATATCTCGCACGAGTTTCGATCCCAAGCAATCGCATGTCTAGCCACACTGAAGAACTATTATACAGCGAAACAGTCTGTAGATACATATTTATGTACACTACACACAATATATATATATTATATAAAATCAGGAGATCAGCTGATTCCTCTACCTTCACTGCATCCTTTCTTTATCTTCAGGCGGAAGGTAGCGGAATCGGCTGATCTCCTAATGTTCTATACTTAAAAGCTCTACATGTTAAATGTTTATCTATTTATATCTGTATTGTGTATTTTAATACTCCTGTTTCCTGGTGTAATTCAACTCTGACCATTAACTATTTTATATATATATATATATATATATATATATATAGAGAGAGAGAGATAGAATGAGGTACCCAATAGCCCCTCAAAATGTGGCTCTCGTGTCTACTGGCCTCTGTGTTTGATGTGTAATCATCCTCTGCTGATAAGGCTGTATGCTTTGCCCGTAAATTCTCTGGGGTATCCTTGCCTAACTTCCCACTTCGAACTTATTCTTTGTTGAATGATAGCAGAAACCATGAAAGGGGTTATACGCATATCATCTCCAATCTTAATCCCCATAAAGCATATGGACCCGACAACATCCCCGTAATAGTCATTAAGATATGTGCTCCTGAACTAGCTCGTGTTCTCACTAAACTAGCTAACTCCACCTATTCGGTATACATAAAGTTTAAAAACGAATTTTTAAAAATGAAAAAGCTTACTTGAAGCTTTTATTTTTAATTGAACGCTTTAAGATTCAAAATTTACTATTTCCAGTCAGCAAACTATTCTGTTATATTTCAAACAAATTATATTGATCGGAATCAAAACGGCCATTATTTTTTTTAAATATTTGTAAAAAAAAAAAAAAAAAAAAAATGTTGATCTAAAAATCTTGCAAAAATAAAATATATACATCGGAAATGAAAATTTGAGGAAAATTAGCAAATTTAAAGTTAAATTAATCTGATTTGAAACAAATATTACTCATAGCATAAAATATTGTATACAAACTTTTAAGTACTGTGTCTTGTTTTTATAACGTATTAATCGATTTAATGACAGCCGAACGTGTGGAGCATACGATAAAGTTCATCCGAGGGGATTTTTTCCGTAATAGAGGTACAACCCTTAAAACAAGTGACCTTTCAATGATAGATTTATCGGTTTGTACATCCATACTTCATAAAATCTGCACGTAATCACACATACAAAAACAAATCGAGATTCTTTTAAAAATTTTCGGGTCGTCAGATTGTAATAAGCTTTACAATATATGATTAGTAAATATAGTTTTGCTTAATAACAATATTTCCTAAGAATTATCGCATTGAACATGAATTTTAAAAATTATTTATTAATTATTCAATTTAAAATTGTAAAAAAATGAAAACAATTCGTGTAAAAATTTCGAAATTTTTTCTTCAAATAATATTGTCTTTAATATATATTATTCCTTAGAGCAATTAAAATCTTCTCTAATTAAATAATGTCTTAGTGTCATCGCGTTTTTTTTATTTTTTTTATTTTTCGTAAGACCGGTTCTGATTTTGCAAAAATTCAGTAATTTAAATTCTTTAAAGCAAAAAAAAACAAAAAAAACAACAAAAAAAAAAACACAAAAAAACAACATTTAATTGGATAATCAAGAAATACTTTGATCCTTCTTATTAATAATAACATAACGATTTTGATAATGAAATTATGTTTTCATTATATTTAGTGCATGTTTTCATCACGGTATGCTGATTTTTTAGGGTTTCGTGGAGGTATCTACTCCAAACTGTTTAATAAATGCCTCACTGCCTCCTGCTTTTCTGGCTGTTGAAAGTCATCGTCTGTTCCAGTTTTTAAGAAATCTGGTGAATCGTCTGACCCATCCAACTATCGGCCTATTTACCTTCTGTCTCTTTTTGGGAAACTCCTAGAGGACCGAATCAATGCTTAATTGGTTCATCATTTCACAGGGCGTTTTCTCAAATAAGCAATACGGCTTTCGTTTTTCCAGCTCAACTGCTGATGTACTGATGAAAACTGCGGAAAGAGTGTCGTTCTTTAGATAAAAAACGGTAAATCCCGGGCTGTAGGATTGGACATCTCGAAAGCCTTTGACAGAGTGTCATCCAGGTCTTCTCTACTACCTGAAAAGCCACGATATCACCGGACACGCTTTTGAGCTGATCCAGTCGTGAAATGAAACGTGAAATGAAAGTTGGCTTGAACGGCCATTCACCTACATCCTTTGATACTAACGCGGGTGTCCCCTAGGGTTTCATCCTTGGTCCTACGCTATTTTTAATCTTCATTAACGACCTTCCTGATGACATCAACTCTCAACTAGACATCTACGCTGACGACACTACCATTTACTCGTCCCTCGATAGTAAGGCTGATCAGTCAGACAAGGTCAAAACGACCCCAAGAAGGTTGTTAAATGGGGTGAAAAGATGGCTTGTCAAGTTTACTGCTTGTAGAACCAAATACTCTCCATTAATCATCTGCGAGAGCCCGCTATGCCTTTCAAAAGCATGGCTGATGCTAACCTTCATTAAAGTGACTCATTGCGCCTTCTCGGACTAACGTTCTCAGCTGACATGTGGTGGAAAGACTACATTGAATCCATTGCTCGATCAGCTGATAAATCGGTTCACTGTGTCGGGTGAGACAATTTTTCTCTCCAAAATCTATCTTTCATATTTATAAGTCTACCATTCGTCCATGCTTAGAATATTGCTATGGTATGGTCCAGTGTCCCTACTATTTTCCTGGAGCTCGACGATAAGATCCAAAGAAGAATCAGCAATATTATTGATCTTGATCTCGCAGCTCGGCTTCAGTCAATTGACCACCGCCGTAAGGTGGCCTATGTGCCTTTTTTTATAAATAATTTCATGGCAATTGTTCGTATGAGCTCTTCGTTATGGTACCGGGACTGTATGAATTTAAGCGCAATACTAGACTGGCGTCGAGATCTCATCAATTTACAGTTCAGCTAGCTATATGTAGTTGCAAATTCTATGCTAACAGTTTTTTCTCACACTTCTCGCTCGTGGAACTCCCACAAGGTCCCATGCTCTCCAGCCAACATTAATCTGCAAAAATTAAAATGCATTATCTACTGTCCTGCTGATGAATCTTGCCCCGTTCCCCTCATTACTATGTTTCTGTTACTAATTCCTCCACACCCTGTAACCACTTGCGTGCTAGTGGCTGTACTGCCTTGCTTGGGGGTGATACCGATTAATATATATTTATATATATATATATATATACACACAACACAACTGCCGGGTGTAACAGCGAAGTAGTCCAAATCGTGTAACAGCAAAGTAGTCCAATTGTTAGATTAACATCTGAACCATTATAACTTAGAAATGATTAAAGATATTTTACTGGAATTCTCCGAGGCTTTTATAACACTAGTGGACACTACTTTGAGCAATAAGAATGCATAATTATTAATATAAGAATCATGCTGAAATCGATCATAAACGAAAATGACATGTACATCATTAATTAATCATAACTTATGAAGTAATGAAATAAAGTTCATATATATATATATATATATATATATATATATATATATATATATATATATATATATATATTCCAGAATCATTTCACCGTGTATTCAAGAAGAACTAGGCCCTCTCCAACCCTCTAACCTTCTGTCCTGAACTAACAAGGTGGCTCCCAGGTTTCCATAGACTGTTAGCTCCTCGCCTTCGGTAAGGACCAACATGCGCAACAGGTGTCACCTGACCGTCATCCAGCGGCTGCTAGCATAAACAGCGTAAAGGGATAAAATTCCCCAGAACTTATCCCTTCCTTGGAAAGGAATGACATGAGCGACAGGTCTCACCAGACCGTTATTCTGCGACTGCTCGCATCAAACGCAAAATAACTCTCGGAACATGGAATATTCTAGTTCTATGTGAAACCAGATGACCAAACAACGGTGATTTTTTTTAAATTTTTTTTTTTTATGCAGGCCATGAGAAGAATGACAAAGGAGTAGGATTAATACTAGATAGTGCACTTAAGAAATGCGTTCTAGGATACCACCAACTTTCCGAAAGAATTCTGGTAGTAAAGCTGAAAGGGAAGCCTTTCAACGTGGCTATTATAGTAGTGTACGCACCGACGGCACAAAGCAAGGAAGAGGACATCGAATCTTTCCACTTTATGCTGGACAGTGCCAAAGCTCTATGCAAATCATAGAAAGTCATCATTATCATGGGAGAGCTAAATGCCAAAGTAGGCAGAGAAATGGCAGTGGAGACAGCAGAAAGATTCGGACTAGGTACCCTCAACAAACGTGGAGAAAAATGGATCCAATGGTGCACAGCCAATGACCAGGTAATAGCCAACACATGGTTCTAAGAACATCCGAGGCGACTATGGACACGGAGGAGCCCAGGAGGAGAAACTAAAACCAAATTAATTATATAACTATTGTGAGACCGGAAACTACCTACACAATAGACTCTTCCAGGCCTATATTAAGTAGGCGACATAGCACTCTAGAGAGAGACACAGAGTGACACAGAGAGATAGTGAGAGTCTCGTACGACTACATATAGTAAGCTCCGCTTACACTATCTCTGTAACCTGTTGTTAATATATCTTTCTTACATCTAATCCGTGTTCCGTGTTTTCCTTCTGTGGTCCCAACTTTGGCACCCACATCAATAACCATCAAAAAAAGGATTCAGGAATGCAATGATTCACTGCAAAACCTACCCAAACGCCGACTGCGGAAGCGATCATCGCCCTCTTATATGTAAATTAAGAGTGAAACTTCAGAAATTAAAGAAGCCTAACGTAGCACTAAAACTACAATACAACAAACTCCTGGGCGACCCTAACCTAAAAGAAAAGTAAATAGGTAATGTGAAAAGAAGATACGAGGCACACAATGGAAACTTGAAATGGGACGCACTTAGAGACGCTTTAGTGACATCAGCAAACGATATCATCCCAAAGGAGACAGGACGAAGAAGGAGAAACGAATGAATGACTGATGATATTCTCTACATAATGGGAAGAAGACAGAAAACTTGGCCAAGATACGGAACGGACTGCAGAAAATTACACAAGGAAATAAGGACCAATACAGGCAAGCTAAAGAAGAATGGCTAAACGAAAAATGTACTGAAAAAGAAAGATTGAGTACTACCAACAAAAGAGATATGTACAAACAAATAAAGCAACTAACAGGACAGAAGACATGCTCGTCAACAGGCTGCTTAAAATCAAAGGATGGAACGCTTATATTAGAGAAGGAAAACATTCTTCAACACTTGAGTAAGTATATTGGAGAACTCTTCCACGACGAAAGAGAACAACCAGCAATACGCAGAATTATCGACGGACCTGGAATTCTGAAAAACGAAGCACTGGTCAAATTGAACGGAAACAAGGTAGCTGGGCCAGGCGGAATTGTAACGGAAATGGTGACAATCTTAGATGACTTTGGCATAGACAAGATCACCGAAATAACAAATGAAATTACAGTGGAGATATACCGGAAGACCTCAGCAGATCTATCTTCGTAGCTATGCCTAAGAAAACAGGCGTAAACTCCACCGAACAATAAGCCTAATGAGCCACGTGACAAAACTCATCTGTATTCTGATGAATAGAGAGCGCAGCAGAATTAAGCCAGAGATAGGACAAGAACAGTGCGGGTTCGTTAAAGATACCAGAACAAGGAATGCAATATTCATGGTCAGAAAGAGCGATAAAAATGCAGAAGGACGTGTATCTATGTTTCATAGACTATACAAAACCTTCGACAAAGTACACCACAAGGATCTTCTGGAACTTCTCAGCAACCTTGATATATTCGGTAAAGATATCAGAATAATCACTGGCAGCAAATATCATGCATGCACATAGGGAACGAGTTCAGCGAATATACAAAACTAGAAAGAGGCGTAAGGCAAGGATGCGTCTTCTCACCCGACCTATTCAACCTATATCGCGAGGCAATTCTGAGTGAACTGGAAGCCCTACCGGGATTTAGCATTGGAGGCCATAATTTTAACAACATAAGATACGCATATGACAGTACTGATAGCAGACACGTAAAAGAAATTACAAAATCTCCTACAGATGGTAGCGACGGAGAATGAGAAAAAAAGGATTAAGCATAAACTACAAGAAGACAGAATTCATTGTCATCAGTAAAACGATGAGCCCGAAATGCGATTTGCAGATCAGGAACACTAGAATCAAGCAGACGCAGAATTTTAAATATCTGGAAAGCGTTCTGACAGAGGACTGTAAATGCGTCACTGAGATCCGTAGACGTATCGGGATGGCCAAGGACGTATTCCAAAAGCTGGGCAGAGTATTGCGAGACAGGAGGATTACTTTGGTAACGAAGGAAAGAATACTGAGCTGTTACGTGACATCTGTACTTCTTTACGGCAGCGAATGTTGGACGATTTCCTCAAAGATGAAGAAGATACTAGAGGCGACAGAGATGTGGTTCTACAGAGGGATGCTGAGGATATCATGGACCGAGCATGTGAGCAACGATGGGGTCAGAGAGGATGCAAACAAAGGGGAGGCAGCTGAAGTTCCTCGGTCACATAATGAGGAAGGAGGGCCTGAAGAATCTGATACTCACGGGTCGAATAGAGGAAATAGAGACAAAGGAAAACAACGCATGACATACTTAGCGCAAGTGAATGACAGAACGTGGTCTGGGGGTTGGGGTAGCAGAGGGAAGAAACTTATTGAGAGCTGCAAGGGATAGAGGGAGGTGGTGGAGAGCCATGATCGTCTACGTCCTGAAAGGACACGGTACATAGAGAGAAAGATAGAGAAATCAATACAGTACAGTATTTGACAAGTGCAAATATAAGGATGGACACTAAGTGGCGACAGTCTGTTTCAACGTGTTAATGAAGTTTTGCTGGGTTGATGGAATCTCGTCCTTAGATATGCATTGCATCATTTTGTGCTGTCTTTTTTTTTTTGTATTTGTGATACATAAACAATTTTAGCTGTGATATATATATTTCTATTTTTAATTTCGTAATTTTTGATTTTCAATAATTTTTTTAATTGTTATTTTTAATGATAATTATGTTCTATCTTTAATATATTACTATTAAATAATAATTATATTCATGTTTTAATAAGAACATGTAATCTCCATTTAATTATATAATTTATAAAGAATTAAAATATAAATATACCACAATCAAAATATAATTTTTTAATTTTCTTTTTACATACGTATATAAATCACGCTTGTGCCAAATATAATTTTCAAATTTTAAAAATTAGAAAAAAATAAAACCTGCATTATATAACTACGCCAAGATTGTGATAACCAGGTATATTTTAATTCAAAATTAAGTAACGCTCAGTTCATAGTCAGCACCTGAAGATTGTGTTGTGCATAAAACCCCGAGTCGTGCTAGCGGTGAAGGATATATATATATATATATATATATATATATATACTGGTAATAATCCGTTGGTATATAATACAAGTAAATCTTTTTAATATTAAATATTAAAACTGATTCACACAGCGAGCTCAACGTTTTCATCAGACAGAACAACATATTTTTTATTGAAATATCATTAACCTAATGTAATCTTAATTCCTATTATATATATATTCAACCATTATTATAGTGGATACTCTTACTTGAAATAGATGCCCTAATAATATTTAAATTAATAAAAATATCGGATTAAAAATAAAATATATATATATATATATATATATATATATATATATGTATATGTATGTATGTATGTGTGTGTGTGTTTGTTGTGATGTTTTTATTTAGTTACCAATTTACAGCCAGTTTCATGGGTAGTAATTTTTCAGAATGACAGTTTATTTTGGACGTTGCCGAAATAAACGAGGACCCATTTAAAAAAAAAAATTACGATGCACGAAACAGGCTGTAAATCGGTAACTGAATATCAAAATTTGTGTATTAAAAAACGCTTTTAGTAGTATTTAAAATTGAGCAATGTCATATGCATAAGAAATGGAATATAAACTCAGCACCAACCAAACCATTAGTAAACGCAGCAAAATATATATATATATATATAAATATTGTAATTAGAGACGCCGACAGAAATAGCATCTATGTCGAAGTAAAACGAATTAAATCTTGATAAAGAAGACCAAACAAAATTTTAAAAATAATACACAGAAATCCTACCGAAAATCTTTAAAAAACATAAATAAAGTTATTACTTCTAATAATAGTGAAATAGGATCTTTGACATTTGAGAAAATCTTTGGCAAGAACAAACTAGGTTATAGCACCTGAAAAATAAAAACTCAGAAACTTGGAGGCCCAAAAGATAAATAATTTCACTTCCTACACCTGTCTACAATGTTTCCAAAACAATCAACCAAGTCATTAAACCATATTTACCTTCTACATATAGCATAAATTTCACGTATGCCTTCATATAAACTTTCAAAAACAATAAACCAAATAATGGCGTCTTAGCCTCACTAGTCTCTGAAAACTTATATACCAACAACGCATCAGTGAAACAACAGACATTATAATTAACAATGTTTATAAACATCCGTTACTTCCACCTCCAGAGAAAAGAACGTTATTTCTGAAGGAACTGGTATTATTTTGTACCACACAAGTTTTTTTTTTTTTTTTTTTTATGACCACTTGGGAAATATCTTCATATAAACTGATAGCGTTGCTATGGGTTCACCTATTGTTCCATTGTTACCAGAATTCCATATTAGAAGACGAAAATTAAAAATAAAAACAACCCGAAACCACCAATTTACACATGCTGCGTTTATTTAGCTGAAGTAAAACATGGACGACGGTTAAAACAAGAGAATAACATTTGAAAATAACCCTCTTCTTAACGTCGCATGTGAAGTTAACACCAATAGTAGTTATCCCTCTTTAGATGAACAATTCGATTCGAATAATGATAACTGTCAAACCTTTATTAAAAAGCAAACAACTCCAAATCGTGCCTACAATAGTGAATGGCCACACATACAAAATAGCCGCCATAAATAAGAAAGCATATTTCATATCCTCTATATGCACTATTTTATAACGAACTTAAAAATATAAAACAAACCTAACACCTTCCTGGACCCAGTGCCCTTTGGTGTCAACAGCATTCTAGATAATCGCTCTTCAGTGGGATTATCCATAGTTGTTGAAATCTATCATCTTTTGTTTTAAAGACATTGTATCTGCTCCCCATATCTAATCATCTTTATATAACTTCAGATGATCGAGTTATCCTTCTCCTAGACTAAACGTCAACCTCCACTAGAGAGCCCAATTTACACTATTTAACTCATAGCTGGGGGAGAAGAGATGGATTAATACCTTTACCAAGAGTATTTGTGCGAAAGTAAATGTAACAAATTCGAACGTTGACCATTACACCACCTGCACATCCATTAAGCATTAATTAATAATTTATGGAATTTATGGAATGTACAAATTAAATTTAAAAAAGGATAAAAATAATGCAATAAAGACATAAAAATACCATTAAACTATTCTACAAAACCAAATACATAATAACAAACTAGACAAAACAATTATTAGAAACCTTATATATCACTTATCAAGGAAAACAAACTAATAAAAGCCATCACTTATTACAAAAAAAAAAAAAGTACTAGCATGATCACTATCAAGAAACAAAAACAAAATTTCAGCAAACTAATCTTATCTCAGAATTCCCTTGCTTAGTTAGAGAATGTTTTTCTAATAAGAGTCCAAGCCACACATATATTGGTTATATAATCACTACATTACCGCACCGATTATACCGTAATTAAATTGCACAACACTAACGGAAGGAACAATACAAGAAATCCAGCAAATATTAATCAACAATACTAAAATATTATATTATATAAACTATATATGTATAAAAAAAAAAGACGAATATTAGTATTCAAAGCCTTAACCTTAATACAAAGATATTTAGTATCAATAAATTGTTATTCTCTCGAGGAAAAGCATGCTAAATATATTTCACAACTAAAAAATGGGAGACACCACAAAATGATGTGTGTATACGCGATATTTGAAAAAGATGTAACACTAAAAAGTAACAAAAAATACAATGCATATCTATAGACAAACTTATCAAAAACGTCTTTGATAATAGCTTATGAAAGTCGTTTTTCTGGCAGGTATATATGGAAGATATTTCTGCGGCACCATATATATATATATATATATATATATATATATATATATATATTATATATTTAACGTTATGTTTATTTCATAGATACAAGTATTTAAGCAAATGCTCTGTTTATGATAAACAGTATTAAATAACATTTACCGCCTGAATGAATGAGAAATTTTCATAGAAAATTTTCGTTCTTTGACAGAAAACCTGCATCCTATACGGAACCGTCATATACGCTGACGTGTTCTTTGCTACAAAAGAACCAATCGGAACAGGTGAGCGTATATAAACGGTACATTCATAACTGCTCTGGCGTATCGAATGTAAACAAATGACGTATATATTAAGTGGACAATTTCGATACGCCAGAGCAGTTATGAATACGAGATTCATGGAAAATTGGGTTTGACGTGAATACCGCTTAAGAAAAAGAATTTTCTATGAAAAGAACCAATCGGTAGACAAAGGTCGATAAAAATTTAAATAAATTGTCGGACCTTGTCCATTTCTTTAATATATATATATATATATTATTATATATATTTATATTATATATATATATTATATATTTGATAAAAGCTAACAACTCCGTTCTTATATAATCCAAGTCCTAATAATATAAAATATTAAAGGTGATCCACAAAAGGGCTCAATGTATTTATTAATACACAGCAATATAATTAATAAACAATAAAATCCGTAATTACCTCATTTGGGAAATAAATTTCGGCAGATGAAGTTATCGGTCGTCAACAGTGGAGTGGTTCACCGAAGATTATACCACGGTTTTCAAACTTTTCCTTCTGTTAGACTGGCTCGAGAAATCAGCCTACTTCATATATATAATAAACAATAAAATCCAAAAAGATATCGGTCGATTGTCTTACCAACCCCGGTGTGAACTGAGTTCTTGTCTATACAGATAGGGCTTATGTTTAGTGAAAGCTAAAAAAAAAACCTGTCGAAAAATTAATACAGAAAATCGTTTTAGTCCATAGATAGTTTGGAAAATTATAGGTCACGCACAGTCATAATAGTCTTAGAGAGAGAGGCATGGCTTATGTTTAGAAGAAAAGATTAGAATAATAAAATACAATAATCAAATCCAACTATTGAATCAGAGAAATGAATTAGTAATAAAATGTCAACATAAAAACAAATTCAAATCTTCATAATATAGGCTTAAGCTACCATATTTCCATAATATTCACTACCCTATGACTCTTCAAATGTCGACAGTATAATTAATTCTAATTTCTATATTTTATTCACCCTCTATAACCAATTTACACTATATTTAAAAATTTCCCCCGACTTTAATATCTCCCAAACGCGCTTTCCATTAATCCCTTACATCCTTTTAACTATATATTTTAAATTTATTTTTAGACTCCTTTTCACTCCTATTTTAAATTAATATTCCATTCTTCATATAGCCTCAAATTAATCTCATAAGGTTAACATTCGGGTTTAAACTTCTTCCCTTTAAGACAAATACCTTTCACCCTCCTCTGACCTGTCTCGTGCCTTTCGTCTGACTAAAACATTGAAATGGATAAATTCTGTATTAGTTTTTCGACAGGTTGATTTTCTTAGCTTTCATAATTAAGTTCTACTTCCTACCCCCCTCTGCTATCTGTATAGACACGAACTCAGTTCACACCGGGGTTGATAAGACAGTCGACCGATATCTTTTTGGATTTTATTGTTTATTATGTATATATATATATATATATATATATATATATATATATATGTGTGTGTGTGTGTGTGTGTGTGTGTGTGTATGCATGTGTGTGTGTGTGTGTGTGTATAGTAGGCTGATCTCTCGAGCCAGTCTAACAGAAGGAAAAGTCTGGTGTAATCTTCGGTGAACCACTCCAATGTCTTTCCAAACAAGTCATGTCAATTTACAAATAAAGAAAGCTATGGAGAGCCATGATCACCTATGTCATGAATGGGTATGGTATTGAAATATATACATATTTATATAATCTTAAGGGGTGAAACTGTCTGTACACACACCGTATGCCAACATTTTTTAATATCCAGATCCATATGAAAATAAATGTACACTTTCTCCATAAATATAGCAAATTTAAAACTTTTAAAATTTAATTATATATAATTTGATGTTGATAGATTTACAGTTTATTTAAAGCTAGGAAATATCTTTAGATTGTAAGAATTTCCGGGAGATAAGAATGATATTATATATGTGTGTGTGTGTGTGTGTGTAACATTTAAAGTAATGAAAATCTGTCGAATTGATAAATAAAAAATCCATTACTTTAGAATATATATATATATATATATATATATATATATATATATATATATCTCAAGGGAAAGCTTAGCACATCATGAAAATACGGTAATAAATCATGATTTATTTCGACAAATAAGTCTCATCAGACCGAAGATATAAATATTATAAATTTACAAAACAATGGTTTAAATTTATATTGCTTTGTATTCTATACATTGACCTCTCTACGGATCTATCCTTTTAATATTTTATATTACAAACGACCACTTGGATTATCCTTTCCACTTACGGATCTGATATATATATATATATATATATATATATATATATATATATATATAGGAAGTAGGCTGGGCTCTCGAGTCAATCTGACAGATAACTTTGGGAAGAGTCATTAGCATAGTCAACATTTTTAGAAGGCTTAAATCCTTTTGTATATGAGGCCCACTTCAGGTGTAATCTATGATTAGATAAAGGAATCCTTTTATCTTCATAAATCTACCGACGACAGATATTTTTTACTAATGTACTTTCGGACTGGTCTGTTTCCACCGAGTTTGGTATGCCAGGTCCCCAGGTGAATCCAAACAACATTAGGTGGAGGGAAGCTTCTCAACAACTTGAGTCAACCAAGAAAATCGTACGGTGTTGAACCGCTCACTCGACGCATGTACGAGGTGCTGCCTCCTCATTCTACAACGATGCGCTCTGTCACTTATCTTAAGTTTTTCTCCTCCGGATATGATCCGCCAACCCAAATTTTTCTACCACACATTTATGGCGTTCCCATGTTCTTGGCATCTGATTTTAAGAGGAAGGCTGATTTCACCCTCAGCACATATGCATACTATGTTATAAATGAAGGTTTTTTTTCTCTCCTAAAGGACAAACACAATTCTAAGTTCGTTTGATCACTGTTAATGTCTTGTTCTTGATGCTGGATGTAACATCCTCACACACACACATATATATATATATATATATATATATATATATATATATATATATATATATATATATATATATATATATATATATATATGTGTGTATCTGGGCAATTTATTCAAGTTTCATTAAAGACGAAAGACAAGATACACAATACTACGATTTTCTTGCATTCGTATAAGTATTTTCTTATCTGGACATAAATTGTGTAAAAGCTGTCCAAATGTTTCTGTATATCCGAGCGCTTCCGGTTATTCTATTAGCCATTATCAAAGATTTTTTAAAAACTTTCTGAATATGTAGATTGGTATATAGAAATTTTCCAAGCGTAGCTTAAGTGTGGCACAAGGTCGAAAGTATGGGGCACCCAATGAGGATCGAACTCACTTAGTTGTAATTGTTCTAGCGAGACCAGCCTGCTAACCATTACACCGCCACAAAGTGCCCTATATTGATTTTCTAAGCGGAGCTTACATGTGGCACAAGGCCGAAAGTATGGGGGCACCCAGTGAGTATCGAATTCACCATTCAGTCGTAACTATTTTAACGAGACAAGCTTGCTAACCATTACACCACGTCTATATAATATATATATATATATATAATGGTTTAAAATTTGTTATATTTCTGGGGGAAGTCTACATAGATATACATAGATCTGGATATAAAAATGTTGACACAGAAATCAATACGGTCTGTGTATTGGCAGTTTCACGCTTTAAGAGATTATCAGATTATATATTTCAATGTCATACCCCTTCAGAACATATCTCTCCACAGCTTCTTTTATTTGTAAATTTACATGACTTGTTTGGAAAAAACAGTAGAGTGGTTCCCCGAAGTTTACACCACGGTTTTCAAACTTTTCATTCTCTCAGGCTTGCTGAAGAGCCCAAACCATATATATATATATATATATATATATATATATATATATATATATATATATATATATATATATATATATATATATATATATGAGAGAGAGAGGAGAGATATCTATATATCTCAAATAGAGAGATCAAATATAGATCAAGTATGGATAGGAATCCGACAAAATGATAGGATAAAGAACAAGTAGGAAACTGATCTCAATCTAACATGTTTCACTTTATTAAAGCTTCGTCAGAAATCAAGATAAAAATGATAAAAAGCAAAGAAACGCAGATTAATGGTATGTTGTGTTTGGTTAGTTTTTGGTTAGATACCTGTCATGTGTAATGGAATCACAGATAATATTCATATATGTGCGAGAAGCTTTCTGGACGCTAAAGTGTGTAAAGTTAGTGAGACGCATCAGGATGTTTTGAAATATTTTGTTTTGGCTTTATTTTTCATTAAAACATATTTCGTGCCTATCTTTATATATCTTCATTGATTTTTATGTCTTAGATAGACATAAGTTAGATTCATGAATAATGGATCTATAAAAAATGGTGAAGTAATGTAGTTTTTTTTAAACGTGTGTTAATAGTTGGTAGTATTGCTATAAATATGTTTTATGGATATTTTTCTCTTTGAAGGGTTATGTACTTTGTAATAAGGCTGGTATTAGTGAAATTAAAGTTATGTTCAACATCATTGCGGTGTAAGACGAGATCGTTTGAACGTTTATCTAATCGCAAGTCTCTTTTGTGTTCTTGGATGTGGATTTTTAAATCGCGTGATGTCCATGTTCTTGCACTATAGACACTTGATAAACTCCGGCATTTGAATTGGTTTTTGTTTTATTTTTCATCCTGATTATATCTCCGATAGTCTTGGAGGTGGTGGTAACGATCCTCATATCAGAGATGGCTAATTCATTTGCGAATTTAGTTGAAGTGTTAGAAGGTAGGATTATGAATTTTGTATAATTTTTGTTGGAAGTCTTTGTTTTTGTTTTTTGGTTTTATGGATTTTGTGATCGAATTTCTGGCGTTTAAGATGAAATGGTATGGTTAGTGTAGAAGTTTGAATGTGTTCTTAATATAATCCTCTTCTTCACTTGCGTATTCAGGGTTACACATCCTAAGGGCTTAAAGTAAAATCCTATAATTATTCCAGATTATATTTTCCGATTGTGGTGGAAATAGAAACTGATAATTTCACTTTTGTTAGTGGGTTTCTGGTAAACTTTAAAATCTAATTTATTGTCGTTACCTATTAATAGGATATTGAGAAAAGTTAGAGAGTTATTTGTTTCAAATTCGTGTGTGAATTCGATGGTTGGTTCAACCTTATCGATTTTAGGTTAGTATCGTGGGAATAAAATAAGAGGACGCCATCAGCGTATCTTAGTATACTAAGAAATCACTTCAATAAATCCAAGGTTAATCTTCCTCTACCCGACCACAAAATCAAAGATACATAAATTAATCACTAACCACTGTTTCTTTTCTTTCAGTAAAATGTTCTACAAACAGAAATTCGGTTTACATATGGCGTCTCCTATTAGTGGTGTTGTCGCTGACCTATTTCTAGAATTCTTAGAATCCGCTTCATTTACCTAAGTATCGGTTGAAATGTAGCACTAAAACACAACAAAGATGAAGACCAAAGTCCGAAAATATATGGAGTAAGAGTAGATAGGTTCGCTTATCGTCCAATTCATATTCCTTTCACGTCTTTTGAACAAGAGTTGTATCCCTTGTTTCCTGTTTAGTAGTGGGTTTCCGGTTTCTTCTCCGAAAGTCTTCTCATTTTCCTTCACCTCCGGTAACCCCTTGCGTCTTAATGGCATTATCGCCTTTATTCGGGTGAAATGATAAAAAAAAGAAAAAGAAAAAAGGAGCTATCGAGACAACCAATATGGTGATTACATAGCTTCGATGGGTGGAGGGTTTCCTAACTCCCAGAAAGAAGGGTTCCCCCGATGGAATCAATGTGTCAGTGACCAAAGCAAGCCTACAGGGTAGGGGACATCGACTGTGGTTTGACTTGGAAGGTCTACTTGCGCACAACATAATAACTGTCAGCTTAGATAAGTGGAAAGAACTGATCAACTAGGCACGACCCTATATCAAACCCGGTCATGGCATTTGTGACGGTAACGATAATGGTTACATTAGCCGTTTCCTTTTTTAATTGCTATCACCCTAAGCAAGGCAATAAAGCCACTAAAACGCAAGGGGCTACAGGGTGTCGAAGAATTAGGAACAGAATCGTATATAACCAATAAGAACTAACCAAACACAACATTAACCTGCATCTCTTTGCTTTCTATCTTGATCGAAGCTTTAATAAAGTGAAACATTAGATTGAGATCTGTTTCTTACTTATTCTTTATAATATATATATATATATATATATATATATATAAGCTGGGATGATGTGAGTTTGACAAACTCACATCAATCCAACGAAATATGTTAGCTCTATCATTGATATTGAGCGCTTTCCAATAAGTACCGCGCATATATAATATATACATAATATATATAATAAATTGCATATATAACACACACACATATATATATATATATATAGTGCGGCAGAAATACCTCCCATATATACCTCCCAAGTCAATTTTGAAAACATTTTGATTTGACAGGTTTCGTCAATTAGCCGGCGTCATAAAAAAAAAAATAATCATTTATTTTTCAAAAACAAAATCTGAGACGAAACGTGGTTCCTGTTAAGCAGCTCAACGCTTGATTTTACTTTAACTGTATCGTTATATATATATATATATATATATATATATATATGTGTGTGTGTGTGTGTATACCAGTTCGGCAGAAATCCTTCTTCCCTCTCTCTTTCTCTTCGCTGTTCTTGACATGCTGCAACTTGCTGACATCCGGAGTGCATTTATTCGTGCCTCAGGCATTAATATGTCTTCAAATGTTTGCCAAACGAGCTCGTTCGCAGACGCTTAATTCCTCAGGCATTTTTTCTAGAGAAAGTTAAGTGGTGCAGCCAAGGAAAGTCATTGGTTACATTTGTAGGCGGACATCAGTCGAACTAGAAACCGTTTCCCCGAACTAAAGTGTGATTCAGATTCCACAATGATAAATCTATTCGAATTGCAACAGAGGATATTGCTTTATCCTGTTCTTTTGCAACCAGGTTTTCTCTCTGATGTAAGACAAACCGCCGAGAAAATTGTGTTCCTGAAACTCTTATATCTCTACATCTGGAATTATTTTTGTTTCATATCGTTTAATTCCGCGTAAAGACTGGACATTAGTTTTGCAAAATGAGAGGTTTCCTTGTCAGCATTCACTCCTGAAATATGAGATTAGTTTTTGGTTGTTGATGTGCGGTTGGGATGGGACGCGTGACTCAGGCGCCAAATTTGGAAGGAAGATGTTACCAGTTTGATTGCTAATAGAATTCTTTCAAAATTTTAAATAACATTTTTCAAGAGGTGACCGTTTTCTATTTCCTACGGGTACCATCGCCTGTTTTGCCAAGCCTATCAAAGATATTACGCAAGTTCAAACAGTCAATGTTTGGATAAAAATATGGTCATAAAAAGTCCACAGAAGATACATTGAATCAATTTCTGCTTGGATAAATTGAAACTTCATTCCTTTGCTTCATGACGTAGAATGTTTTCGAATGAGTTATTGCCGTTTTTATACTGATGCTTCCCTACATATTTCGCCTCAAGACTTGAAAATATTTATTACTGCTATTTCGTGGTATTTGAATTTCATTGCTTTTAGTAGCCACCAAACTGCGAAACCTCTTTCGTCTCTGTCCGAAGTTCTGGTCACAATTCAAAGACCGCAAAGCGAAGTCGTATTTGGTATTAGACACAAGATAGCGATGCCCCATGACCCAAACTATCAATGCTGGCGTCTCCCAAGGCTCGCTTCTCGGTCCAAACTTACTTCTACTTTACATAAGGATATTCTGATCATTTGTGAATATACATGCTGATGGTACAACAGTATATGGGGTGCTACCTCCAAAATTTGAGATGACCAGAGACTGGGAGCCGATCTCTCCTCTGACCTAGATCTAACAAATCAGTGTGTGCGGAGGGTACATTAAATGCTTCAAAAAATCAAACTATTGACGTTCCATCATCACCGAGCGGATACTGAATTGTCACCTATTGCAATGAACGGATATTCTCGCAGGAAGGCCTCGTATCTTGAGCGATTTCTGGGACTTAAGCTCAACCCAGACCTCAAGTGAAACTCGCACATACGATCCATCATTAAAGATCCTGGGAAAATGGCCAGTTCTCTGTACCAATCCAGTAAGTGCCTGACCACCTGCTATACTCTTAATCTATTCAAGTCTAGGGGCAACCGTTATCTTCCTCCATATATCCCCATAATCTGCGATTCTTACTCTGGATCCTCTATCTCGTGTGACTCTTGAGCCTTGTACAGCGTGAACATTATTTTGTGTGTGTGTGTATATATATATATATATATATATATATATAAGCAAATATATGGATATAGATCCGACAGTATGAAGAAAACATCGCCCACGTGACGACGACGTGATCATATTAAAACGGAACGCTGATCTTATAAAAAAATTTCAGTTATCTGTTTGGATTAGTCTTGCTCTTGTGTCCATCGTCCTTTTCATGTTGAATTGAATATAGGCTAATGTTAATTATGTTTTATGAATATGTCCTGAAGATGGTCTATTAGACCGAAACGTCCGACGTTGACATTATATTAACATTTAAACAGCATAATTGCATATTAGGATTTTTGTTTTTTTCCGTATATTTTTTCTTCATATATAATTGTTTTATAGGAATAAAGTGTCGCTGCCGACACTTTAGTTTGAACATAGATCGCCTGTGAGCAAACAGGGGCGATCCCATTATTGAATTACGTAGACCACGTGACCATAGAGGAAACGCATATATGGGAGGTAGCATCTGACTAGTTGATCGCTATTTCTAGTCTGTCCTCTATTACAATTCGGATCACCATTTCTACTCTATCCTCTATTACTGTACGGACCGTTAGTCTATACTATTTCACTATACGGATTACTATTCGAGCGAGTATTCGTTGACATCACAAAAGTGGCAACGAGTGTTCGTTGACATCACAAAAATCAAAATAGCCGGCCATCATTCTGATAGCGTTTCAAAGTCTTGCATATTTTCAGGTCATTGGTTATGCTGTCTGTTGAAAATGAATCAACATTAACGACTTCAATAAATCATACAGAACAAATGATTTAGAAGCAATATTGAACGTAAATGATCCATAAGATCCTATTGTATTTTTATTTATCTTGGTGTACCTTTTGTAACGTAAACGTTTTTCTGTGTTGTCTGTTTGTTAGCTTTTTTTCAAAAATGTAGTCAGGTTTGAATATTAATTTTCATTTTACCCATTAAGACGTCATCTTGGCAACTATTTTAAACTTTCTTTCTTTTGAAATCTGAGAATGTTTATCTGATGTGGGTTCAGACAGAATTCTGCAAATTAATTTTTTAATTAATTCATTCTACCTTCAGTCTTAATCTTACTCGATTCTACATAGCTACGTAGAGAAAGGAAACTATAGGCATTCCTACAGAAGGTAGAAAATGAAAGTGAGAAGAAAGGACTAAATATCAACTGTAAGAAGATAGAATGTATAGTTGTCACCAAAAAAGAAGAGCCCAACATATGAATTACAAATTCTTTTTCTTTCTATGTGCCGTGTCCTTTCAGGGCGTGGGAGATCATGGCTCTCCACCTCCCTCTAGCCCTTGCAGTTCTCTGGGCACCTCGACGTGGTGTAATGGTTAGAAAGCTTGTCTTGCTAGATCAATTACGACTGAGTTGTGAGTTCGATCCTCACTGGGTACCCCATACTTTCGGCCTTGTGCCACATCTAAGCCGGGCTTAGAAAATCACTATCCCTTGCAGTTCTCAACAAGTTCCTTCCCTCTGCTTCCTCCCACAGACCACTTGCTTAAGGCCGCTAGGTATGTCATGCGTTGTTTTCATTTGTCTCTCTTTCCCCCTATTCGACACGTGAGTATCAGATTCTCCAGACCCTCCTTCCTCATTATGTGTCCCAGGAACTTCAGCTGCCTTTTCCGATATTAAGTATAAGCCTCCTCCTTGTTTGCATCCTCTCCAAGACCTTAGAATTACAAATTGGAAACTCCAAAATCAAGCAAATACAAAAATTTAAATATCTAAGAAGTGTTTTAACAGAAGACGAAAAATGCGACAGAGAAACACGAAGACGCATCGGGACAGCTTCCAAAAACGAAGCAAAGTATTAGGAAACAGGAAAATTTTGTTAGAATTAAAGAAATGAGTACTTAACTGTTATGTAATATCGGCCCTCTTTATGGCAGTGAATGCAGGATAATCTCATCACAGATGAAGAAGAGACTTGAAGTAACAGAAATGTGGTTATACAGAAGGATGTTGAGAATACCTTGGACTGAACATGCAAATAATGACGAAGTTTTAGATAAAATGGTAACAAAAAGACGTTTATAAATATCAGAAAGAGACATCTGAAATTTCTTGGTCACATAATGATGAAAGAGAAAATTTGATACTGACAGGATATATTAAAGGCGAAAGGGACAAAGGAAAACGGAGCATAAGCTACCTAACAAGCTTGCGTATATTTTTGACATGACGGGGATTAGGAGAGATAGCGAAAAGACAAAATTTACTAAGAGCTACGAAAGGCAGAAACTTATACAGAGTCATGATTGCTTCCGTCCTAAAGGGACAAAACACATACAAGACGACGACAATAAGTCTGCAGTCTAAAATATTGTCTATAACTTTGGAAAAAAAAAAAGAAAAGAAAAGATTCATTAATATACACAATATTATTCGAACATATGAAATATTTGTTTTAGTTAACGTTTCGGCCGGGCCATTCTTTAGTCCTCGTCATATGTCTTTCGTGAGAAAGAAACGAAACTTCAAGGGGAAAAAAAGAACACTTTTTTTGTCTCATGGAAGACACTTAATGTGGGCTGAAGAATGAATCAACCGAAACGCTGTGTTAATAAGAACAAGTATACAAAAAGAAGTTCATTTGTTTGCATCGTAGTGTGAAAGTCTGTATCATAATAGTAAAAAAGCATTTATTTTACAAAACAAATATTTAATTTTCAACATTCTCCTTCTCTGTCAATGCACCTAGTCGATTCGTAAATATTAATCATATAGATCAAATACTATACAATGAAAATATCAGATCAAAATTCAGTCAATAATTGTGTATCAGACTACAGACAGTTGTCGACCTTCATATACTATCTTTTAATAGATATTTATACATTTCAGGTTGGTTCCCTGTACCGCTCCAGCAAGTACCTGACTCCTCCTGCTATTTTATTTTTACAAGATCTAGCACAATGAGGAAGACGGTGTTTTTACAGTATGAGGAATGTCGAAAAATGTATCGGTTGAAACGTAGTGCTAAAATACGACAAAGATGAAGACCATAGTCCGAAAACATATAGAATAAGAGTAGATAAGTTCACCTATCGTTCAATTTACACCTTTCTCCGTCTTTTGAATAGGAGTAGAGATGTATTTCTTGTTTAGGACTGAGTTTCCAGTTCCTTCTCCAAAAGTCTTCTCATTTTCATTCATCTCAAGTAACCCCCTTGCATCTGAGTGGCATTATCGCCTTGCTTAGGATGAAATGATTAAAAAAGAGCTTATGTAGGCGGTGATTACATAGCTTCGCTAGAGCTTCCTAGACTGAATTCAACGCCCAGAGCAGAAGATTCCCCCGATGGAATCAATGGAAAGGCGACGTGTCCGTAATCAAGGCGAGCCTTCATAGTATGGAATATCGGCTGTGGTTTGACTTGGAATGGGATGGACTTCACCAGGTCTATTTACGCACAAATTAATAACTCCCTGACTGTCAGCTTAGATGAATGAAAGGAATTGATCAACTGCGCACAACTCTATGGTCTCAGCTAGTAATGGGGACTCGTGACGGTAATGGTAATATTAGTCATTTCTTTTTTTAATCGCTATCACCCCAAGCAAGGCAATAAAGCCACTAAAACGCAAGCGGTTACAGGGTGTGGAAGAATTAAGAACATAAACATTAATAAGCAGGGAGGGAAAAGAGTAATCAGGAGGAGAGTAGATGGCGATTGACATTGCATTTAAATTTTCGAAAATCAAAGTTGGTTGGAAAGCATGTTGCCGGAAGGGAGTTCCACAAGTGCGAGAAAAGAAACTGCTAACATAGAACTTACCGATGTATCTAGCTAGCTCAACTGCAGATTGATGAGATCTTATCGCTAGTCAAGTACTGCACTTAAATTCATAGAGTCTCGGTAACATAGCGAAGAGCTCAACCAAACTATCACCATGAAAGTATTTATTAAAAAAAAGACACAAAGGGGAAACCTTTCGGCGGTGGGTAAGTGCTTGGAGACGAGCCGCCAGATCATGACCAGTAATATTGCTGATTATTCTTCGGATCTTATCAAGGAGCTCAAGGTAAACATCAGGTGCACCGAATCATATTGGGCAGCAATATTCTAAGCATGGGCGAATGGTAGACTTATAGATATGTAAAATAGATTTCGGAGAGAGAAATTGTCTCGCACGACACAGCGAACCGCCCTTCTTAGCAATGGATTCAATATAATCTTTCCACTTCATGTCAACTGAGAACGTTAGTCCGAGAAGGCGCAAAGAGTCCCTTTCCTGGAGGTTAGCATCAGCCATGCTGATGGAAGGCAGTGAGGGGTCTCGCAGATGATTAATGGAGAAAAGTTTAGCTTTGAAGGCGTCAAAATTGACAAGTCATCTTTTGCCCCAGTTAGCAACTGGCTTGAAGTCGTTTTGACATTGGCTGCCATTTTGACCATGTCTGACTAATCAGCCTCATAATCAAGGTAGGAGTAAATGGTTGTGTCGTCAGCATAGATGTCAAGTTGGGATCTGATGTCATCGGGAAGGTTTTTAATGAAAATTAAAAATAGCGTAGGAGCAGGAATGGAGCCGTGGGGGACACCCCCATTAGTACGAAAGAATGTAGACTAGTTCAGGATAACTTTCATTTCACGATTTGATAGCAAAGACTGAATCAGCTCAAAAATGTGTCTGGAGGCATAACTTTTCAGTTTGTGAAGAAGACTTGTATGCCAAACCCTGTCAAAGGCTTTCGAGATGTCTACGGCTTCACTGTTTTTATCTAAAGCATGATAAACTCGTTCCACAATTAGCCGGTCACCCAGAGAATCGAAAGCCATATTGCTTGTCTGAGAGAAGGCCGTGCGATGAGAGATACTGAACAAATTCAGCATTGATTATGGCCTCTAGGAGTTCCCTAAAGAGAAGTAGAAGGCTAACAGGCTGATAGAAGGGTGGGACGGTTCACCAGAAGTCTTAAAAACTGGAACAACAGATGATGACTTCCAACAGGCAGGAAAGCAGGAGGCAGCGAGGCATTTGTTATACTGTTTTGAGAGGACAGGAGCCAGTTCAGGAGCACACTTCTTAATGACTATTACAGGGATACCATCAGGTCCACATGCTTTGTGATCATGGTTAGAAATGATAGCAGAAACCATGGATGGGGTTATATGCATATCACTCAACAGAGATTCAGTTCTAAGTGGGAAGTTGGGCAGGGGTACTCCAGATGAGTCAAGAGTAGAGTCAGAGGAGAAGTTACGTGTGAAGCGTTCAGTTTAACACCTCAAATTGATTGAAGAGGAGGGGAACAGAGTCCTTGTACTTATTTAATATCCTATTACAGAACCACCGGTAAATGCGAGAACCAAAGTTTTTAGAGGCTATGCGGTACCTCATTCTCTGGACAAACAGGGACTTAGCTCCTTCTAGGAATCACATTTATTACGGGTAGTTGTGAAGAGAGCTGTCACGATGGTATAGCCGAAAATAGTGGTTCCTGTGTGCTATAGCGACCGAGCATTTTGGTGTGAACCGTGGAGGGGATTGAGGTTTCACCTAGTATTTCCGAGAAGGGATGAATGCGTCCATACCGGCTTTGACCAAAGACGAAAACTTACTGGCGCAATTTTCAATTGGGAGGTTGAAAATGTCAGTCCATGGGGCGTGATAAAGAAAATCAAGGAGGGAGTTTCAATCAGCATGCTGGTAAGTGAAAGAGGTCTTACGGATAGGAGTTGCTTGTTTAACAGATGATCGGAACGAAATATCAATAGCTACCACAGAGTAGTCAGAGTTACCGAGAGGGCAGTATTGTGAAGCGCGGCAAAAGCGAGGAGAGGAGGTAAGAAATAAATCAAGTAGAGAAACCCGTTGCCCGGTTTTGCAAGGAAAACGAGTAAGAAAGTCCATGGGTTAAGTCAGGGTTTGGGCAATGGCAAAATTTAATGTCTGAATAGCGGCAACATCAGTACCTTTAGAATGCTTCAACCACGTGCCATGGTGAACATTAAAGTCACCAAAGACGAATATGTTAGCAGATAGATGGAGAGAAAGTGCATTTTCTATACTGTCAGCTATTATGTCTAATATTTCTGCAGTCCTGAGAAGAGAGGGAGTAATAAAGGAAAAAGATATTTAAGGAAAGGCGGAAGCACATGAAACAGTAGTCAGTGGCCTCGAGAGACAACTCCCTGGGCATCAGAAGATTATCCCGGATGTAAACAGCAATGTCATACATGTGAATGCTGGAATCTTTTTGTCAAAAGGGAAGCTAGTCTGGAACCAAGAATTCATTGGTATCAATGGAAGAATTCAGGTTGGTTTCACAAAGACTGTTCTAGAAGAAAAGATTGTACGCTACATAAGTTGGAATGCATATCACGAATATTGGTGAAAAAAAAAGGTTGAGTGGTGTAGATGTTTTTTGTTTGCTGGTTTAGTTGTGTTTCTTTTTGTTTTGACTCCCATGAGATTTGTTTTGAGGAGAGAGAAGGACCACCATAATTGTCACTATTCGTCGCCAATGGCAATACATACCAGCCAGTGCTTGGCTAAGAACAGAGCCTCAGGGTTCCCCACCGGAAATATATGCAGGAAAACCTATTCATGCGGAACATAGCACTACAGATACCCCGATATTATGCGACTGTTGATTAGAGCAGCATCTGTAAGCGCTGCCAAAGAGTCCGGGTTCCTTTCAATTGAAAGCAGCAGCCAGCAAACTTCCAACATGGTACCCTCACAATTGAAAGTCACAGCCACTGTTTAGTCTGATCACCAAAAAGTTAAGACAGTCAAATCATTGTGGCCCTGGTAGAAGAAACAAACGGTAAACCACATCCTGATCAGGGAACAAGGGATAAACCTCTACTCCTGTTCAATAGACATGGAAGAAGTGCGGACCAAACAATAGGATAGCCTATCTACTCCTTATAAGGAAATATTCGGCATTTATTGACCGAGCAGCCAGTGCCACTGTCGGTTGAAAATTATAAAATATTTCTCATAAAACAATTGTTCAGTCCAGTAGCTGTTATCGCTCTTTCTAGCATTTATCGGGGTTTCCTTCCTAACTTTCTACTTCAAGTGGTGTGAAATGTCAACGTCTTGATTATGTTATTTCTCTTCTTCAGTTGTTGCTGTTGTTGAAAATCCTCAAGTGATGCGTTTTCTGTTATTTGGTTCAGTTCTTTGTGATTGTGTAGCGCCAGTCCGGTTTGAAGAAGGATGGTCTTCGCTAGGACCTACAGGTTTCATTCACTGAGTCTTCTTATTACTGTTTCTACTCATTTGTGCCAGCCTATGATAAGCTCGGTAAATATATGTTAACGAATTAAGCTGTTCAAGTAGTGTTGCTGTCAAGTTGGGAATACTTTAAATTTGTCTTTAAAGAGAATTTCCGCGTGACAAAATGAAACCAACCTCGTATATGTTCTCTTTTGGTGAATTCAAATTTAATTAAGGATACAAAACAAAGAAAATTCGCGCAAAAAGGAAAGTGCAACAAAAAGCACTGGCAAATTGATTCCTTCAATTCAGTAGACAGGGGTGACAAATTTGATAAAGACAATTGCTGTTTTACATAAATTATTCGGACGACTGGTTTCATCTTTGCTGTTTTTATCATGACGTCAGTGTTTGTCAGATTGGGCTTAATTCGTGTTCTTTTATTGTTTCTGTATCTTTAATAGTATTTTCTCCTATTCTCAGTAACGCTTGGCATCTTAGTGGCTTTATTGCTTTGCTTCGGGTAAAATGATTAAAAAAATAAAAAATGTAAGTGATGACAGCACAATTCGAGAAAAATATTGAGTTGAACATCATTACTTGCTAATTTAATTGTCAACATAACAGAAAGAAAGAATCAAAGAGGAAACAAGAAAAAGAAAGGAGGAATCAAAGAGGAAACAAGAAAAAGAAAGGAGGAATCAAAGAGGAAACAATAAAAAAAAAAAGGAGGAATCAAAGAGGAAAAAAGAAAAAGAAAGAATCAAGTAGCGAATCGAGCGTCAGGGTCAGCGTTCCTACTAACCAAAATTAGTCTAGCTTATTAAAAAAAAAAAAAAAGTAACCTCGACTTTTAAAAAGATTTCGAGTAGCGAATTTAAAAAAAAAAAAATTAACTTTGGGTGTTTAGAAGCAGACAAGTTTGACAGTCCTGGTTTAAATTTTGGTCGGTATTCTATTTCTCGTCTCGTCAGAATAATTAATTGTAGATTAAATATTTTATTAATCCCCCCTTACTTGAAGTTCTGAGATTAAGAATTATTATTTTTGAAAATTATTTTAATTAGTATTAGGTTGATTAGAAATTGATGTAGGATTTATGTTTTTATTAGTTTCAACGATTTTTAAGAATAAAATCTCATTATGTATCATTTTAAAGTTTATTTCATGTTCTCTTTTTATGTTTTATCCATTTTTAATATAAATTGCATATTTATTAATTTTCAGATCTCTGAAGTGAAGATGAAAGAACAGGATTTTCAAATTTCTAGAAGTTTAAACTCGGCCGCAGCAGAACATAAACTGTTATTGGGTGTGATTTGGAATCAACGGTTTCAGTCACCTTCCCACCACCATAATGTAGCTTTCTTGTGCCTTTTCTATAAAATCGTTATCATCTGTCTTAATTTGTGTTCTTTTATTGTTTCTCTATCTTTAATAGTATTTTCTCCTATTCTCAGTAACGCTTGGCATCTTAGTGGCTTTATTGCTTTGCTTCGGGTAAAATGATTAAAAAATAAAAATGAAAAGTGATGACAGCACAATTCGAGAAAAATATTGAGTTAAACATCATTACTTGCTAATTTAATTGTCAGGAGGAACAAAGAGGAAACAAGAAAAGAAAGGAGGAATCAAAGAGGAAACAAGAAAAGAAAGGAGGAATCAAAGAGGAAAAAGAAAGAATCAAAGAAGGAAACAAGAAAAGAAAAGGAATCAAGAAAAAGAGGAAACAAAGAGGAAACAAGAAAAGAAAAAGGAAAAGGAAAAAGAATCAAAGAGGAAACAAGAAAAAGAAAGGAGGAATCAAGAAAAAGAAAGGAGGAATCAAAGAGGAAACAAAAAAAAGAAAGGAAACAAGAAAAGAAAAGGAGGAATCAAAGAGAAACAAGAAAGAAAGAAAAGAAAGGAGGAATCAAAGAGAAAAACAAAAAAGGAAACAAAGAATCAAAAGAAACAAGAAAAAGAAAGGAGGAATCAAAGAGGAAACAAGAAAAAGAAGGGAGGAATCAAAGAGGAAACAAGAAAAAGAAGGGAGGAATCAAAGAGGAAACAAGAAAAAGAAGGGAGGAATCAAAGAGGAAAAAAAAGAAAAATCAAAAGGGAGGGAGGAATCAAAGAGAAAAAAAAATCAAGAAAAGAAGGGAGGAATCAAAGAGAAACAAGAAAAGAAAAGGAGGAAACAAGAAAAGAAAAGGAAAAAGAAAAGGAGGAATCAAAGAGGAAACAAGAAAAAAAGAAGGAGGAAATCAAAGAGGAAACAAGAATCAAAAAAAAGAAGGAGGAATCAAGAAAAAGAAAGGAAACAAGAAAAAGAGGAAAAAGAAAAAGAAAGGAGGAATCAAAGAGGAAACAAGAAAAAAAAAAGGGAAAAAGGAATCAAGAAAAAAGAAACAAGAAAAGAAGGAGGAATCAAAGAGGAAACAAGAAAAGAAAAGGAGGAACAAAAGAAACAAAAAAGAAAGGAGGAATCAAAGAGGAAACAAGAAAAGAAGGAGGAATCAAAAGAAAAAGAAAAAGAAAGGAGGAATCAAAGAATCAAAGGAAACAAGAAAAAAAGGAGGAAAAAAGGAAACAAATCAAAGGAGGAATCAAAGAAACAAGAAAAAGAAGGGAGGAATCAAAAGAAACAAGGAAACAAGAAAAAGAAAGGAGGAATCAAAGAGGAAACAAGAAAAAGAAGGGAGGAATCAAAGAGGAAACAAGAAAAAGAAAGGAATCAAAGAGGAAACAAGAAAAAGAAAGGAGGAATCAAAGAGGAAACAAGAAAAAGAAAGGAGGAATCAAAGAGGAAACAAGAAAAAGAAAGGAGGAATCAAAGAGGAAACAAGAAAAGAAAAAAGAGGAAAACAAGGAAAGGAGGAATCAAAGAGGAAACAAAAAAAAAAGAGGAAATCAAAGAGGAAACAAGAAAAGAAAGGAGGAATCAAAAACAAGAAAAGAAGGAAACAAGAAAAAGAAAAAAGAAGGGAGGAATCAAAAGGAAACAAGAAAAAAAAGGAAAAAGGAAACAAGAAAAGAAGGGAGGAATCAAGAAAAAGAAAAAGAAACAAGAAAAAGAAGGAAAAAGAAAAAAAATCAAAGAGGAAAAAAAAAAAAAAAAAAATCAAGAAAAGAAAGGAGGAATCAAAAAAAAAAAGAAAAAAGAAAAAAGGAAGAAAAAAAGGAAATCTATGGTCAAAGAGGAAACAAGAAAAAAGATTTTCTATAAACAAAAGAAAGGAAGAAAGAAACGTCAGCAGCTAAGTTTACGCTATTCCAATTTCTTAAATCTTTCGGTCAAATTGAAGCAAGATTTTAGTAGATTAGAAAAATGATTTACTTTATTTCTTGTCATCGCACCCTGATTTTGATAAGCAAATTTTTAAAAGAGAAAAAAGTAACCTTCGTCCTCTATTTGAATGATGCAGAGTAAATTTTCAAGACTTATTTCGAAAAAAAAAAAAAAAAAAAAATAATAATAATAACACACTCGTTGCCGGTAAATACGATATTTTTAAAGCTACAGCAATATTATTATTGCTGTTTACTAAGTTACAAGTATAGACCACCCAGTGAGAATCGAACTCGCTATAGTAGATATTTTATTTTTTATTTTTCTAACCAATTCTTCACGGTAAGACACCTTTGGTTTATTACAAAGTTACGCTGAGTCTAATGCAATGTGACAAGTTTAAAAAAAAAAAAACCCAGTCAGGATCGAACTCACAACAGTAGCAAACTGGTCTTTACATTACGCTTGCTAACCATCAATCTACAGTCGTCTCCACCGACGGAATTAATAGCCTTTCTAAAATCTGTCTTGGTAAAGTGTTTAATTGAAGAATTTATTTTCGCTTGTCATTTTGGGTTTAACGTTAAAAGATTTATTTTCGCTGGTCATTTTGATGTTGTGTAGATTGCATCCATTGCTTTGAACGCCACTTGCATCCATTGCAAATGGCATTCAAAGCAATCCCCTCTACAAGTGTTCGAGTACTTTATCTCACATTTGGTCTTCCGCTTAACTATTCTGCAAATTCAGTCTGATTTTGAGAATCTGCTTGTAGTACAGTGAGGTCCGGTGCGTACTATCCTCAAACATCGCGACCCGGGATGGCAAGCCTGATTGAGGGCTCAAGGGAGTGCGTTACGACCCTCGCTATCTTATCAATATTTGCTTTTTTCTACCTACATTTATATACGTTACAAATTAAACTAAGCACAACTGATTATTAAAAGATGAAAAATTTTCTCAGATTTTGACGTAAATCTGGAGTTTTTTTCCCCGTCCAAATCCGTGAATTTGTTTTGTTCATGGCAAGTCTCGAAAAACATTATATAAAATTCACTATTTTTTTTTATTCATAATGTTGAATGTTAGAATTATTCAACTTTTTAACAAGAAAAATCTTATGTTAAAAATTACGGAAAAGCATTGATTTAAGATGGAATGATTTTTTATGACATGTCTCCAATTTGTATTTAGATACATAGTATTTATTTTCTATTTTTCTAGTTGATTTGTTCATTATATTGCATATGATCCATTACTGTACATAATTAGGTTACAAAACAAATTGTATTTTATATGAATACAACCTTACGAAAATTGAGATGTATCAGAGTAGGGGACCCAGTGTCAGACTCTTTGGGTATCATAGATTAGGGATTGCCCCGGGCCTGATAGAGTGGATAGCATGCGTGTTGGAAAACTATTCATAGCGTGTTCTGTTAAGTGGGTGCACCAACAAAAATCAGCGTTTCTATTTTAATACAAATGCTCTCATTCCGATTTTCCAAAGTTCGCTTTTACGAAAGAACAACATTAATAAACATTTCCCTTGCTATCCAAAAAGGTGTAAAGCGAATAATTAATTATCATCAAATATATAGGAACAAATTTTGAGCGGTTCCTGACCCTCCAAACAACTTGTTTCTATATCGACTTGCCATAATGTCGAAGGTCGAGGTTTATCGTCTGCTGTGGAAGGTTTGAAGTATGCTGGCCTGTTTCGCTTCACGCATTTTATACGTCAAATCTACAGGCTCTTTTAAAATTAAAGTCATGCGTTTCTCCACTAATCGTCTATCGTAGCGTTTTGGGGTCTGGGAAATTTTCCATAAGACCGTTATGACTTCGGATAGGAGGAGGAAATGTGTATGTTTTAATTTTATGAATGAGATATTTCACTGGGGTGAATATTTTTTTGAAATACAGCTGATTTTATAAGTCTGAAAATTATTGTATCTATGCTAATTCACCCCCAATTAATGTAAAGTTACTTATCTGAAATATTAATTAATTCCAAGAAACTATAAATTTTAAGTCAAAGTTTTTTTTTGTTTATTAAATTTTTGGCATTCTTTTGAAATTATAAATTAAGATTTGTTTAGCTTGCCTCGCAACAACTCTAAACTTTAGAATGAAAAATTACCAAAAATCAGTAAGTTATTCGCATTTCGTAATTGCGGATGATATTCGAGGTACTCAAAAGGAATTTTCTACATTAAAAAAAAAAAAAAAAAGAAAAAGTGTTTTTGGCTTGCTTATTGAGGTGAGCGCGATTGGAGAAAACACTTAGAAATAGCACACCAAAATCGTCCATATTTGAGGCTATCGCAAAGATCAATCCGACCAGAATGCAATGGAAAGGGCTCACTCTGGGAGAATTTAGTGTGAATTTTAGTAAATATGAATTCGAATCTTTTTTTCGGGGTGGCGGAATCAACAGAAAAGTTCGAAATACAGCTGATTTTATAAGTCTGTAAATAAACCGATTAAAGATGAAAAGCTGAAATGAATCTTACTGATCCATTATAAGAAAGCTGAACCTACCTTTGCCAAGTGGGGAGGGTGTGTCTGTCTAATTCGAACATGACCATTCAAATTTCTTGCTTTAGCCTTGACTTGAACACCGACTAAGATGGGAAAATTAGAGAACTTCTTCAGCTTGGAGGTTGACTCTTTCAGAAGGAAACAGGTGTTAGGTCCGGCGAAACGGGTTCTCAGATATTCCTCGTATTAAATTATGGCTGTCAATAGGGTCTAGAATCTACCGACTGTATCATCTGAAGAGTTGTAAGACTCCCTCTAGCTAAAAAGGGGGGGGCACCTACTAAATAAATGTTTACAGACTCAAATATACGTAGACAATATTTAATTCTTCTTCCCGGACCAAGTAAACGCTTACGGTCTCAAATAGAAAAAAAAAACGTGTTTCTACCGCCAATATTAAATTAAAAAAAAAAAAACAATAAATAACCTAACATGTATGTCGTAAAATTCACTAATCCAACCTAAACCAACCCCAACCGGATTAAAATACCAAAAATTATTGGTCTCTGTTTGCTGGCTAATTTTAATTTTGATTTGTTCTGTTCTAATTTACATACACGGACAGAGAGAGAGACTGAATGCGCTGTAGAAAATCGCTTCTTCTTCTTCTACTACTACTACTAATATTGCTACTACTACTACTACTACTACTACTACTACTAATAATAATAATAATAATAATAATAAGAAGAAGAAGAAGAAGAAGAAGAGGACTGGTAACTTTTGCAAATACCGAATATATTACACATGATTTGTAAATGCAAGACGCAACACTGGAAAACCACCAAAGGACTACAATGCATATCTTTAGACACAATCCTGTCAACATAAACAAGAATTCTTTGATAATGTTTCATGAAAGCCGAAAACGCTTAGAAAACATTGGACAATTTATGTTCAAATTATGTCCACGTCCAAGTTAAGTCTATTGTAGATTTTAATCAATTTTCGTTTTTTCCGTATTATAAAGTTAAAGTTGTGTATAAACTGTCCACAGTTCATATCAGTTCTTGTTAGGTTTCCTTACTTTTGCCTAGTGTTGAAAATGAAATCTCCAAAAAGCACGTGAATCCTTAAATAACATTCTTTTTATATAAGGGTAATTTAGAAAATATATATGAAAGGATGACAGATATTACCTTTTACGATCTGAAATGCTCATTGTATAGTATTTGAACTAACTGATTAATAATAAAAAAATAAATGAAGTATTATTAAAGTTTTTAATGCTTGTCATGTTGCTTGAACGTTTACAAATCCGTTTGACCTATTCCATATTTTATGGTAATTTTCTAAGTGTAGCTTAGATATAGCACAAGGTCGAAAGTATGTGTTACTATTGGATATTTTATGTCAGAATACAAATTTAAAAAAAAATCTTATATAGGATACACAACCATAACACTTTCTCATAGATTCACTTGTCATAATTCCGACCAAATTTCTACACGGTAATACGTGATACAGAAATACAAATATTGCAGTAAGTCAACTCATTGTGAATAACATTACTATACAGCAAAACAAACTGTAAAAAATGATTACGAATTTGAGAAGCTATACATATGAAATCAAAATAACCAATAATCAACAAAATCAATCATGATTCGGGAATAGATATTCTAAATTGTAATTAAATACACAGAGTTTACATTACGTCTCGTTAAGACAAGGCCACAAAGTTTTAAAAACCAAAAAGAACATCACGTTCACGTGCCATGATAAACACTCAAAATTTAAAATACCAAATCAACACAAAAAAGCAAACACTCAACGGACTTGGAATTTGTTTTTATTTTCTTTTATAATAATGACTGAATCCACTTGAAAGCTCGAGACTTAAAAACAGAACTATCATGAACTGATACGCTACGATTTTAACACCAATATATGTGATGTAATGGAAAACTTGCCACCCCCATGAGTGGGGGCACTATAGGTGGTAACCACCTATAAGTATCCGTTAAGACAGCGGACAGGAGAGTCGAGCTGGGATCTTTCGCAGCTGCGCTAGTCGAACTCTCTACCTTCGGGCAGAGAGGAACCCGGACGAGGCTATGCCGAAGGGCAGAATTTCGTCCGGGGAGGTAGACAGACCGATCCCGTTTATGCGGGGTCTACGGGAATTTTTGGCCGAGCCTCCGGGCTCGGGAACCCCACTTTAAATTCGGCTTTGTGCCACATGTGACTGCGTGAGGCAGTTACTAAATAGCGTCGAGCTGGGATCATTCCCAGCTGCGCTAGTCGAACCCTCTGCCTTCGGACAGAAAGGAACCCGGACGAGGCTAGACAGTTTCATCCGGGGTGGTAGACAGACCCGATCCCGTTTATGCGGGGTCTACGGGGATTTTTTGGCCGAGCCTCCGGGCTCGGGAACACCACTTTAAATTCGGCCTTGTGCCACATGTGACTGCGTGGGGCAGTTACTATATAGCGTCGAGCTGGGATCTGCGAGACGACTACTGGCCTTCCGATAACAGCACGCACACAACTCTACTGACTTGCGACGACCGTGCGCATAACTATTACTTCCTTGCTTGTTGTACTGGTTTCTACCTTAAACCTGTTACTATTTATCCACCGTGTTTGTCCATTCCATATTCCTATTAGCACGGAAATTATTTTATCAAAAATAAAAAAATTTATTAAAAATACAAAGTTATGTCTGATATCATTAACAAAAATTTGTTAAAGATAGCAAGTAAAAAACTTTGTTTATATATATATATATATATATATATATATATATATATATATATGAAGAAATATAGTCTTAAGATGTGCTATATTTATGGGATAAAGTGCTCAATATCAGAGAAGAGCGTGTGTAAATATAAAAGTGAACATAGAAGTCAACACTTAGAGGCGACAGTCTGTTTCATGCTATATGCAATCGTCAGGCCACCGATTGCGTCTAGCATGAAACAGACTGTCGCCCTAAGTGTTGACTTCTATGTTCACTTTTATATTTATATTTATATAAATATATATATATATATAGAGAGAGAGAGGATATTAAAACAAAAAAGTTAAAAATCGCTACACAATAGCTTTCATATTTCCCTGGTTTCTTAAGAAGTCTTTTAATTATCGACAACAATATCTATTGTTACAACTAGCTATACGTCTGGTTATCTTCTAATCCCCACCCCCTTAGCTTCTTATGGAAAATTGAACAACTCATATTTGTCAGGAATTATGATACAATTGTTACCCCTCCTTTATAGCTTTCATGTCTGTTACTAATGACCTTGTCTAGGATTCTATTTCAGGATACATTATGCCAAAATCTAAATTTCCTGTTTTTAGGTTAACTTTGAATTTAGCGTAGGTTTGACACCTAATTGCTTAATCAGGATAAACCCACAAGCCTGGTCTTGTTTTCTCGTCCTCTCTTCTCTTTCAAGAAAAGAGGTGGTATTCTGCTTTTGAAATTAAAAATAATCATTTACTCAGCAGTCATTTACCATTGCCTGAAGAGGCACAGCTTCGTTCCGAATCATGAAAGCTATTGTGTAACGATTTTTAACATGTTTTTCTTTTAATCTCCTATAATAAATAATATTAAGCTCTACTTTCTGTTGAACCATTTTTTAAAATTAAATGCTACGGGCAGTGGAATTATATTCCATTCCTTCTTATCTTATATATATATATATATATATATATATATATATATATATAGAGAGAGAGAGAGAGAGAGAGAGAGAGAGAGATGGGGGAGAGAGAGAGAGATTATTAACTTATATTTTTGATCCTTTTTAAAACTTTCGAAATTTTGATTAAAAATCATGCTTTTCTTGCGCCAAAGGTTAGTATAGGAAATTTTAGTGTATTTTTTTTTTGCGGTGAAAAGAACATTGGTTTGGAAATTCTTGCAAAAATTAAATAACTGTTAGATTTTAATGGAACTTTCATGGCTTATTCACAAATTAATTAAATTATTTTAGAACTGATGTTTTTTTAAGAAATCTTGATAAAAACATATTTTTTATATTTGTCACCCATCACTTAATTTAATTTTATGAAATTTCGAGAAATTAAATTTTATACCGCTTAATGTTTATATTAGACGCAGAATATGTTCCATGCATTCTGAGTCTTTTTTTACGATTAGTGCTATGTGATATTTCAGTATTATCTATTAGCAATTGCCTATTATTAATGGTTATATTGTGGTTTTCGGAGCCCCAAAGGCGGTTGGCTGTCAACATTGACAACCTTCCGGCAACTCCTGCAGCATAGTCGGTAGCAAATGTAATGCCCTGTATTCCTTTAGAGGTCACTCCAGTTTCCTAACCAAAGTACTGAATTTTGGCCAAACAAGGTGCTACCTTTATCTCGTGAGATAAACGGGCGCCTACTATTGTGGCCTTGAGTGATATGTTGATCGACGTGAGTACGAACTGTGCTAAGTTTTGTGAACAGACATGTTAACCAACAAAAGATTGTAGTCGTTGTAGGACTAATATGAGATTCTAATTTATTTTAATTAGTGTTGAAGATGCAATCTCCCCAACAAAGCACAAGAATTCATACCCAATATTGTTTTTATATAGGGGTGATTGAAATATATATATATATATATATATATATATCAAAGGATGGCAGATATTACCTTTACGCGATCTGAAAATTTCATTGTATACAGACATATAGACAAAAAAAAAAAGATGTTATGATGAAGGAAAGATGTAGTGTGGGTGAGAGAAAAATGAACTGATGAAAAAAGAACGAGAGTTGAGGAAAAAAGAAGACCGGTGAAAAAAGATGTATCAAAGAGAATGATATGGTTGTGATGGAAAAAGATGAACATATAAAAAAAAGAAAAAGGATTAGTGAAAAAAGAAGGCCGGTGTAAAAAGATGAGTCGAAGAGAATGATATAATGGTGATGGAAAATGATGAGAAAAAAAAAAGGATTGGTGAACAAAGAAGGCTGGTGTAAAAGGATATATCGAAGAGAATGATATAGTGGTGATGGATAAAGATGAAAAATGTACAAGGGTTGGTAAAAAAAGAAGGCCGGTATAAAAAGATGCGTCGAAGAGAATGATATAGTGGCGATGGAAAAAGATGAACAGATGATAAAAGAAAAAGGATTGGTGAAAAATGAAGGCCGGTGTAAAAAGATGTATCAAAGAGATTGATATCGTGGTGATGGAAAAAGATGAAAAAAGAACAAGGATTGGTGAAAAAAGATGTATCGAAGAGAATGATATAGTGATGATGGAAAAAGATGAACAGATGAAAAAAGAAAAAGAATTGATGAAAAATGAAGGCCGGTGTAAAAAGATATATCAAAGAGAATGATATAATAATTATGGAAAAAGATGAACAGATGAAAAAAATGTATATACATAGGGTGTTCCAATAACTTGGACCATTTATGAATTTAATGCACATTTAAAATCGGTCCAGGTTATTGAACACCCTTTATATATATATATATATATATATATATATATATATATATATATATATATATATATATATATATATATATATAATGGGTTGAGATCGAATATAGATCAAATAGGGATGGGAATTCGATAGATAATAAGATAAAGAAAAAAAATGTTTATCAATATAATATGTTTCACTTAAATCTTCATCAGAAAACCATTTAAACTATATTTCCTCATACATAGGAACAAAACTTTCTTCATCCATTTAAAAAAAGTAAAAAAGATCTTGATTATTGACTCCTCTTTGTGCACTTCTGACCCGACTAAGGAATATTTGTAAGTCCTATATATGCATGGCTTAAGCTTGTCTCGCTAGATCAATTACGTCAGAATAGTGAATTTGATCCTTAGTGGGTGTCCCATATTTTGGGCCTTGTTCTACATCTAAGCTACTCTTAGAAAATCACCACATGTATGCATGGCTTAAAGCGGAAAACTTTCTGTCTGGTGTTTAATGCTCTTAATGGGTCTTTCGTGTGAGATAGATCTTTATACGGCCATACTTTATTGGGAAAGATAGTGGAGTGGGTTTTCATTGTTTTCTCTACACTGACTAGATTTTTTTAATGTCATGTGCTTTCGGGGCTTAAGCGATCTTGGTTTTCCACAGACTCGAGTTTTTTTTTATTATCTGTGAATTTCTATGTCTTACTGGCAAAGATAGTGGAATGGGTTCTCGTTGCATTCTACATACTGACGACGTTTTTTTTTTTTTTTTTTTTTTTAATGCCATTTGCCTTCAGGACGGAGGGAAATTTTGGCTTTCCACATACTAGGTTTCTTTATTATCTGTTAATTTTTATGACTGGGAATTTCTGTTTGGGAAAGATAGCGGAGTGGATTCCTGCTGCCTTCTCCACATTTTGCAATTCGCAGTTTTCCTTCTCTGAAACTGGTTGCCACCCTGATATTTAGCTGATAGCTAGGAAGAAACTGATTTATGTCTTTCTTAAGGGCATTTGCGCAAATGTAATTATAACAAACTAGCTCGCCAGTTCTACGTTTTGTGACGTGTGCCGTTTTCCGTTACACATCCAATTTTTAAATTTTGGAATGAAAATCATTTTGATTATATGAAAAATGTATGTTCATCTTTTTTTTTCGTTTTTTTTTATTTGTCGTTTTGTTATTGCGTCTTTCTTTCTTCAAATAAAATATTCTGTCATAAGTTGGTCTGTTCGCAACTGTCGTATCTTTTTTACTTTCTTTATCGAACTTTTTGCTTTCACATGTCTTCTAATAAAAATTTAAAAATTATTGCCACAATTCGTTCATTGTTCATTTGTTTGTTTTAAAAGCCAATCACTTTCATTTATTTAGCTGATTATTGCAATACTGAAGCACCAGTTCCCGTTCGATCACCGAAGTGTCACGGTTGCGACAAAGGAAATAATATAAAGAAAAGTAAAGGAAACAACAAAAGTCTCTTGGAATGAAGTTTTTGTTCTTGTTCAAAAATGCGCGTCTGAGGTCTCCTCCTGGGTGAAAGCCAGCAATGATGCTTTCATTCCAGTAAGGAAATACTAAGTTAAATAGCGCCAATCAAGACAGGAATCACTTCTTCTGGTTCTCCCAGTGCGACACGTCTGATTGCAACAGACGTCTCTTTGTCTCTGCTCATAATGAGTGCAAGCGTCTTCTCAAAGAAGCGAAGTTGCTGTTTGCTGATAGAATGAACCAACATATAGAATCACGCAAGTTTGGTTCTAGAGATTATTGGCGACTCTGAAAGTGTGTGCTGAACAACAGAAAAACCTTAATCCCTTCCCTATTCAATCAATCTAACATCTACAGCTGATAGGGTTGAATGCGTTGCTTGGAGATTCTCTTCCAACTCAACACTCGATTCATTTGGAGTACCCACACTTGATTTCCCCAATAGGACAGAGGTTCTACAAAGTGATATGCTCATAAACCCGTCAGTGGTCTCAGATATCATTTCTAAATTAGACTCCCATAAGGCAAGAGGCGGTGACAGGATCCCAGCCATCGTCTTAAAGAAATGTGCTCCCGAGCTGGTTCCATTTCTCTCCAAACTCTACAACAATTGTCTCGCTGTTTCCTGCTTTACAGCTTGTTGGAAGTCCTCTGTAGTTCCTGTTTTTAAGAAGTCTGGAAAAGCTTCTGACCGCTCTAACTATTGCCGTATTAGTCTTCTACCGCTTTTCGACAAAGTATTCGAGGCTTTAATCAATGCTGAAGTAGTTAATCCTCTCACGACCTTCTCTCTGACGAACAATATGGCTTCCGTTTTGCCAGGTTTACCGCTGATGTGCTCACTGAATATGTATATCAAGCTCTTGATAATAATGGTAAAGCACGAGCTGTGGCTCTAGATATCTCGAAAGGTTTGGCACGCTGGTCATCAATGTAAGCTCCAGGGCTACGGTATTACTGGACGATTGTTTGATTTAATCCAATCGTTCCTATCAAATAGTGAACTGAAGGTCGTTTTGAACAGGCTCACTTCCAGATCCTTTCACACGAACGCTGGTGTCTCCCAAGAGTCTATCCTTGATCCTACGCTGTTTCTGATCTTCGTCAATGATCTTCCTGATGTCATCAGTTCCCAAGTAGCCATTTATGCTGATGACACTACCATTTACTACTGTCTCAATAACAAATCAGAGCTGTAACCTGTCCACTGCTCTTGAAAAGGACATCCAGTCTGTAGTTAACTGGGGCAGGAAATGGCTCATAAGTTTTAATGCCTCCAAAACGAAACTGCTCTCATTTAGCCACCATAGAGAATCCTTCCTGTCAGCCATTAGCATGACTGGTGCTAGACCCATAGAGAGCAACAATTTGCCTCACGTTTTCAACTGACTTGAAGTGGAACAACTACATCAAATCAATAGCTGCATCTACTGCAAGGAAATTTGGGTCACTGTGTCGTGCCAGAAGGTTTTTCTTGGCAGAGTCCATCTTACACATTTACAAATCTACCATTCGTCCGTGCATTGAATACAAATGTGGTCTGGTACTCCTGCTACTCATCTCGGGTTTCTTGACAAAATCCAAAGGATATGCAAAGTAATCGATCCTGACTTGTCATCTCGTCTTCAGTCACTTTCTCATCGACTTGACATGGCTTCTCTGTCTTTTCTACGAATATTTTCATGACAACTGCTCTGATAAACTTTTTCCCTGGTACCCGCATTACGTGAGTTTAAGTGTGCTACTAGAATGGCATCCCTTTTACTGTTGAATTAGTTAAATGTAACCGCCACTTCTACTCCAACAGTTTCTTTTCTCGCACTTCCCGCCTGTGGGAGTTTCGTCTCCTTGCTTCCCTGATAACTATACTCTTCAAAGATTTAAATGCAACGTCAATCACTATCTTCTTGAACCCCGTTCAGCTTTTATCATTTACACGCCCCCCATACTCAATTTGTCTCTTACCTTCACTCTCTGTAACCACTGTTACGGTTTTTTGTGTATATTACATATAACTAGTGAGCGAGTCAAAATTACTTATTTCCCTTTATAGTCTACCAATAGAAGGTTGACCAATCAGAAGCCGCACAACACTGTATCCGTCGTGTATAAAGGCGTCCATCTTTGTTTCTCCTACCGGAATGACCAGAGGCAACTTGTCCGGCGAACATGACAGACGGAAGAACTACGCTCTGCTACCTTGCTGCGATATCCACTGCGAACCTGCACTACGCTTTCCTACTGTCTCTGAAATATTCACTGCCAACCTCTGGATTCTATACTCGAGGACGACCGTCATGAAAATGTCTAACATAGGTTATGAGCCCAGATCACGATTTATTTTGACGGGAATGAATCGAGATATAAATTATGGCAGAGGAAGTTTTTAGGCTGCCTCAAAATATAATAACTCCATGACATAATCCTTTGTAAAGTCGACCAGGAGGGGGGCATGATGATTTAAAAAAAAATGCGACCGTGTTCGCTGAATTAATACAATTCCTGAACGACAGTGGTTCGTCTTTAATAATGAGGTTGGGTTTACACTGTAAAGCGAACTGAGAATGGATCGCCAGTGTGCGATGCTCGTTTTATAGCTAACGTATTTTCATAGATATAAGGGGGGGAGACTTATGTAGAAACATTAAGTCTTAATTGATGATAGAAATATCATCGGCAGCCGTTGAGTTTACATTGTAAAGCGAACTGAGGATGGATCGCCAGTCTACAAGGCTCGTTTTTGTAGCTAACGGATTTCCATAGATATATGGAGTAGATTATAAGAGAGGGGGAGAGGACTTATGTAGAAATATTAAGTCTTAATTAGAGTTTTGATGCAAATGGATGCCCATTATGGTAAGGATTTACACCATATGGATGTTAAAAGAGCTTATTTCTGAATGCTACCATCGACTATAAAATATATATGGAACCACCAGAAGGTTTTGAAGAAAGGTGACAATTATGTATGGAAACTTAAAAAAAAAGTCACTATTTGGACTCAAAATGAGTGGAAAAACATGGAATAATTTAAATCCATTGTTATTTAATGAGAATAATTTCAATCTCCCCAAGTTGACCCATGTCTGTACACGAAGACATTTTATAATGAAATATTAGTAATTCTGGTTATTTGGGTCGAAAATATGTTAATTGCATCAAAGAGTGAGGCCGCTCTATTAAAAATCAAAAGTTCTTTAGAAATGAGTTTTAAAATTACCAATTTGGGTCGACTATCATGTTTTTCTTGGTATACAGTAAAAATTTAAAAGGCAACACTATTTCAATGAATTAATCGAGATAATTGGAAAGGCTTTTATCGAAATTTAACATGCAAAATTATAAAATAAGAATTATTCCATGTAAAATGGATTGAAATATAATTATGAATAAGGAAGATGGTATAGCGGAGTCTGAAAATGAATACAGAACATTGGTCGGAAGTCTTATTTGCATGATGATATAAACTAGGCAAGATATCTGCTATACGGTTACTAAATTGTCCCAAAACTTAAATAAACCGGGGACTGTACATTTAACAATTTTTAAGCAAGTATTATGTTATCTGAAGTGGACTAACAGTCGATGCCTAATATTTTGACAATCCAATAAACTATTAAAATTGGAAGGATTTTGTGATGCTGATTGAGCCAATTCACCAGACCGTAAGAGTATAACAGGCTATTGCTTTAAGCTAGCAGATGGTAACCCAATAATCAGCAAGAATTAAGAAACAGCGAAAGATTCCACTTTTTACTTGTGAAGCTGAATGTATTGCATTGTGAAAAGGAACACAAGAGGTTATTTTTCTTAAATTGCTAATAAAAGCAATTACTGAACCGATAATTATTTACTCGGCGATCAGGGCAGTATTGCTTTGGCTAGAAATTCAATATTACATCAAAAATCAAAAACATATCAATATAAAATATCAGTTTGTTAAGGACCAAGTAGAAATGAAAACAGTACAAACTGAATATGTTCAATCGGGAAATAATATGGCGGATTTATTTGTAAAAACCGATTACGAAATTGAAACTACGGGCTTTTTGCTTCTGCAATATTTAGTGCTGACTTTTTGGGTCCTTATTGGTCCTGGGCAAGACGTAAAACTGCATCCATTAAGGCCCTTATTAGGTCCTGGGCAAGACGTAAAACTGCATCCATTAAGTCCTTATTAGGTCCTGGGTAGGACGTAAAACTGCATCCATTAGTTACTGTTCTAAGAAACGTCAGTTCAGTTTTTGGTATGAATGTAAGTCCTTAGTTTTGGGGTATAAATGTAAATGGTCCTACTTTGAGCCCAATCCTCTTCTAAATGATTCTCTGGATCACTCTGACCCGGAGTGATAGTAACTGTTTTAATGGGTCCCAGCTATGGGTAAAGTAACAATTCTTTCCATTTTTTGTTGTGATCGCAATCTAAACTTATAATATTGTTATTCATGTTTTATTAACCCGAAGTACTTAACTGTGAACAAAGTGATATGACTAATTTTTGTGGATATTAATTTTCAAGAAAAATAAAAATAATATATATAAAAAAAAATAAAAATTTGGAATACTAAAGTATTTGTTACATATTAATATTAACTTTTAAAAAAAAAAGAAAAAGAAAGAAAAATATATATATATAATTTTTGGAATTAAAGTATTTATCGATTTTACTAACATTTTGAAGGAAGATTCCATAATATACCCAAAATAAGGGGGGTGTTACGGTTTTTTGTGTATATTACATATAACTAGTGAGCGAGTCAAAATTACTTATTTCCCTTTATAGTCTACCAATAGAAGGTTGACCAATCAGAAGCCGCACAACACTGTATCCGTCGTGTATAAAGGCGTCCATCTTTGTTTCTCCTACCGGAATGACCAGAGGCAACTTGTCCGGCGAACATGACAGACGGAAGAACTACGCTCTGCTTTTTTGCTGCGATATCCACTGCGAACCTGCACTACAATTTCCTACTGTCTCCGAAATATTCACTGCCAACCTCTGGATTCTATACTCGAAGACGACCGAACATGAAAATGTCTAACAACCACTGCGTACCAGAGCATTCCCGCCTTGCTTGATTAAAAGAAAGACCAACTAAGTTTTATAGTAAACAAATAAGGGGGGTTTTATTATAATTGTAGTGATTTGCTCAGTGGCTAAAAAGTAAAAGAAAAGCAAGAAGTGAGAAATACCTCAAAATAATTTCAATCGGGAGTTGCTGGGTTTTTGTGGTATAGTTTACATGTCAGGTGAATGGTAGTAAACGGACTGCTCTGAAGCAAATTTCTTTTCCAGTCAAGTCGCTTAATTTTGGCGCCAACCAACAAATACGAATAGCCGATTGAAAGACCACCACTTGTAAGGTCATCTGACCATATCAAATGAACAAGAACTCGGAGAAGTGTCATTCGGAAAAATGGATTCTCTTAATATAAGTAACGTCGAACCTGGTCAGTACCTAGATGGGTAACCGCTTGGGAATACCAGGTGCTGTGAGGTTGGATGTGCGGGTGGTGTAATGAATAACGGCTTGGGCGATCATGAATCGAAAAGAGACATGATCAACCAAGTGTGTCACATCAGTCCCTACGAACTTGCATTGATTCGGTGCAGTAGGGTAGTGGCCTATTCATCCCCATGAATCTGGGGAAGGCACACGTCCAACAGAGGATCTTCACAGGCTGGAGAAGAAGAAGTGAAGAAAAAGAAATATTGAAATATAGCAAAAGTTAATTTGATTATTTATCAAATACTATTTCAATGTTGTCACAAATATGTTTTCTTTGTCTTTTGTGTGTCTCATCGGAACGTGGACGAACATAGCTCTCCACAGCTTCTTAACCTTCCTAAGTAATATTTATATATTTACTATCTCCCTCAGTTCCTCTTCTGCCAGCCATTTAGACAAGCTCGTTAGGCAGGTTAATCGATGTTCCCCTCTGTGTATCTTGACTTCAGTATGTCTTGCAAAAGTTTTCTTTAAGTCCGCTTTCCTTATAATAAATCCCAGAATTTTCAACTGTTTCTTTTTAGTTCTAAATTCCTTTTTTGTTGTTTCTGTTTCCCTTATCGTTGCTCATAGAATTCTCAGTATCCTTCTGTAGAACTGCCTCTCTATTATCTGTATTCCTCTTCATTTGTGAGGAAAAGATATGGTGCAATTAACAAAACATGATAATTTCTTCGAAGTCATTTCACATCCGTATTGTTTTCACAAATATTTGATTTTTTTTTAAATTAAGTATTTTCATTGCTTCTAGTTTTTTTTGTTTTTTTGTTTTTTTTTAATCATTTCACCCCAAACAGGATAAGAAAGCCACTAAGACTGAAGGGAGTTACTGGGCGTGGGATAATATAAGGAAAGAAAACATTAAGGAGAAAGAACAATAAAAGAACAAGAATTAATAAGACAGAAGATGACGATTGGCATTGCAATTCAATTTTTGAAGATCAAAGTTGACTGGAAAGTAAGAAGCCTGAAAAGAGTTCCAAAAGCGAGAAGTATGGAAATTTGGATTATGTCTAGTCACTTTAGTTGTAACATAATGAGACCTTTCTACAAATTTAGTATTGCGATTAAATCCACAGTCTAGGTCCCTAAGAAATAATGTTATGACAACAATTATGAAAATATTTATAGAAAAAACAAGGGAAAGTGACTGAAGCCGAGATACCAGGTCAGGGCCGATAACATTGCAGATTTTACCAAGAATCTCTAAATACACTTCAGAAGCACCAGACCAGATATGGCAGTAATATTCAATGCAGAGACGAATGGTAGACTTATAAATGTGTAAAATAGATTCTGGCGAGAAAAATTGTCTAGTGGTCCAACTTTCTTAGCAGCACACATAGTAATCGGTTCAATATAATCTTCCTACTCCATGTTAGTCCAAGAAGGCGCAAGGAGTCACTCTCCTGGAGATAAAAGGCAAAAAGGTTCTCTCGAGCGACTAAAACAGAGCAGTTTCATTTTGGGGGCGTTAAAATTAACAAGCAAATAGACTATAGATCATTTATTAGATCAGCTGCCAATTTGACTATATCGAACCGATCTGACTTACTATTAAAACAGATGTAAATAATTGTTTCATTAGCATAGATACCAAGTTGAGAACTGATGACATAAGCAAGGTCGTGGATGAAAATTCTTCGGACTCGCAGTTCTTTTGTTTGGATTTTCACTTTTTGGATGACATGTTTTTGTTTGTAGCGACTATTCGCAACAAACAGAAGAAGGTTTGAGAATACCATGGACGGAATATGTGAGTAATGAGGAAGTTCGAAGAAAAATGGAAAAAAAGACACTTGCACTTGTACTTAAAATCAGCCAAAGGCAGTTGAAATTACTGAGACACATAGTGAGGAAAGAAGGTTTGTAGAATATGATACTCACATGATATATTGAAGGTAAGAAGGGTATAGGGAAACATTGTATAACCTACCCAATAAGAATGTGTAAATAAATGGCAGAGCAGAGACAGGGTGGGGTAGTAATGAAACAAATATTACTTAGAACTTCAAAGTATAGGAAGTTGTTGAGAGTCATGATCACTTATGTTCTGAAGGGACATCTTTTATGTGTTGTGTCCCTTCAGGGCGTGGAAGTTTATGGGTCTCCACAATTTCCTGGCATTTGTAGCCTTTAGTAAATTTTGTCTTTTTGCTATCTCTCCTAAACTCTGTTCTGCCAACCATTTACTCAAGCTGGTTAGGGTGGTTATTTGCTGTTTTCCTTTGTCCTCTTGCATTCAATATATTCTGTCAGTGTCAAATTTTCTAAGCCCTCTTTCCTCATTATGCACCAAAGAAATTTCATCTGTCTTTTGCTGATGTCAGGTATAAGAGTCCTTTTTTCGTATTTTCTTTAAGACTTTGCCATTGCTTACATGTTCAGTCCCTGGTATTCTCAGCACCCTTCTGTAGAACCACATTTCTGTTACCTCAAGTCTCTTCTTCATCTGTGAGGGGATTATCTCACATTCGCTGCCATATAGGACATATATTACATAACAGTTAAGTACTATTTTCTTTGTTTCGAGAATTCCCTGTTTTTTAAAACTTTGCTTAGCTTTTGGAAAACTTCTTACCACTATACCAATACGCCTTCGTTTTGCGGTGTCGTACTTCCCGTCCTCTGTTGTACTTTGCTTGATTTTAACATCTCCAATTTGCAATTCTCAACCAGAGATCTTCTTTCTGTTGACAACAATACATTGTCTTCTTACAACTGATGCTTAGTCCTTTCTTCTCGCTTTTCTTTACTACCTTATGTGGGAGGTCCTGTGGTTTCTTTTCTATGTCTGCTATCAACACTGTATCATTTGCATATCTAATGCTAAAATTGTCGCCGTCAATAATGAATCCTGGTAGGACTTCTAATACTTTCAGAATCACTTCATTGTAAAAGCTGAATAAGTTTAACGAGAAAATACATCTTTGTCTTACACCCCTTTCTATTTCTTTATATTAACTTAAGGGACACGCAGAGCCGGTGCAAGGGTATCATATCCCCCCCCACCTTCACTACATCATAATTTTCATATGGTTGTAGTCATATAAAATACAAATTTTATTGCAATCTAATAATGGATCATATGCAATAAAGGTGAACAATTCAACTCGAAAAATTGAAAATAAATGCAATGTATCTAAATACAAATTAGAGACATATAATAGATCACTTCATCTTAAATAAATCAACAATGTTGTGTGGTAAATTTTAACATCAACTTTTTTTTTAAGTTGAATTATTTATAACATTTAACATTATGGATAAAAAAAAATAGTGAATTTTATATAGTGAATTCTCGAGATTTCACGAGATCAAAACAAATTCACGGATTTGAAGAAACAAAAAAGAAAAGATCCCAGAATGACGTTAAAACCCGCAAAATGTTTTCCTCCTTTAATAATAGTCAGTTGTACTTCGGTTAGTTTGTAATGTATATAAATGTAAATAGATAAACAAAAAATTCTGTTAAGGCAGCGAGGGTCACAAAGCAGTCGGAATCCCCAATTAGACTCCATATCTCCTGGTCGGGGAGTTCGAGGGTAGTACGCATCGGCCCTGGAGACACGTTACATAAAAGAATATCTTTCCTTCATTCTCTAAAATAAAACACTTTATGTTATTCGACAATAGATAGAATATATGGATATCTACATTTTTTAATCCCGTAAACGAAGTCATGGAGAACGATGATCGCTTACATTCTGAAAAGACACAATACAAAAAAAAGATCCTGCCTAAAATAAAACACCTTATACTATATATCTACGTTTTTTTAATCCCTTAAACGAAGAATTGCCAATTATTATCAATTTTTCACTAGCCTTTCTTTTATCTTAATTTTACTTGGTTTTTATCGAAACTTTCAGAATGTCGTTCTACGGCCAATATTAAGCACCATGGATCGTAAAGAAAGAATAATTCATAATGTTCCAAAATATCTCGTAAAATCGAGACTTTGCTATGGGTGTCATGCATGGCGCCAAACCCATTCAGAATTATCTAAACTGTCAGATGTATACGAACACTTTCTAAGATCAGTGGTTAAAAAAAAACCCACAGGCTTCACTCGCTCAACGCTACTGCTTGGCAAAACACTAGCGTAGCTAGAGGTAGGCGGTTTGCCCCAGTTGACATTTTATCGGCGCAGCACAGCACTTTTGGGTCTGTTGTATAGGCTATATTAAAATAAAAGTGGTTTTAATGTCGGGACACTACTCACAGTTTAAGGAACTTTTCGGTCTTAAACTATGGCATATGTATTTAAGCGATTATTACCTTGACTGAACAATAAACATTATCCATTGATGTATTCAGGGTTGTTTTATCAATGTTGATAATGTGAAATCTGTCAACGAAATCAGGGTGAGTTCTTTTAATGTCGTAATGCCACTGTGTATGGGAGACAAACCTGAGCTGTTATTATATAATTTTTAATTATTTTCCTTGAGCGTATGTGTTGCTCTATTATTCGTCTTTTGGGCCTGTTATTAGTTTATATCATTTCACCTCAAACCAACAGAGTAACTAACACGCAGGAGGGTTACTAAATGATGTGAATGAATATAAGAAAAAACATTATTAAACAGTGCGAACAATAAAGGGAGAGACTTTAAGAGGACAAAAGATAACGATTGACATTACATCTGAATTTTTGAAAATTGAAAGGAAGGAAAGCGAGAAGCTGGAAGACAGTCCCACAAGCAAAAAGTGAAAGAATATATATATATATATATATATATATATATATATATATTTCAATTAAAAGGTGCAATTTTATAATTATAAATTTGAATTTCGCAAACAATATAATAAATATACAGGTTATGAATTATTTATATGTTTGCAAAGAATATTATATTCATTTAAATCATTAACCTCTATATTTATTTTTTTGTATGAATGATTCATGAATATATATATATATATATATATATATATATATATATATATATAAATGAAAAATGACAATAGGTCAGCAATTACCACTTTTCCTATTGTCATTTTTATTCATAAATATTGTCTTCTCTACTGGTTAAATCAGATAAATTTTCATATATATATATATATATATATATATATGAGGGATGTATTGTGCAATATATTGTAGTTTTTATTTGGGGACCGGGGGAAGGTGGAGTGTCGGTAAATTCAAGGGCTGCTTCGGGTGGCTTAAACTCTGCGCCGGTCGGCACACTCTTTTTAACTATACCAGGCAGAGACCGTACTTCTTTGAACATTGCAAACTGGAGCTACATAATCACGAAGAACTGTACCAAATAACATAAATCACATCACTTGAGGACTACCACCAGCAGCAACAACTAAAATGGATAGCACATGTAACTCGAAAATAATGACATAATAAAAATGTTGACGTTCCACATTATTTCAAATAAAAGGTTAGGATGAAAACCCCATCAATATTGGTAATAGCGATAACAGCTACAGAAGAAAACCTTTTCATGAAAAAATGTTTTAAGAGAAAGATTTTATAAAATTTCAACCCACAGCTGTACTAGTAGCTCGATCAATGAATACCAAATGTTTTTTTGTAGGGAAACGGCTACCATTACCATTTTAGCGAGACTCGAACACACAAATCTTTTCCTTGGAGACCTATTTTAACGCAGCTGCTGCCTTTCCTATTTATTAACAATCGTAGAATAAAAGTCTAAGAGATTGTGACAAAAAACAACTGAAATTATGATAAAATAAAATAAATCATAGTTGAATGAAACAGATACTTTATTCATGGAATAAGAAGATTATTTTAGAAATTCAGACAATATTATGAAAACCGGAGAAAGTACCGGGCGAGATTTACGGAATAAAGACGAATATAAATCCGAATAATTCGTTGAATAAATGCTGTTGACTTACAAATATCTCCTGAATTCTCTCTTTTAGCAATAGACACACATAAACACCAAATAGCAATCTTATTTACTTTTCTTTTATTGCTGACGATTCTTTCGCGGATCTTTCAGGAAATAACTTTGAAGTTTATACACAACAAATTTAACAAAAGAAAAAAATAAAACAAATACCGCCCCGCCCCCACCCCCCTCAAAAAGTAAAAAGAAAAAAAAATTCTAACAATATCAAATCAAATAGTGCCTGTGCATTAAGCATTGTATTTATGAGCACGTTTTACCGACAGGGAACACTTTTTTTTTATTTGTTAAAAAAAAGTCTGCACGCTTACCACTTTCGTTTTATCTTTGTTTCTCTATTTCAGTCTTAATTTCACTTCTCAATCTTTTCCTCTTCCTATCTATCTATCTATCTAGCTACCTAATAACTATCTATCTATCTAATCATCTCAGTTTGTTTTAGTTTATCTCATTCTCTTCTTTCTTATCTATCTATGTATTCCTATTAATCTCACTTTGTTTATATATACATACATATATCATTCTGCTTTTTCCATATCATCAGTCTGTTTATTTTATTCGGTTCTTTCTATCTATCTATCTATCTATCTATCGATCGATCGATCGATCGATCTCTATGTGAATGTGATTCTGTTCTTTCCTATCTAATCTCAGTCCGTTTAATAATAATAATGATAATAATAATAATAATAATAATAATAATAATAATATATATATATATATATATATATGTATCATTCTGTTCTTTTCTATCTATCTATCTATCTATCTATCTATCTATCTATCTATCTATCTATCTAATCTCAGTTTGTTTATCTCATTCTGTTCTCTTCTATCTCTCTCTCTATATGTCATTCTGTTCTTCACTCTGTTTAATTCTGTTCTTTTCCATCTCTCTCTCTCTCTCTCTCTCTCTCTCTCTCTCTCTCTCTCTATACATACATACATACACACAATCAGTCTGTTCATATTCATATTCATATCACACTTATTTTTTAGCTTATCTAAACAACCGGTTCTATTCCACTTGGTTTGTGCGCGTGTATGTGTGTACACAGTGATAATAATAAACACCTCAATATTTGAAACAATATACTATCTGGTACAATAAAGTCTGTATTTATTTATGGGTGACTGGTCGGATTTCACAGATTTCTCTTTTTTTCTCTAAGTGTACGAGCGGCTTTGTCAAGTTTGGTACACAAGAAAACTTAAACATCGACAAACAACGTTAAGATAAGAAATATACGTACTACAGTACACATACTTATACATGTTACACACATATAAACATTTACTTTTGTTTTTATCCAACGACACATTTGTTTTCGTACATGTTCATTTTAAAAATTTTATCCATTCAGTCTTTAGTCTTTACCTTAAAGAGCCTACAACTCTCTACAATGCATCATAAAACTTTTAATGCCGAATGTCCGTTCTTTATCTATCAGTTTATCTCATTTTTAGGAACATTTGTTTGTAGTGATATATAAACTCAGGGCTACAATTAGCAAACTGTACTATATTTGAAAAACCTATGCTAAATTTGAAATTGACTTTCTTCTCATTAAGCCAAGTTAGTTTGGTTTATTTTAAAAAGTAGCACTCTAAAAGTGGCGAAATTCAAAATTTATTAACGATGACTTTCAAAAATAGCTCGATTATGACAACACAAGCCATATCTAAAAAAAATTGTTTATGGTTTGTAACAGAAAGAATGAAACTTACATAGAAACAAAGATAGAAAGAAAGAAACATACATAGACAGAAGGAAAAAGAGAGAGGGGGGAAAGAGGTGTGTGTATGTATGTGCGTATACATGTGTGCGTGCGTTTTGCGTGAAAAAAGGTTACATGTTTTTCCTTAAAGGCTTAAGTTCTTCATTATTCTCCTCAATCTCTAACTCCATACAGAGAGGAACGCTTATACCTTCCCCCTCCTCCCCCTCTTCACACGCACACACACACACACACACACACACACACACACACATGTTTATGAGTCTTTAGCTCTAATTTAACATAGACATGCATGCGGTAATGCACGTAAACTCACACACACACACCCATCAAAAAAAAAAAATATCCACGTACCACTTTTTCCAACACCTTCGGCCCCGACTACGGCTACTTTGGTCTCTCCAAGAGACGACTTCTTCCTCTTGAGATAGGGTCTAAGTGTGGCACCTGGTACGGTTACACCAGGTTCTTGTATGGTAGTCGCAGAATTGTTCATGTTGGTCTGGCGTTAAGAAGCCACACTAGCTTCTCTTTTTCTTTCCAAGACTCTGATCATAGAACTTGGAGAGATTTTAAAAGAAAACTATATTCTTTTGTTTTGGCGTCTTCTTCGCAACTTCTTTGGCGAGAAGAAAAAACTGAAAAAGAAAAGCGACGACCAGCCAGCAAAAAAACCCTGTGCGCAGGTCTGAGACGACGCTCTTTTCTTGCTTTCTTTCCTTTAGAAAAGAAGCAAAAATTGGTACCGCTATACTCAGTGTGGAACTGTAGTGTAAAGTAACCAAGTATACTCGAAGACTGTCGAATTTTTTTTTATTTTTTTATTTTTTACTTACTAGATCCTTCTGCTCAGCGCATTCTCTGGCTTTGCACAGGGATCATAGCGAGCTAGTTTGAGAAGAGAAGCGTAGCCTTTTTTTTTTCTTCTTTTTTTACCTGTTCTGTTCTCATACAACAAAAACCAAAAGAAAAAAGAAAAGAAAATACTTATATGTGCGTTACGTTTTTATCGGACGGTCGAACGGACGGACGTACAGACAGACAAACAGTCTCAGATAGATAGATAGATAGATAGATAGATAGATAGATTGATAGATAGATAGATAGATAGATAGATAGATAGATAGATAGATAGATAGATAGTATAGTATAGTTGGTAAGAGAGAGGTTTGGGGGTGATAGATAGAGAGAGATGAGTGACTGACAGACAAGCTGACTTGTGTGTATGTAAGATATCTGACGTGGGGTGGGAGGGCAATGAAAACGAAGAAAAAGAAAAGGAGAAAGATTTACGAACACGTGCACTAACATCTGTGCGTGTGTGCTTGTGTACATTCAAGTCAAACGTTTTGTTGTGTCTCTAGGTGCGTATTCGTGCGTGTATGTGTGTCCGCACTGTTACAGTTAGCCTTGATTGAAAACTTTTCTTACGTGTGTACACGTCTATTCACAATTCCCTACATCAGTGTAGGTATTCTATACACACCTCACGCTGCCTCTCTCTATTTCTCTGTGTATTGCCGTGCCCCTTCTTCTCCCTCTATTGGTGTGTAATTTTAATTTAAATAAAAGCACGTGTGTCTGTTTGTGTGTCTGCCTCTACGTCTGGCTGTGTGCACACACGAGTAAGCTGGATTGATGTCCAATGTGTAGTGTGGTGTATATGTCTGATAAATCGTGTAAGCAAGTGAGTTTCTCTAGCATGTATTTTTTTTTTGCATGACCGAGAGAGAAATAAATAAATAAAAGACAAAGAAAGAAAGAAAGAAAGAAAGAAAGAAAGATTTTGACTCTGTGCATGTGTGTGTAGTGGGGAGCGCTTCCTTAATTTTTTTTACGTAAATGTTGGAATGTGTACGTACGTGCGGCTGTTTGAATGTCTGCAAGTGTGTGGGAAAGAGAGAAAAAGAAAAAAGAAAGTGAGAAAAGAGGGAGAAAAGAGGAAAAAAAGATATTCTTTTCTGTGTATGTGCATGTCTGTATGTGCACGACTGCGTATGTATGTGTACATGCGTAACTACACGTCATAGCGCATTTTTTGCGTGTGCATGTGTATACCTTTTTAATTTTGCGTGTATGTGTCTATCAGCGTGAATGTGAGTATGCCGTGTTTAGCCCACGGCGAGAAAAACGTGTGAAAGAGAGTTATATACATGTGTGTGTGTGTGTGTGTGTGTGTGTAAGAGAGAGAGAGACACAGTGCGTGTGTGTGTGTGCGCGCGCACGCGCGTGAAGGTGAAATAATTTAAAACACGACTAAGTTTAGATCTGGTATAAGGCCAAAGGAATAAGGGACCGTAAAGGATTCGAACTCACTAGCTATGACCTGTGTGACAAGCTTGCTTTATTGCGATTGGAGATGTTTTCTAAGCTTGGCTGAGTTTGGCACAAGGGCTCATACGCGTGGTCCAGTAAGAATCGAACTCACTGACAATATTGCGTGGAAAACTAATGATAACTCTCACGACACAACAAGATAGACATTCTGTGTTTGGTTAAGTCTGGCACAAGGACTCAGTAGTGTGGCATGTTGAAGGACGACAGAAATTGCTTTCAAGAGTAGCTTAATCTTGCTCTAAGGCAGGCGGCTTCTGACTTGCATAGGTCTGCCTACCATGAGCCTCTCTTTAACGATAACAGAGAGAGACTGTTCCCCTGTGTTCGTGAATGTGTGCACGAGAGAGAGAGAGAGAGAGAGAGAGAGAGAGAGAGAGAGAGTTAAAGAAAGAGAATTAGTGTTCATTAGTGTATGTAATAGAAAAGGAGAGGCTTAATTTGTGAGAGTGAAACGGAAAAATTGTTTGCGTGTGAAAGAGAGAGAGAGAGAGAGAGAAAAAAAGAGCGAGAGAGAGGGCGAGAGAGCGAGAGAGAGAGAGCGAGAGAGAAAAGGAGAATTTGTGTATTTGTATGTGATGTGGGATGCATTACCCCTTGCCTCTCTTTCTCCGCCCCCTCTCTCTCTCTCTCTCTCTCTCTCTCTCTCTCTGTCTTCCGTATATATAGGTTGGGTAGGTCTGCTTTTTCAAGCTTGTTTCTATTTCGGTGAAAAGATGGCATACTTACGCCAAGTGAACTATTCAAGGAGGATCAGTTGAGCATGAAGCTTTACCATTTACTTTTCTCACTGCCTCACCAAACAAACTTCCCCCCGACCTTGCCCATACTCCTTAGCAGTGTCAGCGTCAGCTTCTTCTTGGCAGGTTATATCTTTTCTTTATGTCTTCTTATATTTTCGCTTTTTTTTTTTCTCCTCTTTTCCTTTTCCAACAAAAGACCAACCAAATGAACTCCATTTTTCTTTATTTATCTTTTGCTTTCTTTCGAGAAGTCAAAACTTATTGGCACCAACTCTCATTTTTCTTCATTTTTTTTTTCCGAATCGGAGTCTAACACAATTCTTAACAAACAAAACTCCTTTATTGAGTTTTGTTTATTCTCCTAAAAAATAAAAAATATATATATTTTTCTTTTTTTTCTTTTTGTTTAAATCTTGCAAATATTGAATTGAATCACTATTAAAAACATATTTCGAATCATTACTCACTTCTAATTTTGAAAACACTTTTTAGTCTCAAAGTTGTGAGAACGACGAACGTACAAACTTTTGAGAATATCCATGTCTTAAGATCAAAAGGGAGCTTTTTTTTTAAATCTTCTATTACAAATCTGCCTAAATCTGAAATTAAAAACTAAAAATAATTCGTATCCTAATCGTATTAATTTTTCCCATATAAAACAGATTTATTTATTTTTATTAGCAAAAATCGGTTAAAAAGCCAATTTAAAAAAATGAAATGATCACTTCACAATCAGGTTGAGTTATCCGAAGGAGAGAAAATGATGCGTGTGCTTTTTCAGCTAGTCCAGTTGAAATAGAGATTCATCATAGCATGTATTAAGATGATTTACTAGACTTTGATTAGTATGGTACAGTTTTATAATCGTCGAGTGCTCAGTTTAGAAATTAACTTGAATACCCAATGACGAACGAGCCAAACATGTTTTTCGCCCCAATTTTTAGAGGTGGTTAGTTCGAACCCATTTCCTCATTGTTTTGATAACAATTAAAGAAAATGATAAAATTAAGACGAGAAAATTAGTCCGAATGAATCAGTAGCGTGTAGAGCAGAGGAGGTAGATATTTAGCGAATTCCCTGTTGGGTGTCCAGGAGCAGAGTTTGACATATGTTTATTTTAAAGTAGGTGCCAACAGAGCATACGTGTGGTCAAGGACAAAAATTGCCCCGCCTCCGCGGCTTATGAAAAGCAACTGTCAGAATACTCCAGCCTTATCCTTTATGGAAGATGGAAGAGGCGCTGCCATTTTTTTTAAATCACTTCAGCCCAAGCAAGGTGATAACATCACCAAGATGCAAGGGGAATGAAATAGAATGATAAAAAAAACTTAAGAAGGAACCGGAAACCCAATCCAAAACATGAAACAAGACTGGGGAAGAATGAGTGAAGACTGTTGAAGTTTAAATATCCGGAAAGACTTTTACAAGAGGATGGAAAAACACACATTGGAATAGAGAAAGAAACAGGATGAGGAAAAGACAGCCAAAGTTTAAGTATCTGGGAATGCGTTTACCAGGAAATGAGAATGCGATACCGAGATCCGAACGCGCATTGAACTAACCAAAGAAGCAGGATGAGGAAAAGGCAGCTGAAGTTTAAGTATTCGGGGAGCCTTTTAACAGAAGATGGAAAATGCGATACCTAAATCCGGACACGCATTGGACTAGCAAAAGAAGCAAAATGAGGAAAGGACAGTTGAAGTTAAAATATCTGGGAAGCCTTTTAACAGAGGATGGAAAAGGCGATACCGAGATCCGAAAACGCATTGGACTAGCGAGAGAAGCAGGATGAGGAAAAGACTGTTGAAGTTTAAATATCTGGGAAGCCGTTTATAACAGAGGATGAAAAATACGATACCGTGATCCGAACATGCATTAGAATAAAGAAAGAAGGAGGATGAGGAAAAGACAGTTGAGGTTTAAATATCAGAGAAACTTTGTACCAGAAGATGGAAAATGCGATACCTAGATACGAACACGTATTGTACAAGCGAAAGAAACAGGACAAGTAAAAGATAGCTGTAGTTTAAATATCGGCGAATTCTTTTATCAGGGGTCGGAAAATGCGACACCGACATCCGAACGTGAAAGAAGCTGGATGAGTAAAAGAGAGTTGAAGTTTAAATATCAGGGAAGCCTTTAGACAGATGATGGAAAATGCGATACCGAGATTCAAACACGCATTGGAATAGAGATAGAAGCAGGATGAGGAAAAGACAGCTGAATTTTAAATATCGGGGGAGCCTTTTACCAGAGGATGTAAAATGCGATACCGAGATGCGAACACACATTGGAATAGAGAAAAAAACAGAATGAGGAAAAGACAATTCAGGTTTAAATATCTGGGAAGCCTTTTAACTTATGATGGAAAATGCAATACCGAGATCCAAACATGCATTGGACTAGCGAAAGAAGCAGGATAAGGAAAAGACAGTCGAAATTGAAATATCCGGGAAGCCTTTTACCAAAGGATGGAAAATGCGATACCGAGATCCGATCATGCATTGGACTAGGGAAATAAGCAGGATGAGTAAAAGACAGCTGAATTTTAAATATCGGGGGAGCCTTTAACCAGTTGATGGAAATGCGACACCGAGATCCGAACACACATTGGATTAACGAAAAAAAGCATGATGAAGAAAAAAGAGCTGAAGTTTAAATATCTGGGAAGCCCTTTTACAGATGATGGAAAAATCGATACCGAGATTCTAACACACTTTGGACTACCGAAAGAAGCATGATGAGGAAAAGTGTGTTGAAGTTTAAATATCCGGGAAGCCATTTAACATATGATGGAAAATGAGATACCGAAATCCGAACACGCATTACAATAGAGAAAGGAGGAGGAAAAGACATTTGAAGTTTAAATATCTGGGAAGCCTTTTAACATATGATACCGAGATCCGAACACGTATTGCACCAGGGGAAGAAGCAGGATGAGGAAAAGACATTTGAAGTTGAAATGTCTGGGAAGCCTTTTACCAGAGGATGGATAACTTATGATGGAAAAAGCGATACTGAGATCCGAACACGTATTGGACTAGAGAAAGAAACAAGACAAGTAAAAGACAGTTGTAGTTTAAACATCTGGGAAGCCTTTTGCCAGAGTATGGAAAATGTAATACCGAGATTCGAACACGCATTGGACTAGCGAAAGAACCAGGATGAGGAAAAGAGTGTTGAATTTTAAGTATCTGGGAAGCCTTTTAACTTATGATGGGAAATTCAATACCAGGATCCGAACACGCATTGGACTAGCAAAAGAAGCAGGATGGGGAAAAGAGAGCTGAAGTTTAAATATCTGTGCAGTTTTTTTAACAGATGACGAAAAATGCGATACCGAGTTCCGAACACGCATTGGATTAGCGAAAAGAGTAGGAAGTGGAAAAGAGAGCCAAAGTTTAAATATCTGGGAAGCCTTTTAACAGATGATGGAAAATGCTTTACAGACATTCGATCACGTATTGGACTTGCGAAAGAAGCAGGATGAGGAAAAGACAGTTGTAGTTTAAATATCTGGGAAGCCTTTTAACTTATGATGAAAAATGCGATACCGAGATTCGAACACGCATTGGACTAGGGGAAGAAGCAGGATGAGGAAAAGACAATTGAAGTTTAAATATCTGGGACGTATTTTAACAGAGGATGGAAAGTGCAACACCGAGATCCGAACACGCACTGTACTAGCGAAAGAAACATTTCAAATCTAAGCCAGTTAATGAGAATCGGAAAAATTTCGTTAGAAACAAAGAGAAGAATGCTAGATTTATATCCTCTTATATGTTAGTGAATACTGGACAATATCTCTGCTGACGAGGAGAAAACTTGAGGCAGCAGAAATGTGGTTATATAAAAGGATACTGAAAATGGATGGAATAAGCAACGAGAAAGTTTTTATGGAAAATGGCAACAGAAGGAACACTTAATGCTGCATAAGGAAAAGACAGCTGAAATTCTTTGAACACATAATAACGAAAGAGGGCTTGGAAAACTTAACTCACAAGGCGCATACTGAAGGCAAGAGAGATAGCGGGTGGCAGCGAGTTGCGGGATTGTGTGAATGGGTGGCAGAACAAGGAGCGAGGGCCTTGGTAAAGGGAGAAAAACTGTTCAGGGCCACAAAGGATAGAATGTTGTGGAGAGCCGTGATTAAAAAATATATTTTGGTATGACAGCCCACAACGTTAAAGAAGGCTAAACATGAAATCAATAGTCCTAGACTATTCCAGACTGAGTGGTAGTCATACATAGAATATTCTGGCCCAAATCATTGAAAATAAACTAAAAAGGAGTACTGTATCCACAACATGCAGATGTAATGACGGACAATGCCAGCGACATTGTGAAGGTTTTCAAGAAATCTACTGCCACTGGCAGTTTTTGAGGAAGAAGGCCTTGATGAAGAAGACAATGGTCCAATCACTGTTAAAAGCAAAGGGGAGATGTTTAGACGAGAGATTTGAGTTTACCAGCTTCATCTTCACTAACGTTGTGTGGCATACACAACTTAATTTCCAGAAAAAATGCAGAGAAAGCTTTGGGAAATGCCGTGTACAAAAGACTCTATCGGTCCACATTGCCCAAATATCAAGCTGTGCGGAATGTGCTGCAAAAAATACGGGACAATGCTCTTTAAGGTCCTAGTTGTAAGCCAAGTGGAACATCCTTTATGAGGCGCTTTTGGTTTCATAAGTTTTTGGAAGTGAAGACAACCTAAACTCTAATGGACATATTTGAACTTGAGATTTTTAAAGAAGTTCTCTTTATATCCGAATACTCGGAAGTTATGAAGCCATTTGCCCAAGCGCTTACCATCCTCCAGGGTGGCAAATACTGTTATACTGTATTGTTTAACCCGACTATCGAACGATTAAGAAAAAAGTTAAAACCAAAATAGGATAAGCTGAAATTCTGTAAGACATTGGTGGAAGACATGTACAGTGGAATTGGCGTAAGATTTGCCTCCCATATACAAGATATAAGATGTTTATTGGCAACATTTTTAGGTCCCATGTTCAAAATGTTAAATTGGTTAGATGAGGATGAGAGAAAACTCTTATCTGGAATAAGAATTTCACAACTTCAGACCTTGTAATCTATTATTCCACAGCCAGAATTTTTAAGAAGCGGAAGTTGGAGCGGAAACTGGAGGTGGAGTGACTCCGTTTCTTTTTATCTTTCGAAAGGAGCGAGTATGTGAACGCTCTCCATTTTGGGAGCTATAAGCAGGAGCTGGAGTCGTTCCAGAACTTGAGGAGCGAATAAGGCTCTGTCTATCAGTATGTATGATATCATCCCTAAGAATAATGACTGCATGGCTTTCTATGACTGATTGAAGTTAATATTTATACCATTTATGAGCATGTGGTAACTTGTAATACAGACAGATCATCCAATGAATATGCCGCCCAATCTTATGTCGATATTTGTATCGCTTCGGTGTTAAGATTGAACAATCAGACAGTAAGTGATCAATAGTCTCAAAATATTCTTCACATAATCTGCATATTGAGTCTGCATTTTTACCTGATAATTCTTGGTGAATAGGCTTTGCTCTTGTGTAACCATTATAAATGTCCCCGTTTCTGCTTTTATCAGCCACTGTTGAGTTTTGTATTTTTTTATGATTTTAGCAGATTTTGTTGAGTATTTTTATCTGTTTACTTTATAGTGATGTTGAGTTCCATTAGGATTTTTCTTAATATAAATTGAGAAAAGTTGTTTTTTCTTGTTTTTTTCTTTTTTTCATGACTGTTATCAAGTTTTAGCATCCAGTCAGCTGTAGTCTCTGAATAAACCAATAGTTGCTGTTTTGTGGGTCAACGGAAGTTGAATTAAGCATTTACCACCATCACTTTTGCATTCATTTTAATTACTTGAAATCTATTTTCTTTATTTCAACTATAGTCTAGTGAATATATATATATATATATATATATATATATATATATATATATATATATATATATATAAAAGAATGTAATATTAGAAATTCGTAATTTGGAGATCTTAATCGATAGTAATATAATATAAAAAAAGAACCATGGGTTACGAATTTCGTTCTCGTTTTCTTTTTTATTTTATTTTATTTATTTATTTTATTTTATTTTATTTTTTTAGATTTTAAGAAATCGCGTGCTTTGAGTATATTTTGTTTTGGTTTCCGTAGGAAGGTCATCTTAGAATGAATTTACATAGGAAATTAGTCCCCCTATCAACTTTTATAAAATTTATTTTTTTTTATATCCGTGACCTGGAGTGCTTTTATAATTATATCAATATAAAAAAATGATTATTTCTGGTTGCAGTTCCTATTATACAATCCCACTGAGCTCTAAACTCATGGCCTTGTAGCAAACTTAAGACGTGCTTAGTAAAGAAATGACTATTCTTGTGGTGAATTTGGTGGCGTTCTTCTGATTTTGTTTATTTTTTTACGAATTGTTGTTGCTAGTAGTAGTAGTAGTAGTAGTAATGTTAATTTGACTTTTTCTCTTTTTTTTTTCTCTGCATCCTCCCTACTCATCTTTACTCCTCTTTCGTCTCCCCTAAAATAATCCCAACCCTTCATGAAGAACTACGGTTCTGGCAGAGTGAGGAACAGTGAGTGAAGAGAACTTTCCCCAGGCGAACGGAATTAACTTTGTCAGATCGACTTGGCGAACTAAAAAGATCAGGATGTGTGTGTGTTTCTCTCTACACCCGCCTCTCTCTCTCTCTCTCTCTCTCTCTCTATCTCTCTCTCTCTCACACACACACACACACACACACAAACACACCCACACACGCTCTCTTTCTCTCTCTCTTTCTCTCTCTCTCTCTCTCTGTATGATTATGTATGTGCATATGCAAATACAATAGTTAAACCAGATTTTATTTACCGAAGTAGGTTCTGTAGAAAAGAGGCATGTGTGAATCATTCGAACTGCATAAGTCATTTACGGATTGAGAGCTGAAAAGTTCTCAGCCTGACCAAGGAGCCCTTCAAAATCGAAAAGAAACAAAAGAGAAAAAGAAAAAAAAACACTCTGATGTTTGGTTATTCAAATTTCGAGAAGTGAGTAAAGCCTAGAATCTTTCAGACCCCCTCCCCTCGTAATTTCTTTTAACATAGGTAGAAGGTTACTAAATTGGGTTATTTCAAGGGGATACAGTAGAGAAGCAAGAGGTGCATATCTTTGAGTATATCTAGGATAGATAGCGGTTTATCCTAGACTTGAAGAGGTTAAGATTGTAGTGGTCCGGGAAGCATCCTCTCGGGAGACTTTATCACAATGCAGCAGTTCTGAAGAAGAAGATATCTGAGTGGAACTTCTTCCTCACTCATGGAATACAATTGGAATGAGGATGAGTTAGCTCAGTGTATTTGTTATGGCTGGTCTTGGTCTTGAATCAAGGAATCTAACTCGCCTGAAAATTTCCCATGATTGTAAGCGTTTAACGCGAAGATCAGTGATTTGACGCATAATCATTCGATGGGAAGCAATTGTTTGTAAATTAATCTAGCAGAAAATTTGCTAACCAATTTTCTTTGGTGATCCGTTTTCGCTTCCTTGTGCCAATAGCAATAATTCTTTCAGATTCATGTATACCTTTTGCTCGCAGTTCCCATTTCCTTTATCCCCCCTAACGCTAATATAATGAAAACAAATTTCTTGCTGAAGTTTATTCTCTTTAGTCTTCACTCATATTTGAGTATGAACCCGCTATTTATATATATAGTACATGAACTCGTATATATTGGTAACATGGCGTCCAACATACAAATGAACTGAAAAGTTCTAGGTCTGACCAACTTTCCGAAATCTATTCGAATGAACAAACATCAGAATTTATTTTTCTTTTGGAAGGGCGTGGATTCCAGTAGAAACAGTATGTGTCCCTTCAAGTGGTCCAAATCTCCAGCTTCATATAAGCTGCGTCCGGCATGAGTGGAGTGACCAGGGTCTAGGTTCGGTTGTCTTCCACCCTTAGCATTAACCGTTTCCTAAAATTCTATATTCTCAAAATATCTTTACTGGGGTGGTTTTCTAAATTTGGGTGTTGTCCAGCCCTCTTTTGAGAGTGGGCAGAGGAATCAAACCGACCCTTAACTTCCTTCATGTCTCATCTCGCACCAACGGTATAGGTGGTGTTAATCTCTCGCTCTCTTCCTTCTCCCACTTTCTCAGCATTTAACCATAGCCTACTTAAAGGGCCGATACACTGTCCTTTGACGAATCCAAACTTTCAGAATGCATAAGCGAAAAGGGATTTTCAGTCATTAATCTTTCTTCATTAGCTTGTCTCACGCTGAGATTTCCAAAAGCCAGATGGTCCCACTGCCAGCCAATCTCAAGAATCGTCATGAGTAGGAAAGAAAAATATTCCCAATGTCTTTAGTGATGAAAACAAAAGCTTATCTCTTCTCTCTTTATGCGTTTTCTAGGTCAACAAAACCACACAGACTTTTTTGCCCATGGTCAATCCAAAATAGCAATTAATTTTCCTTTATCACTTGTATCCAAAGGAATCCGAATTAATGTCGAATATAAATTTTTTCTTGACGAATGTCACATAAATTAAAATGAACGAACCCGTCAGACTAATATCTATATTTGTAGAGAAACTTTTCTTTTGGGTAGCCGATTCAAGGTGGAATTTCCCGACTTTTTGTCCAAATCTTTAAATGCTATTTCGGTGACCACCCGGGTTTCTTTATCGACAACATAAGTTTTTTTCTATTTGGCATCTTGGAGGATACATTAATGGTCTCTTTCTCGTCGGCGGAAAGTGGGGAAGGCCGGGTAGTCTTGGTTTTGCTCAATCTTAATGAATTCCGTTTAGTTAAATTTGGGTTCGATTCTCTTTGGAACCGCTAGGAAGTTTACTATTTTGAAACATGATTTTTCATCGACTTTTTTAATTTTCTTTTCAACTTTTCAATCCATCTTCCTGTGAATTTCAACAATTATCATCCAGTTAGTAAACTCTTCCATCTTTCTTTTCCTTTTTGTTTGATCAATCCCCTGAGATCCCAGTGTCATAACATTGTATTCGGGACGGAGAGACTTCATAGTTTCTGATACAATGACACTTCTAATAACGGCAATATAACGCCAAAATGATGATTTTTCCTCAAGTTTATTCTCACCGTCTTCATTCACATTTGATTATGAATCCATATATATATATATATATATATATGGATGCGTGTGGTTAGAACGTTCGCTTGAGCGCCGAGTTCGAATCTCACGACCGTCGATTTGTCAAGGAGGTGACCCTTTTTTTTTTTTTTACATTATTTGGGACCGTTCCGTGGAAACGACACCAGCATGCTGCACCTTTAGAAATTGCCTGAAAACCATACTACAGGTTGATCCGAGAGTAAAATTAGGTAAACGTACCTTTTCGGACACCGGTGTGAGCGTACTGGCTTTGTACAAACAGCTGATCATACCAAATTATGAGCTCTATCCCAGAAAGCTGTAACTAAGGTCCGTTTGGCAAAATTGCAGTATAAACCACAGGTGACATCTGTGAGTGTTGAAAAACCAGAAATATCCTTGAGAAGGCGTCTGCAGCGGAGTTTGGCTAGCCACCCTAGCATTCCAATGTACTCGGAAACGAGTAGCTGGTCATTATATATATATATATATATATATATATATATATATATATATATATATATAATTTCACCTCCAAGTAAGGTGATCATTCCATTAAGACGCATAAAACTAGTGTATTTTTTTTTCGTGGTAACCTCAAGGTCAAGAATCCTTGTCCACGTAACCAGATGTAGCAGTATGGCAGGGGCCGTTGTTATCCCAGTCTATAGTTTACCGAAATCATGAACAGGGAACTTGTTCACCTATGCTGTGTTTAGATAAGACCTGATGAAGTCCTGCGGCCAGTGTTGAAACAATCGCAAAGGTGACCTACCCACGTGTCACTCAAAACTAAAAGTTGACTGATTCCCGAGACTGATGGAAGTCTTGGAATAATGACGGTGAAAACTGAAATATCTTAAGAAGATTTTAACAAGACGTAGTTTATTTTAGAAGTTGTTTACATAGGTGTTTCAGATTAGCAACTTCCTTCCCCCCCCATTTCTAGTACTTGACAGCGATACGCAGTTGTCTGAACTCTGAACTGCTTGTTTAAAGCTATGATGAGAGAACAACAGACGTGTGTGTCTGTTTGTTCGTTCTCACTCTCTCTCTCTCTCTCTCTCTTTGTAAAGGTTGGGATGGTAATCTGTTCATTCATGGCTATTACGATTTGATCTTCCCGTTTCTCTGCGGAACCGCTACCTGTTCCGTTCGCATCCTGTACTCCTTCGCCCCACCAACGGCGTTCGCCTGTGTCTCGCCTGTACCAGTCTCTGCGGAACAGCTTCTAGTGCGCCACTTAACACGTTTGTATGGGACTCAGCCTGTGGTCTGTCATCAATATTGTGAATATTTGACCATTATTTTAAGCTCTCAAAAAATTATCTTTGTTCTGAAAGTTCGTGTTCAGATTGCTACTTGCCCAAGTTTATATAATCTAATGACTGAAAACGATTTTTCTTAAACTATCATTTATGTTACTTAGTAGTTCCGCTGGATACGAAGAGAAACAAGGTTTTTCAATCAAAATTTAGAATGTTCCAAAAAGAGGGAAATTTTTAAAAAATAATTAAAAAAATACTTTGTTCTTTCCTCTTAATAATAACATAAACATTTAGACACTAAAGTTTTGTTTTCAAGTTTGGCGTCTTTTTCATCATGCTATGCTCTTTTTTAGCGATCTCATGAAGGATCCTAAATGAATATGTCTTAAAACAAACCACACGCCCTGTTGTTCGTTTTGATCAAGTTTTCTTTGTTGTTTTTTTCGAAAAGCCATTTCTCCTAAATGCCTATGAACACACAAAAATCCGATGGATAGTTATTTAGGTAAACAACTTGAGGATTTTTAGATGTAATTACTTGTCATCATTTTCGCCTCATCTATCGAGTGTAGTGTGTGGATACAAGGCCATAACCAGTTATACTGTTACTAAATTATCTGCAAGTTAATATCCAGGTTCGATTTCTGAAGAACACTTCAACATATCTAATTTCTTGAGACTAATTGAGTTACTTAATTCTTTCTTTCCCATTTAATTCTAGTATTCATTAAAAGCAGTAAAGCCTTAATTAAAGTTTCCTTCGGTTCTATACCATTATTGAGCTTTTCGACATTTAACTCTGTCGACCGCAGTAATCTTCCCGGGGTTCTACTCGCCCGCACTCACACCGTTGCAATATAATATATCGACTTGTATATAGTAGTCGAAAATTCAATTTTAAAATCAATTTTTAGCTATCTCGTGTATGCAAATGTTCAAAAAGCACTCAGATTCTGAGAATAGAACTAAGTAAGATATATAGTAACAATTTTTTTTTCAGACATTTTCCAGAAGTTTCTAGAACTTTCTATTGATATATAGTTCTATTCGAAGTCATTGTAAAAATTATCATTTTCTATAGAGTATGCGTAACGCATACTTCGTTTATTTTTCATGTTTTGAAAATGACATGAGAAACAAGCGATGAAGATAACAACAGTTAATTGCACAACACCTGAACAAATCTAAAACGTGATTAATAAATTGTTTATTTTTAAAGAATTTGTAAGCTCATGACACGGAGAAGCGATTACAATAACCACGCAAATTAACCGCTTCAAACTGTTGTCACCTTCGTTGAAAAGCATCAAAGGGGGAATTGTACCCTTGGGACCTCCGAAATAAACTTGATCTTAATATAACAGCAAGAAGAATCAGACAAGTTTTCAAGGAATCAAGCAGTTTTAGCTCAGAAAAGAAAGTTTTTTGATTTCACTGATGTTCACTAGAAAAGAGTAAGAAGTTCAATTTAGATGGTCTCGTCTCGAATGATACAATGTAATTGACACAATTTTAACCTATATCGATTAATAATTGTAATTTACACGCCATATTTATGTCGCCTTCTTATAAGAATGCTGTTAAAAGAATATAATGATTTTTCCAGTATGTTCTTTGGCGTTATTTTATTAAAAAAAAAATTAACCATAGAAGCAGTATATTTGGATATTTTAAACAGTTTGTTGGCGATACAAAACGTAAACGGAGCATGAAGAAGCGGAAACGTCTTGACTTCTTCATGCTGTTATACTTAAGTTTTTTTGTTCAACCAATGATTTGTTTAAATATCCGCGGAAAATGCACATTGTAATTGTGACCGAAAATCTCAATAAATCGTTAAAAAATTGAGAATCTGTCCGTGTTTAGATTTCATCGTAATTTTCAAAGTCTCCTCTGCGTCATGCTTAGAGTCGTATCATCTTTTAGGCTAGTATAGGCTGCAGCTTAGATCTCCTCAAGCTTTTATAATAAAACAATGTTATAACTTCTAGTTTCATAAACTGAAATTATATTGTGGATGTTGCTAGAGTTTATGCGTTGAGGTTATCAAATGTAATTGCGTGTTCTAAGAGCATTCATCTATTATACATTTAACGATTCAAGATAAAAAAAAACAAAACAACGACACTCAAATTGTGCATCAACAATAAAATATATATTGAAACAATAACATATAAAACAATTATGAAATGGTGTGTCGTAATTAGGGAAGAAAAAGTTGTTTCCCTTCCATTGTATTCCGAATAAGAATTAATGTTCAAAAGTGTTTCTCTTGAGTGACAATGTTCAGGATTCTATGTTGAATAGAGTCTGGTGTTAGAATAGAATACAGTTAATTAAGAAGCGTGTTGTTTTGAGTAAGTAAGAAAGAGTTCTGGTTCATGAACTTGGCTTAATCACAGAGAGGAAGAATGTGTAATGTAATACAAAAATCTGTTTCTGTGTATGCGTTGTGAGTAAAGTCGTGGATCTGTGTAGACAGGCGTAATAGCTGGACTCTACTGAAGACTTGCGAGAAAGTCGGTAAGAGCTATTGGCAATGATCTTTAACGTCTGACCGCGTGGTTAAGACGGGAGCTCTTGAAGGTTACATCTTGGCAGCAAGGAGAAAGATGAATGAAGAGAACTCGAGGGAGCTTATTCGTGTTTTGTTTATATAAGGCTGTGTATCACGTGGTAGGCTCAGAAGCTTGTGCGCAGGAAAATTATTCCTCACGTGCCGGCAATTTGATTGGTCGGAATTGACCAATCAGCAAGCTAGTTTTGAGATTAGCAAATGAATGCTTGCCATATGATCTGTATGTATGTAGGTGTGTGTGTGTAATGGCGATAATAATTGCTACAATATAAGTATGACAAACTCATATTTGACTTTTCAGGAAGCAAAGCAAGGAAAAGAATGTTTTAGTTTGTGTCACTGTGTTTCAAGTAAATGTTTGCTTTTAGAAATTTTTATAAAGGAAAGCAGTGATTTTAATTTTCTAGATGTTATAACTTCTTAATAGTTTCATAAACTGAAATTATATCAATTTGATAAACTCATATTTATTTTGTTTTATTGTTATAATGCCAGTTATAACATTTTTTTTTAACTACGGTTGATGAAATATGTGTTAATTTGTTTTGCAATAAATAGTAAAATAGCAGTATTTCTTAAAAATATTTTTATTGACAAACAAAAGATAGCTATTCTAGTTTATTTAAAGAATTTGCAATAAGTTTACTTCAAACTATGTAAATGTCGCTAAAATATATCACGAGGAAAAAATATTCAAGAAAGATGCGGGCGGATTACATGGTGGCTCAGTGTGAAGTGGGAGCGGCACAGTTTCATTAGCTTAGGGGTCCCGAAAGGTCATAATCCTGTTCTGGTCATGCTATATTTGATAATTTATATTTTTACTAGACTTCGAAAATCAGAATTGGGCAAACTTGAAGCGCAGTAAACAAAATGGAAAAGGTATGGTGGTCGAATCTGTAAAACCATCTCAAAAAAGATTTTGTCACGAACTACAATAGAAAGCGTGCTTCTCTACAGTGTTGAAAGATCAACTTTAACAAAGATGAGTGATGGGTTTGACGGAGGATATACGAAGATGATTCTTAGGGCTATAGTTGGTGTGTCATGAAAAGACGACAAACAAAGAAAAAACTTTGAAAAACTGCAAATTGTGACGGAATTCGTACGGATTGGAAGACTGCGATTCATTGGACAGATTTAAAAAAAGAAAAAAGAATTGTTAAGTATTCTTGTGGGAACGCAGAGATCAACTAAAACATATGCGAATCAAGTAAAAAATTAACTAGTCAATAGTGTTCAAGTCCACTCGGAATTAAAGACCAAACTTAGCTAGTTTGGTACAAGACTATTGTACCAAATTCACTACAGAAGTAACGAAACACCTAGGATATCGGACCCTAAACAATCACCAGTCACAATGAATGTATGTTCCTTTAGGGAAACTCCATACCTATTGGGCCTTAAACTCAATCCAGACTTCCAGTGTAGCTTGTACATACAATCCACCACTCTAGTAAGTACCTGACTCCTTGTACTATCCCCTACCTTTAGAAGGTTTCAGGCCAAAAATGGAGTACTATAGCCATATATGGGCACTGGGCAGGAACTGCTTAATATTCACTTTCCAGTCTGACAGACGAAACCTCGCAAGCATCTCATTGCTCACACGAACTACATTCCTTAGTTACACCAGTTCTAACTTTTATGGCTATATATAATTATATTTCTTTATTCCATATTTAAAATTTGCTAAAGTTATCTTAGTAACATCTAATAAGAATACCAGACTAAATCTTTCATACATAAAAATATTGTTTATTCACTTCTGGACTGTTAAATTAATATCAGTCTTGAGGTTGTTTCGTTTCAGTGACTTACCTCGAACATTGATCGTTTTTCTAGGATGGATGTGTTTAGGGGTATCAATATAATTTCCTGCCATCCGGTTTTTCTTATGTGTGTATATCCTAATTCATCTGTGTTGACTTCCTTTTTATATGTCAGGGCAACAACAAACATCTTTTGAGGTCCGATTTTACACCTGGTAGCTATAAGGGTACCTTCTAAGGCAACCCTTGATACACCTGGCTCTTGATGTTCTGATATTCTAAGATGTTAAAAAAAAAACATTTTACTTATAAATTATATGATATAGATTTTCTGGATTTTGAAAATAAACAGTAGTTTCTGATACCAAATTTAAATTTTGAGATTTGTAGATTTGATGAGAGTAAGTCTTGCACTTCACCAATATCAGTTTATTTTCTGCTCTGTGTTGTAGTATTCTAGTGATATGACCATGGTGAACTGAACTGATGAAACATAGAAAGGTTCTTAGCAAATGTCTTGCTCCTCCATATTGGATAAATTTTATCTTGGCAAGAGCTTAAGGATTTTAGTCAACTGAATAAGTCACATGTAAGAAAAGGAAATTTGATCACTTCTTTTTACAAAATAATCTGAGCACATGACCAATTTTATTAAATTTTTTTAATCCTTTCTAGCATATTTGAAATTTTGTTTAAAAATCTTGTTTTTCTTGCATTAGCAGGTGGTCCAAAGATTAGTATTGAAGTTTAGACTTTTTTTTTAGGCATTAAAAAAGACATTGTTTTGGAAATTCCTGCAAGATTTCAAGACTTATTCACAAATGAATGAAATTATTTTTAAAATTTTCTTCTTTTAGAAAATCTTGGTAAAATTTTTTTTTTTTTAAATCTATTACCCCTACTTAATTTTGAGAAATTTAAATTTCAGCCTTTTTATATTTATATTAAAAGCAGGACTCCTTGGAAAATTTAAACCAATTTGTTTTTGTCAAACAGAAACACCATTTACTGAAAATCTGCTCTAAATTGTAAAATAAGAAATTTAATAAAACTATGACATTATTTAATTAGTAAAGCTTTTAATTGATTTTATAAATAAGATATATTAAGGACACTAGTCTTAAAATTTTTTTTTTTTTTAGTAAATAATGAATTTTTACAATTGGTTTCATTTTTTAAAAAAATTTATTAGAAAATTTTATTCAATTTTAAATCTCTTAAAATTCTGTATTAATTTCAGCTCTTTAGATGGTATTATTATTAAGTGAAAATTCTATTTACTGATCATAAATGGAAAAGCTTAATAGAAATTATCAGACACTAATATTTTTAAAAGAATTTTGAATTTTTTTTGTATGTGTATAAATGTGCTGACTTTTGTCAGTACAGATGACCATACACAGCATTGTCAGAAAATAAGAGTGATAACTATAGTAAATTTAAAACTGTTTCTAAAATTCAATAAAATATCAGATTATGGAGAATATTTTCCTAAATTTTTAAGATTACCGAGTACTTAAAAATTATATAAAAAAAGCGCTCATGTCATTTTCTTCAATTATGTTTTACAGTCTCTGTAGAACAACATTAAGTCTGTGATTAGGTTGTCAACATATCAAAACAGCTACTGTCAGGTTAAAAAATAGATTTCTGCAATGTTTTAAACTTAAAGTAAATAATATTTGTTTAAAATCAGATTAATTAATCTTTAGATCAGCTAATATTCTTCAAATAAAGTTCCAGAAAAGCATATTTTATTTTTGAAAGATTTTTTAATGTAGAGAATTACATTGTGATGAAAGACAACTAAAAAAGGATGCTAATCAGCTATTTTAGAAAAAAACCCCCAAAAAACACACCCTTCCAGTCAATTTAGTTTTTGAAATACAGCAAAGTATTTTGCTTATTGGAAATATTAAATTTAGTCAATTAGCTTAAAATTAAATCTAAAATAGAAGCTTCAAGAAAGATTTTTCATTTTTAAAAAAATCACTTTAAACCTTAGGTATCGAATTTGTTGTGGAGGTCCCTACTATTAAATTTGTAAAACTCTTCTACAAAAATAACCCATGTACTAATAGTAATATGGAAAAGATTGAAATTTTTCCATAATATATGCATATTATTTATCATTCGCTCTAACTTGGCCCTGTGCCATACTAGGCTAATAAGTAAAAATTAAGGCTTATAGCAAATAAATTCACAATGAAATAGTAGACATATTACACTGGAATCCAAAAAGGCCTGTTTTCTAACTGAGTCTGCAAGTAACAGCCTGGAAAGTGGCTACTTTTGTGGGAATCCTACCCTTCTGGATAGAATGCAGTTGATGTATTTTAAGCACCACCAACAGGGAAAATTAAATTTGAGGAAGGTGAAAGCATGCGTATTTCCCATTGATGAAGTGCAATCAATACTGATTGACTGTTTTGTCAGAAGAGCTTGTATATGTAGATGCCCATCTTTTTTCTCTTGAGTAGAACCCTGCAATTTTCTGAGAAAAAATGTAAAAGCCCTTACTTGCAACAATGTGCAGGGTTTGACAAAAACCTCCTGGAAGTGTCTATGTACATTCAATATACATGCTTGAATGAAAGTGGTTTTGAATCCAATGTATCACTTAGGCATTGTAGATTTTGGCCGTACAAGACTGACCATAAAGGGTATGTTATATATATGATTTTTATCTAAATATTAGCTGATCTAAAGATTAATTAATCTGATTTTTTATATTTAATATATCTTCCTATATTTGTAGATAAAAACTTGAATATATGAGGCTTGGTCAAAAAGTATCAGGACTGTTGCTATAGTAACAGAGCTACAGTATGCAGATTGAAGCTGCTTGGCAAAGGTTGACCTTGAAGTCTGTTGCATATGCAGTTATAACCTTCTTGTTCACTTCTCTTGTTTATAACAGTGCTTGGAAGGAAAGTGTGTAGAGTGTGGTTGTCTCACCACACCAGAGGTCCCATCAGTGGCCATGAAGCAGTTTTTAATCAAGTACACATGCCTCAGGTCCGACAACCACCATATTCCCTAGATCTCACCCCTTGCAACTTTTTTCACTTTCCAAAAATCAAATCCCACTTGAAAGGAACAAAATTAAAAAATGAGGAAATCCAAGAGAATCACTATCCCAAAAAAGGAGTTCCAGGAATGCAGCTATCAATGGAATGACATTGGATAAAGTGTGTGGCTTCAGAAGGGGAACTATTTCAATGGAGATTGAATACTGAATTGACATTTGTATTGTGTTGTAGTTTTCTTTTTATAGCACCAGTCCCAATACTTTTTGATCAGACACTGTATTAAATTTTCATGCATAATCTTAATTTAAAAGCAAAACAAGTGAGAAAAATTTATTAAAAAATATATACAATTTTTTTCCATTGTAATGGCTCCATTTTCTTATTGTCCCTCTTTTATGGGAATGATTTTAGAAGTGAATCAAATTTGGAATTGAATATCTCATTACTTAAAACAACAATGGCACTTTTCTACCTTATAACTGGTTGTAGTTACAGCAGGAATGGACAGTAGTTAGAAGAAACTGAACATTCTTAACTGAAACTGGGCAAAAAAAATTCATACACAATCAGTTCAGGATAAAAACCTCAAATTTAACAGCTCCACTCAATAGATTCACAAATCTAGTGAGAGCAATTTTGGATCTAATTTTGTTGCATTCTTCCTTTTTTACTCAGCTTGAGATATTTTCCCCATATTTTGTAAAGAAAATGTACTTTTATTTAAAGTTCTTGACAGCACTTATTTTTAAGTTACACAAAGGAATTTAAAATGTGAAAGAAAAAGTTCTTGATGCTGAAGAACTAAGCAACAACAAAAGGGAAAATATAATCAAAGTTCCTAAATACAATGTCTGATCAGAATGTTTTCAGTCATTTTGAGTACCTTGAAAACCATTTGCATGGAACTTGATTTAACTTGCGAACAAGAGACCTTACTACATATGTGAACAGATCATCCCATGGGGTTACTCAATCTGCATTGAGATGCTGCTGAGTAAGCTTGTGTACTGTGTGACTATCATATTCATAATGAACAAACCAGTCAATTTTTTGATGTCTCATGCAGAGTTTTTGGCAAGCACTTCTCCCATGGTTCAAACTTGTCTTCCTCTGACTGGCTTTTCCTTAAACTAAAATAGCCATTGAAACATCATGGACAAAATTAAGGAAGATAAAGTGACAAGGTAGAAGATGGCAATCCTGAAAGAAGAGATTTAAGAGAGTCTGTTTTGAAAAATAAAAAGGATGTGTGAAGTCTCAAGGGAAATGCTTTGAAGGGACTAAGGTGTTACCGCCCGAAGTAGGTTATATTTTTTGTTATTATTAAGCAGCTGGACACTTTCTGGACTGAACATATATTCTGTTTTTTGGGGATTTTTTTTCATTTTTTTTTTTTTTTTTATTAAAAAAGACAAAAAGAAGTCAGCATGGACAAGGTCAAATTTCAGTGATGGGCCTGTCTTCAATATCATCCAGAAAGAGACAACTAAGGACATCATTGGCAAACCTGGGATGGTACTGACATGCACGGTCACAATCAGGACAGAAATTGATCTCACATAAAACTGGCTGCATTGAGCGATTTCCTGAAAAAGAGAAAATTAATTTTTTATTCAACAATAACTCATCCTATTCATGACAAATGAGAACAACACACCATAAATTCTTAGACTGAAATTTGGTGGAAATTATAAGAAAAATGTGAATGAAAACATTTCATGAACCAAAGAATGAATCAATAAAAGACATTGAAGAGTTATCATTACATTTGATGATATGACAATTGGGAGTTCAATCCTTGGTCTAGGTAGTACAGACATAGATTCAGTGGAAACAGGATGAGCAATAACTGAGCAGTGATCAATAAGACAAGATATCCAGACATGAATATCAAAACGGGAACAATCTACCCGCATAGATGAAATAAAGGGTTCAGTTTGAAATTCCCTGAAAGTTTACCAGATTGACAGATACCTGAAGAAGGCTGGAGAGTGCAACAGCTGAAATGTGATAATACTAACAAAGACAAGGACATCAGTCTGAATTGTCAATTCTCAAAAACAAAAAAAAAATGTATAAATTCCCTTTCATATGTTTAGGTTTTATAACAGTTCTAATCATTGCTTTTTTTTTTTTTAAAAAAATAGACATTGCCAAGAAGTGGAAGTAGTTAAAATAATAGTGCTGTCAATGGAAAAACCAACCTTTTGACACTCCATTATTTTGTGGGCATGAACGTCAAAGTTTGCCAAAAATCTTTCTTTTTTTTGTGGGGGCAAGTAAGTTATTCAGCAATTTTGATTTTGCTGAATAACAATGCCTGTCCTCATATTACAAATGTGATGCAGCAAACAATCAAAGAGAAGTGCTTCAGTATGCAGTGTATTCTACAGACACGTCACCTTTAAATGGTCACTCATTTCACTCTATGCAAAGTCCTTGCCTTTTTAGAGATTCCAAGATCAAAATATCAAAAGAATTTCCTAAAGAATTCATCAAATCAAAACTGGAATCATTCTTTTATGATGGAATACACAGTTTAGTTGCAAAGAGATGTAAGATCATAGGATGATGGAGAAATACATTGATGACTGAATAATGATGCTATGAAGGTAAAAGAATGAAAGAGTCTGTAAAAAAAATGCCAGAAACTTTTTGTATCAATCTAATAACTTTTGTCCTAAAAAAGGCAATTTCAAACTCAATTATTGACTCGATATTCATACAATGTTAAAAATCTTTAACTTAACCCTTTCTCCAAATATTTTATCTAATAATTACATATCTTTATCCAACTCTATCAGAACCATAAAAAAAAAATAAAAAAATAAAACTTGGTATTAATCCAAGCCCAGGATTGAACCTAGGATGTTTAGATCTTCATTTTAATGCTATCTCAAATGAACTTTTGTCAGATATTGTCTATTATTCTTAATTCTGAAGAAAAAAAAAAAAAAAGACCAAATATGAGAATTTTTTTTTTTTTTGCAAAGGCATCTTGGTCAAACCAAGGACTTTTCAGTACCCTCTTGTATTCCATATTGCCTACAGCACAGTGAGTTTGCCAAATGTGGGTGTGAGCTCCTCTGCACATTGCATTTTAAAAATTATCTAGTTGAACATTTAAAATACAGGGTAGAGCAGGTAAATGAGAAACAATTATAAAGAAAAAAAATCAATTGAAAAAAAAAATCCATTGATTTAAAAAAAAAAAAAAAATTAACAAAAACATTCAAGAGATTATTCAATTAAATCTTCCTCAGACTAAAGGATGGTCCCAGTGTGGCTTCAGATTGATTAATTGGCTATTTGTTTTACTAGCATATCAACCCCTGTAGGACATTTAATACTGAAACTGGATTTTTATTCAGGAATGTTTCAAAACGTTTCAAGTGGTTGTGAGGTTTTAAAATTATTTTCAAAATATCAAAAGTTGTATAGTTTGGGAGTATTTCAAAACATAAGTTGTATTGTTTCAAAATCCAAGCTCTATTTTTTATAGAAGTTGGAAGTATTTTATTTTCTTCAGAGATCCTATTATTCGGGTAGTAGGTACATTTTTGAAGAGCATGTTAAGATTTTGTGCTTGGTAATAGTTACTAGGTATTTTTTTGTGCTTCTTACATTCTATCAAGATATGTTTGAGTGTGAGAAATTGATTGCAGTGGATACACTGAGGTGTAGTTTCTGCTTTGAGCATATATGTGTGTGTCAAGTGTGTGCACCCAATTCTTATTCTGTTGAGCACTATGTCTTGTCTGCAATCAGCTAATGGTTCTATATTCTCCTTTCTTATTGTCAGCTGATGTTCATATAGCAAATTGTTTGTGAATATGTCCCAAATTGCTTGCCATTTTCTTAATGTTTTGTATAATTTTGTTTTTACCATCTGTATATGGGAGTTTGATGTTGGTTATTGTCATTTTTGTTGTCTCTTTTGCTGGCTTCAGTATTTCCCTTGATGCCTATATAGCTAGGAATCTAGGCCAATATTATTGTTTTGTGCTTTATTAAATGACAACAAGTTTTTAGGATTTCTTGAATATAAGCATGATTTGTGTTGTTTTCTTTAATTGCTGTTAAACTAGATAGGAAATTTATAATATTCTCAGGCTCCCTATCTTTTGAATTTTAAATAATTTTAGGTGCCATTGTTATGGTTTGAAGTTCAGCTGTATTGATGGATGCATTATTTGGTAGCCTGATTTGATTCTGAATTTTTCTGTTTGTGGCTGCTGCACCTATTCTATCTAGGATTTTTAATCCATATGTATAGAATGGTTTATAGTCACAATATTTGTCTCTTAATTCTCTGTATATGTTTTTGTTGATTGCATCTTTTTTTTATTTGTCAATGTTAGGTCTATGTGAGGTTTGGAGATTGTCCATAGAGCTACCTTATTTATTGTGACTGGTGTTATGTTATCAAGATCTTTGTTTATTTGTTCTAGCGCTTCTTTGGTTCGAAGACCAAACGAAGGGATGGTTGTTGGTTTATTTCTATAGAACTGGATATGTTGAGAATCATGTCTTTTGGTATGCTGGGTTATTTGGGTGGGATTATAGTTTTAGTGCATATTGGAGGTATAATTGTTTCCATCTCAGAGATATAGGTGGTTCATTGGTTTCTATATAAAGACTTTGTATGGGTGAAATCCAGAAGGCTCTGAGACTTAATCTTGGACCTTGACTTTGTATGGTTTGTAGTTTTTTAAGAAAGGATTTACATGTGGCAATGTAAATAAGGCATCCATTGTCTAGTTTTGATCTGATGTGTGACCTATATATTGTGAACATTACTTTTTGGTCAGCACTCCAGTTTTGATATTACTTTTAGAAGCTTTAAAAGACTTTTGGCATTTTTGTTTATGGTAATCAATGTGTGCTTTGTAGTTAAGTTTGCTATCTAGTATGATTCCCAGATATTTTATTTGTTGGATTATGGGAATTATGTGCCCATTTAATTTTAATTCAAGGTGATAGGCTCATTTTTTGCAGAAATGCATACAAACAATTTTTGTTTTAGAGAAATGGAATCCATTTTCATTTGTCTGTTTTTCTATCTTGTTTAAACAAGTTTGTATAAATCTTTCATGGGTAGGCATGTTTGGTGATGAGTACGATACTGAGAGATCATCTACTTATAGGAATTTTTCAATTCCTGTATTAATGGTTTTAATAATACTATTTATTTTGAGAATAAATAATGTAACTGATAAAATGCTACCTTGAGGTACTCCTGCCTCCTGCTTGTGTGTGTCTGATGTCGTGTTTCCATTTCATACTTTGAATATTCGGTTCGATAGGAAGATTTGGATGAACATAGCCATTCTTCCTTTTATTCCCATCTTGTGCATGTCTTTTAGGATACTATGCTTCCATGTGGTGTCATAGGCTTTTTCAAGATTGAAGAATATTGATACCACATGATAACCTTGAACAAAGCCATCATGAATGAAAGATTCTAGCTGCACAAGTTGATCATTGGTTCCTTGGTTTTTCTGGAATCCACTTTGGTAAGTAGGTAAGAGATTCTCCAAGAACTATATTAGTTGAGCATTTACCATTCTCTCCATTGTCTTACAAATGTAACTTGTTAGTGTAATGGGTTGGTAGTTTGTTGGGTTGGAATGGTCTTAGCTGGGTTTAGGAATTGGAGTGATGATAGACTCAAGCCATAATTTTGGAAATTTATCCAAACACCACATATCATTGAAGATCTGGAGAAGTATTAAAAGAGACTTTTCTGGCAGATATTTTAAAAATTGCTAATGGATTTCATCTGGACCAGTTGAAAATTTTTTCTTTTGTTTATGGAATCTTCATAGTAAAGAGAATATTGTATTCTTTTTTATTGTTTGAAGTGAATGTAAGTTTTTTTTTTGTTCATAATGTTTTTATATTTTTGAAATTTGGAAGTATAGTGATTTTTTTTATTTTTTTTTTATTTTGTTGCTTTTAGGTTAGCTATTTCTTTTTTTCCAGTGCATTTATCTTCATTTGTTTTCATTAAGTGGACTGTTTCAGTTTGTGATGTTTTTCCATTAATTTTCCTTCGTATGTCCCATGTTTTTATTTATTGGGGTTTTGTTGTTTAATTTGGAGATTTTCTAAGTTTTTCTTTTGGATTTTTTAATTATACGGCATGCTTTTTGCTTAAGTTTGCTTCTAGTTTTGTAGGTTGATTGTGGTTGTGTTGTGCAAAAATATTTTTAGCATTTTTTTCCTGGTTTTAACTTTTTCTCAGTATTCTGCTGTGAACCAGGGTTTTGATTTTGTATGTGGTTCAAAGGTAGATTTGGATCTTGTTTGTCTTGCTATTTGTGTTAGTAGGTTTGTAAAGGAGACTATTGGTTCATTGAGAATTTCCATGTTAAATTGGAACAAGCAGAGTTCATTGAATTTTGGCCAGTTAGCTTTGTGTAGTTGCTATTTTGGATTCCTTCTGGCATAGGCTTGCTTATATTTAGGATAGTAGGGGAATGGTTACTACTGCATCGGTCATTATGAAAGTCATTGAAAGTCCATAAAACTTGATGGGAACATATGGTTACATCGATCTGGTACCTGGATGTAGTTATTTGCACATTTGGTTATTAAGGATACATACATCAGATGATTCTAGTAGAGATTCTATAATTTTATCAGTTTGATTGGGGTTTCTACAGTCCCACATTTTGCTGTGTGCATTAAAATCTCTCATTAGTAGAAATATAGTGTGAAGTTGGCCAATTAGCCTTCTTATTTCATTCTTATTCAGTCTGTGTTTGGGAGGAATATAAATTGAACAGATAGTTATTGTTTGATAAATTGAAGTTTTTACTGTCATGATCTGTAGATTTGTATTTAATTGTAGTTTTTCATGGGGTATTGATTCCTTAACCAATACTGAAGTAACCCCACCACATTGGGTCTATTGTCTATTGTTGATACATTTATTTTGTGTTAAGTTTCAAATCCATTAAAGAAGATGTTATCCCCTTTATCCATTCCCTCAAGAAAGGTCTCCTGTAAGCAAACTATATTTGGATTGTAATCTGTAAGGAGTTGTTTGATTTCCTCATAGTTTGGTTTTACACATATCAATAGTATGATGCTTGTGTTCTGTTTGTCCATTTTAGTGGTAACTAGCAGCATGGCCTGGCGTTGCCTGTGCTTGATTCAAAAATCGTACGACTCATACAGCAATCGCTATCACTTGACTTAAAATATTTTTGCCCTTCCTTGCCTTTTTAAAGGAGTGCCCTTTGCCGTGCTGATGTTGCCACATATCTTTTCTTGCCTATCTCACACTGCAAATTTTTTCTAAGCTCTATACAAAACATTAAATCTGTTACTAAAAAAAGAACTAAACAAAATGAACACAAAACGACCAGCTTTAAAAAAAAGGACTCAGAACTGGAAAAACCGAATGAAAAAGAATGTTAACAACAAATACTTTTTCACACCCAACCCAGTTCTCGGAATCAGAATCAACGTTAAGTTTAAGCAAGTGTTTAATGGGCCAATTGAAGTAAAGTGCCATGCAGATTTAAATTTTTACCACTTGTGACGAATGCAGCTATCGATTTTTTTTGCATGCTAGTTAACATTCATGTCAGTCAGCTGTTGGCTCTCACGCTGGCCAATAGAATCTTCCTGCCTATTCGTGGTAGCTAACTATAGGCTCTCACTCTGGCCAGTAGAAAATGGCTGCAAACTACATGAAAACTGCCATAGAAGCATGAAAAAATTGATTATTTCCACTATCGATGGGAGTTTGGAAATGCAAAGTCAGTCTTGGCCTTCCCGCTAACTTGGAGCATGTGCATGTAAATTTTGGTGCAAATCCGTTGAAAATTGCAGCTGTGCATTCGTTACACACACACACACATATCCTGCCTTTTATAGATAGAGATTATTTTTATTTTTGAGTGGATCTTAAGGATGACTATGTTTTTGTATTAAGTATCCATATTTCCTTGCTATTATAAGATTTTTGTTTTGTTAAGTTATGCCATCTTGTTTATGATGTGTTGAGAGTGTAGAATCCATTTGTTCAAATTTTTCAAACTTCTTTGTCCTTGTTTCGTTATTTTGGGTTGGTTTTTGAGATAGGTCTATGTCTTTCCTTACTGATTTGTGTTTTGTTCTTTTCCTTTTCTTCAGTTATTGGGTTATGGTTTAATTTGGTCGTGAGAGATATTTCCATATTTGTTATGCTGGTTTTTAAGGCTTTAATGAGATTTTGCAATTCATTTATTAATGATGATAATTGTGTTTCTGTTTTGTTTTTTGTCAGGTTATTTCCTAGATTTTCATTTAGTGGTGTCTTGGCGATTTTTGCATAATTTTGTATAGAGAAAGAGGTTTCTATAAGTTTTCTTGCCTTTGGAAATGTAATGTTTTGAGTTATTTTCATTATTATTTCTTTTTCTCAGTTCTTGCGTACTTTACAGCTCTGTAATCACCATTGCAGTTAAAAAATTCTGGTTGATTTTTACATATTGTATCATCATAGTTTGGTTTGATTGCCCCACATCTTGCACATGTTTGATTTCTTGTACTGTACTTCTTTAGATGGCCATATCTTTGACATTTATGGCATCTTCTCAGATTTGGAGTAATGTAACACTATTTGGGTTGCTGGTAATTAATAATAATAATAATAATGATAACTTGGAATATCAACAAATATGGGATAATGAGAATAACTTAGCATAAAAAGGGTTAAAAAATATAAAGATAAACTGATAATAAAATCATTCCCAGAGAATTGAAATATGTACAATAGACCAGATGACTGTCTAAAAGAAATTCTCAGTTTGTGTGAACAAGTGTTGACAGCCTTCGGCAAACAATGCCTGGATTGGATATGAGAAGAATTGGGTTAACCTGAATGAATTCATTTGGCGGGATGTCGGAATGAAAAAGAATAACTTGAACACCTGCGGGATGCTGACCTTTGGCTGAACGGATTGTCACCATAGTGGCAGCTGCAAAAATTTCTCTGGGAAAGTGTCTCTTGGGTCAAAGGTGAGAAAACCAATTGCTGTGTCAATTCCCATATTAGATAATAGCATTTGAAACCACAATTTTTTTTTAATTAATCTCTGACCAAATGATAGAGGTGACAGGCACAGAAGAGCAATCAAGGAAGGATGAGGGGCTGCTTGCATCCACTGAAGGGTAGCAGGCACAGAAGAAACATTAAGGAGGTTGAAGCTGCTTGCACCCACTGGAAAGCAATGGTGGAAGATGGTAATAAGAGAGAGTAGAAGCTGCAAGGCGGAACAATGCCTGCACCCATCTCTCATGGGAGAAGGAGAATTCCCCAAAATTATAAAAATAATGTAACTTCTCAGGACCAAAAACAAAAGACTTTTGTTGGAAATCAGGGGATTCACTGAAACCCAGCCTACGTCTTGCCCCACACCAGTTTCTAGTTGGAGTCCATAAAAATGAATGCGTGAAAGCCATTCAGAGTTGCAGTTAAGACTTGAGAGTTGACAGTTGAGAGCTGAGAAGAAGAGCGGCAGAGGTCACTGAGAGATTTCACAACTCCTGCTGAACACAAGAACCTATGAATTCAGCATTGAGCCAAACTTACCAAATCAGTAAACAAATTTTGCTAACTCCGCAAGCCAAAACTTACCAGCTTACCCAAGTGTTGTGTCCGATTTAGTTTGGTTGACAAACACCTGTATGCGAACACAATTACTAATGAACTATTGTACACAGTATTGATATAAAATTATTTTTTATCTATTTCGAGTGCTGTTTTTTTTCCAATTTTATTCTACGACTTAGCTCGACTTGAACCAGATCAACACAGAAATACCTGCGACAAATTGATCTTGGCCTCCTAATAATCAAATCAATCACAATTTGGGGATAGGCAGGTCAGGATCAAAGAGATCACTGCATTGATCAAACCATGATCCATTTTCGGCTGACTACAATGTGATCACAAGACTGGGTCACCCTTTGAGCATGAAAGTCGCAACATCAGTCTTTAAAATGAGTTTATAAATCGTCTTTACATGGACATTACATGTGTTTTTATTTCTTGTATCAGCTGCCATATTAATGCTTTTGATGTCTTAAAGAGAAATGAGAATGACAAAACTTAGTGTATACTGCATGATAATAGATGTGACTGTCTTCCATTTATGGCTGGCTGAAAAGTCGGTTCTCAAATACCTGGTACAGCCTGTAAATTTTTTTCTTTAGTGTCACAAGCAGGGAATTTAGGGAAATGAAACAGTCACCCTAAACTTTTGCAGGGTGGGATGAAAGAATGCAAAGGTTAAATGCTGATGTTGTTTCTTACCAGAATCATCTTTGGTCCATTTTAGCATGAGGTCAGCTGCATACATTGCTCTCGAATTAGGGGAGGGAGCAATGCACTTGGGGTAAAGCTTTGATGTGGCAGCCAGAAAAAGAGAGCGAAACATGGCAAAAATCTTTTTCTGAAATTTGAAAAAAAGGGTAAATTATTAATTTTTAATTGGAATTCTTATTAGAATTAGTTACTTATTAGAAATAGTAGTACAAATTATTTAGTGGTAAAAGAAAATTTTTAATGCAATCTAAAAGTGAAAAAGATTGACTGATTGATTTGTTTTCTACAGTTTATCAACACTTAGCAGGTTATTTAAAGCCAAAAAGTATTTTTACATTGTAAGAATTTTTTTTTTTTGAGATAATGATTTAGTGATACAAGTCTTACTTATTAACCTATAGCTGCTGGAAGAAAAGGTGGATTCATGCCTTTCCCAAGGATATTTGCATATAAGTGAATATAACAAACTCAACAGGACCCAATGAAACTCAGCTCTTCGATTAACAATTCCGAGTCATTATCCATTACTCCACCTTCACATCCAAGCATACAGCACCAGGTATTCCTAAGCAGTCACCCATCTAGGTATTGACCAGGCTCGATGTTGATTAACTTCTACTAATGTATGAGAACTGGTGTTTCAATGTAATGTTGTAAGGTCAAAGAGAAAAGGAAAAACAGGAATGGTAAGTTGGTTATTTAGTGAACAAAATAACTGCCAATTTGCATTGGTGATGGAGATTTTTAATGGTTAGGGAAAGGAAAAAAGATGAAGGAACCATTTTGATTGAATTAGTAAAAGTCTATAGAGATAACTTGACAAGAGCAATCCAAACAGATTCATCTAAATGAATTTCATGTGGGTAGAAATAGAGTTTTTTTTAGGGATGATCGATCAAGACAATAACACACTTGAAATTTATAGAGATTTCTTAACTTATTTAGACAAAAAAATAAAACATATTTGACACAAAGTCACTTACCTCAGTTTCTTCCCAGCCAAACTCTGGATACTGATTGTTAAAAATTGGGATGAAATCATCATAATGAACCTAAAAAAAAATACCAAATATTTATTACTACCTACTTCTAGGTAACATTATAAAAAGTATGTGAGGAGGAACGGAGAAATGGGCTGGAGTCAAGATACTTTATGATTGTTTCAGCCTGTGAAAAAAAAAGATATCTAAGTCTACATACCCAATGTAGACTTAGATATCTTTTTTTTTCACTTCTATTAGAGCCACAGATAAATATATGCAACAAAATCTATCTATGTGGCAGTGCATAAACACACTAGTTTAAGAACCATACTTAACTCCAATGTCATTGTTGGATGAAGACTTTATTGTCTGAATTTATTAAAGTGTGTTTGTGTTGCAGTAATTCGTAAAATACTATCACAAAATAAATAAATACAAACATTTTAAGAGATGGGGAGGAGACAAAGAGAATGACATGAGAGGGAAGAGAAACTGAGAGAGGGAAGAGAAACTGAGAGAGGGAAGAGGAAGAAAAAGATGCAAGAGAGAGGAGGAAGAGAAGTGTGAAAGATATAAGAGGGAAGAGGAAGAAAAAAGAAATGAGGGAAAAGGAAGTAAAGGATATGAAAGGGAAGAGAAAAGTATTCAGCTTGAACCACTTCCCCATGTCTGACCAAATAACCAAACATCATAATCATTTTTTGCATCCCTTCTTGGTTGAGCTGAAAACTTTTCAGTAATGTTCCTCATAAAAGGAGAAGGAAGCTTTAAAAGAGAATGGGGAAATTCGTAGGAGAAAGTTTTAAAAAGGAAGAGGATGTTTACCTGTCGAAGTGGAAAATCATCTTCATAGTTCATGACAGTAAAATGTTTTTCATAGTCATCTAAGCTATCCAGAGAGTAAGGCCTAAAAACATTAAAAATATTTTTTAGACAAAAAAAAATATATATATACATATATATATATATATATATATATATATATATATATATATATAATATATCTCATCATAAAAATTAAAATTTAAAAAAAATTAATTTTGTTAATAAAAAAAAAAAATAATTTTTTTTTTTTTTTAAAAAGATATTTTCATGTTGATCTTCCATGGAAGGAAAATTAATCAGGTATTAAAAATAATTGTTTTTATGAATTCACAAGGTTTAGCATATTTTGACACAGGGCTACAGTAAAGGAGCAATCATCAAGGAATTACTTTATTTTCAGTGCTCTATGTCAGATACACTAATCTTGGTTAAAAGACTATTAAGTAACCATTATAATGTCTACCCCGGCTGCTCTGTATTCAAGTTTGATACCCCCTTGGCTGATTATAGAGTTGATTGATTTGGCCCAAGTCTTGTCTCGCCCCACATTGTGTCAATTGATCAAAAGATTGGTTTGGTATGGTCAGAGTAAAGTCATACAAAAGAAGAAAAAATAAATTTGATAAAAGAAAAAGAAATATTTATATGCAATTCCTTGATACAAAATTGATGGTATAGTTATTGATGGCTTAAATAGGCCTATGTTCTCCATGCAATAACTATCGACCCTTCCTGATTATCATGACACATTGTTGTTATGGTTTTGAATGAGACTTTTGGAACAAGGCTTTAAGTTGGAGTCATTTTCTTCAGGGTGGCAAATTATGTGACGGTAGTGCTTGCCTCTCAGTTCAGTATCACTTCTGCAGCCTCTCTCTGCCATAGCCTCTCAGCATTCTGCTTTTATTCATTTATTTTTTTTTTTTTTACAAGGGGTGGAGTCGGGTATGATTTGCTCTGGGAATGCCAGCATTCCCCAAACAACCAATCAGGATTCTCCTTGCAAATTTCCAAATATGGGGGAGTCCCTCCTCCCTTCTTGGAATTCCACCTGGGCCCTCTCCTTCTTTTGGTTATCTGATCAAACCTGTCTCCTTCCTGCTTTGTGTTGAGTGCCTCTCACCATCATTGCCTGAAGGGTATGGAAAGTCCTTTGCCTTCCATGAAATTCCATCTGGGCCCTCTCCTTCTTGGTCACCTGATCATCTCCCAAGGGCTATTCCTGGTCTAACCCAAATGGCTAAATTCTAATTATCATTCAAAAATTCGTGCTTTTGTGTGTAGTCATTTTCACATCTGAGATTTATTATTTTTCTTATCCCCTTGTCAACCCTTTGACCAACAAGTGACAAAAAGGGAACAATCCCTTGATTTGGGAAGTTTTATTGCATTTTGGCAATTTAATTATCATTCTTTACATATGTTCTTTTGGGAAGTGGTCTGCTTTTAAAAGTTAATCCTTATCAATCGACCAAACTTGCGACCAGAGGTCTGTTTTCCTCTCCGTCTCTCAATGGGCGTAAAAATATTATCTATTTCTTTCCGGGAGGTCCTTGGATATATCCTTTTCTTTCATTTTCCCACGTCTGGTCATCAGTATATCTTCAGTCTATTGGAAATTAGTGTTTTTCTGCCTTCTAGTTTTTTTTAATTTACTAGCACCTTTCCAATAGTGTCACAACAATTATCTATTATTAGTCATAGAAAGCAAAGATGTAAAATGAATTGAAGAGAAAATAAAATGAGAGAAATTTGATGCTGTCTTCTAAGAATCACTGAGAAATCATTGAATAAAAATTGAGTGAAAGTTGGCTACCTGGAACCAAGTTGAAAATTTTCTTTCTTACTCACTTGTTTGCAAATCTTAGCCAAAAAATGCGATAGGCATACAACTTGAGGGGGCTCACACTGGACAGCAATAAAATGTATCGAATGTCAAACTTTACATCACCAACATCATCAAAGTGTATAAGTACAGGGTTTTCAATATATTTGCAAGCAATCTAAAAAAAAAAAAAAAAGAAAAAAAATGTTGGCAATCAAACAGAAATAAGGTGTGCAGTGGTTGGGGTGGGGTGGGTTGTATGCGAAAGAGGAGCAACATACTTTTCTATAAACAAAACAGATATTTGCATATTTACAGACAGGCTGAAACTAAGATTTTCACTGGATTCTATCATGATCTCCATCGGGAGATCACATTATCTTCTAGATATAACTTATGGCAATCTTTAACCTTCATACCTGCAAAAAAAAATAAAAAAAAATGTTGTGTCAAAACGATGTTTTTTTTTTCATTGACACTGCTATTATTTTAACTACCTTCACTCCTCAACAATGTATATTGTTTTAAAAAGCTATCATTAGCATTGTAATAAAACCTAAACATATAATGAAAGTGAATTTATACATTTTCTGTTCTTGAGAATTTACAAAAATAATAAACACTTTTTATCAGATTGTTTATTTACAAGAATAATGTTATATCTACAACATTCTAAAAACTAATTTTATTAAAACTCATGCAACACAATATATTTATCATTTGCCAATTTATAAAGAAATAAAAATGAAAGCAATTTTTTATTCATAAATTTATGATTTACTAAATTATAAAAATATGTGAACCAATTAAAAGGAAATAATTATTATTTACCATTTTATAAAGTTTGAACCAATTGGCAATTATCCAATGTTTTTTTTTCAATAAATAAATAGTGTAAATAAACAATAAATAGTGTTTATTATTTTTGTTGTTAATCCTCAAGAACAAAGAAAATGTATAAATTCACTCTCATCATGTTTAGGTAGTTAAAATAATAGGGGTGTCAAGGTAAAAAAACATCCTTTTGACACACTTTTTTTTTTTTTTTTTTTTTAAAATTGTCTAACTTACTTTAGGTTATACCATCCTGGATATGGAAGTGAACACAGCCAGAAAAAATAGTTAATATTTTGTTCTTGCAGCATTAACCTTTAAGCTTAAAAATTTAGGAAAATAAATTGCATATTATACAGAAATAATTATGTTATGTATTGTATACACCATAATATGTTTTACATTATAGTGAGTATACATATAACAAAAATTTTCAAGTATTAACAGAATAAAATGAAATGAGCATATAAAAAGACTCAGTTAATTCAGTCTCATGTCTGATCAAAAGAAGTTAGATTGCTTATTATTATTAAAACACTGATGAGAAAGATTGGGTTCCTTCCCAAAGCCACCTACCTTGGGTCCAGATTCTCGGAGACGGATAATATATGATAACTGATCTGTTATGTGAGTGTCTAGAGCCCGAGCCAAGTTCCAGGGTTTGCAGATCCATGTGTTATTAAGATTCCTAAAAGGCAACAACAAAAAGTGATAAAAACAGAAAGCATTGAATAACCCTTTGAATACTTTTACTTGAGTCAAAGGTAATACATGATTTTTAATTGCATCAATATATTTTTGACCCATTTTTACCTGATCATGCCTGAAGCTGTATGCTACACTTAAGTTTTCTAGTGATTACCTGTTAAGAGGAAAAAGCTTTCTCCCTCAGAATTCATCAGTTTTTTTTAATAATTATTTATTGGATCATTTTTTAAGGAAGAGAATGTATCTTCATATCCTAACACTTATTTTGTTTTGTGTATTTTTACTATTCATTTTCTATTGCTTAATATTTAAACAATTTTAACAGCAACATTAATTTTAAAAAATTGGTTTTATATATCTTTGGCAATTATAGTATTTATTATATATATTATTTTCTATTATTTATCATTTAAATATATTTTATTATAATAGTAGTAATGGCATATTTGATCATCATTTATAAGAATTTGTAAGGGATAGTAAAGGGAGTTAAGCCTTTTACCAAAGATCAACCTTGAACTTGAAACCCTTACTAATCCGGGACTCTGATTAGCTAAATACTGTCCAGTCAGGATCCTTTCTTGGGGTCACATGGTAAATTTGATCCTGAAATCCTTTTTTTGGCAAGTAAAAACTGTAGTGACCACACATCTATTGGAGCTGTCCTTTTCCAATGTTAATGGGATATAGATGCCACAAGAACACAAATCTCACTTGTTCCTTGGACACTCTCCTAACAGTTAGGTCTGCAAATATAAATTATATTTACAACCCTTTTTTTTTCCTATTGTGCATACATCCCTCTGTACATTAAGCCTGTTGAATTTAATACTGTCGTTGAGTTACTTCTTCTCTAAGTGTTTTCATCTTTGACTTTGTGGAATTAACTGCACCGTAGAAAAATCTTTAGATAATTTGCTCCAACATTCCACATAAAAAATATTGTGTGTATCAGGGAGGGATAGCACCTCTGACACAGAAACAATCGTATTACTTTGAGAGTAGCTCATCTGCATTGGTTGCCACCTAGTGTCCAACTCACACCTGTGGCTCCAAATAGCTGTTTGCATGCAACAGTGGTCACATCCTATTAAACTCCTTCGACCAGCAGGCAAACCAGGTGAGGGTTGTCAACATTTCTCAATAATTTCATGTCTGTCATCCCTATTGTATATGAAGACTGATTACCAGCAGAGTAGGCAAACAAGATCTCCTACAGATCCAATGGCCATGAAGGTGGTGTCAGCAAGTGTCGTGGTATGCATCAGAGCATGGACATGAAATCTGCTGCAGCCCAGAAGTTTCTGGTTGTAAATATTCCTCATGCCACCAGATAGACTCCTCGGGCTAAGAGAGTGGAATAATTCCAGTGCAATGATTTTCTCACTATAAATTCTTACTGCACAGGTCTGTTTTGAAAAATTATCCAGATACACTGATGAATTGTAATACAAAAGTCTTCTTTGGACCCAAAGGGCAACCATGATTATAATTGTTTACAAATGTTAATAAACATCAAGTTTATTATTATCATTAAAGTATTAGCACTGGTCTACCACTATAGCAGATAAGTGTAGGTTAAGTTCAATAAACCGTCAAGTCAGTTCAGCAAGTTCTTTGATCTCAGAATGTTAAACTGGTCAGCATTTTCCTAGTTCAGCAAATAATGGTCCCTAATTCTAACTGTCAACAACAATGATTTCTCCAGAACAAATTGGACCAGCAATTTTCTCTGCCAGCTGATATGACTGGTGAATTCTGCAAAAATGTCTTTTCTGCTCAATACCAACGTGTATTTTAGTATTTTTATAATGTATTTTTTGCATAAGCCTATGTCTTTGATTGCAAAATACTATTCTTCTTGGTAAGGATTATAAGTATATTAAGGATAGTAAAGATTATTGGTTTGCATGAACACAACTTCTGTGAACTTGGTACATGGACAGTACACATTTATGTGTATTCACATTTTTTTCCCTGTGTTAAGGTAAGTTTTATTATTATGCTAGTTTTATTATCATGCAACCAGCTCAATATTTCTTATGTAGTATTGCCTCCTATTTCCATTACAAATAAAGATTTTTTTCTTATTGATTCCTTTTATTTTCTTCTTAAGAAAACAGCAAACAATTCCACAATTAGCAATTATTAGCCTAGAGTTATCTCCATTAGACAAACATGTTTTTGTTTATACTTGAAAATTACTAAGTAACTGGTGGATTCATTGGAATGGAAATTGCTTAATTCTCTAAGTTAGAGCAATTTAATTGTATTGCATTGACAAAAATTGCCCTAAGATTTGCCATTTTTACTGTGTTACAGCAACAAGCATCCAACCAAACATACAAAAGTCAGATCATTACAATATAAATTCACTAACTTGAACTAATATTCTTATTTCGTTGCTTTAATTGTTACATTTTAATTCACTCTCTTGCATTTTTCAGTGTTGTCTAAAATTTTCAGATGAGGTAGTCTTGATTATATGATAAGTTATTTGAACCATTATCATAATCTTTGTTGTTTTTACTACCCAAAATGTTATGGCAAAACCAATCTAGAATACTAGATCAAGTCCACAATAAATTTCATGTGTTTTTTTACAGATATTATTTGTTGCTTTTCTTGGGCAATTCCACTCTCCCACAAAACATATTATATTTTTTTTGTTTTAAAGGTTTTTGAATATTGTCCTCATGGATAAAAAGTGAAAATTTATTTTTGTAAGGAAAGAGAATATATTGTGTTCTATGGAAAAATGTTTTAAAACAAGCAAGCCTTTTATTAAATGATTAGTGTACCTGTGTCATCAAAAATGGCAGAAACTGTTAGAAAGTTTTAATAGTGAGATACAATGAAAGAAAATCTTGAAACAATGTATTGAAATTTAATAAAGTGGAGATAAAGAATTAACAATTAAAATACAGCCCAATTAACCATTTAATTAATCTGCTCCCTTTAGTTTTTTTTTTAGATGTTCACTGGTAACTAAGATACATTGATTACTTCTGGTATGATATAAATTGCTTTTGGCTCAATATCTATTCATCTTAAAATGTTGTGTGTTTAATATAACAGTGATATGGAAATATCTGTTGGAAGAAACATTATAACAAAGATAGTGACGACAAAGCCTATTTCAAGACCAAGTTGAAGCAAGATGATCACTTAATAGACAAAGGTATCTAAGTACCTCACATGAAAGGCTTGAACAAATAAGACTGCAATATGTTATGAAACATAAAAGTAAAGGAACAGATTAAATGGTTCATTTTACCCAGGACCTAATTTTGTCTAAATGCTGATAAATATTTTATTTGTATAGATTATTAAAATGACTAAGGGAAGTAATGATTCATAAATTTACTCACTCAAATTGATTTACTGCCCTTCCTATTATAGATGGGACAGGAAATATAAAAATACACAGGAAATATATAAGTAAATACACATTGAAAATTATTATATGGTTTGATTGCCCTTGTATTCTTTTAATCTTTTTATTTTCATTTTTTTTGTAACTGTTTATTTAAAAACTAACTGAATGACAAAGTTTATGTATATAAATAGATAGAAACTTGTTAATGTTTTTTGTTAAGAGTTTAGCTTTTACATATTTACATAAAATGCATAAATAATTTATCAGGTTGGAATAAAAGTTCTATTCAACTTTTGAGGTGAAATTGCTGAACAAAATTTATTAAAGTGTTGCCTTTTATAGTGTTTAGTAATGCTACTAGGAGTAATTTATATCATTTATTTCAGGTTATAAGAATATTATTCATAATATATTTCGGAACTTGTTTGTCCCAACTGAAGAACACATTAGAAATGTTTTAATTTATGAGTTTCATAAAGGCATCAATGCAAATGCAACAGCAAAATGCATCCAGCATGCTTATGGGGGTTGGTCCATTCATTGAATGAAAGAATTTGTTGGAGGTGGTTTTCTTGTTTCAAAATTAGAAATTTGAGTCTGGAGGATTAGCCAAAAAGAACAAAAGAAATCTATTCAAAGCATTTGGAAGCTGCAAATCCTTCCACTATGGCTAGATAACTTGGTGAGAAATTTAATGTTAAGTCACATAACAGTTCTATGGGAATTGACTGGAAATGTTTTCAATAGTTGGAAAATGGATCCTACATGACCTGCCTCTGGAGAATTGCCAACAATTGACACAATGTGAATCATTGCTTACACAACTTCAAGTGCCCCTTTTTGGATAGGCTTGTTACTTATGATGAGAAATGTTAAGTACTGTCGACAATGGATCAGTCAAAGAAACAGACCTGCTCAGCAACTGAGAGGTGAACTTCATCCAAAGAAGATCATGTTGCATATGAGGTTGGATAGTCAAAGAATCATCCATTATGAACTGTTAGACAATAATTAAAAAACCAATACTGATCTCTACTACCAACAACTTTGTTGTTTGAAAGTAGCTCTGGACAGAAAAAGTCCATCCTTAGACAACAGAAAGGGCGTAATAAACCTCCATCACAATAATGCTTGTCCTCACAAAGATCTGTTAGAGGAGTTTGGTTGGGAAATTGCTTCATCCTCCATATTCTCTTAACCTTGCTCCTTATGATACCATGTTTTTAGAGATTTGCCATTTGTAAGTTTATCCACTCATTAAAATTTGGTTCTGACTGATTCTGTTTATTTTCTTAGATGTCTCATCAAATAAAAAGAAAATATCACTTCCATTTTACAATGTTCTGAAAGGGATATGAATAGGCACTGAAATATTAACAAAATTATCCAGGATTTCTTATTTGTTAATCAAATATTGATTATTCATAAATATGTTTTTCAGAGCTACTATCCATTTTCAAAGCAAAAAAATAAATAAATAAATAAATAAAGATTTAGAAAGTCAAGAATTGAACCAAAAATTTTATCAAAATGAAAAATATGATATCTAAGCATTGTTTTTTTTTTTTTTTTTTTTATAACCTGGATGGACAGTGTTAAAATTTTACTCATATCAGGTTAAATAAACACATTATCCTACCTTTATTTTGGTTCAAACATCTGAGTTTTAGGCACTCTGGGGAAAATATGGATCTTTTAACCTCTTTCCCACACATCCCCATTCATTAATGAAAATGTAAAGAAACTGGAGAATAAAAACAATAATACTTAAGAAAGAGACACGTGTAATTTAAAACTCTAAAAGTTCCACCAGTAAAGTGGCAAAGTTGAGATTTGGATATGCAGTGCCAAAGGAGGAAAACAGCAAATATAAAAACCCCTAAAAATCAAGAAATTAAAATTTGGTATCTCTCTTCCTCCAACACAATCAAAATTCATTTGAAATTTTCCAATGTTCATAGGATATGATATTTAACCAATAGAAATGGAGGGTACACTGGTATGATAGGAAAAATAATTACAAAAACGTCAATAATACCTTTTTTCTCTCTGCTGGAAATAGGATATAAATTTTGGCAGTTCCGTGTTGATGTTGTATGTGACAGGTAACCATGCTGGACCATGTTCAAAGTTTTCCTCATCTACACGATCGGGGTCAGACCAATGGCCAACAACGGCAATTAAATCTTTGAATGTGATGACACATTCATTTGGAAACTGGTTGATCAGCTTTTCAAGGCCGCTAGAATGAGAAATGCAATGGATTTTACAAAGCGAAATACAGGGTACTGAACAAAAGGAAAGATAGCAAATTTCTTTTGACAGTGCTGTTAAAATTCAAAAGTAGAAAATGTGAAATACAGTGTGACCCGGATATAAGAGAGATTTTCTCTGGTCCCAAATTAGAGCCATACTTACCTAAACAAAATAGACCAAACCCGGATATAAGAGACTTCTTCTCCGGTCCCGACAACTCTCTTATATCCAGGTTACACTGTACACAGATACATTTTCCAGGAAAACAAGTGCACTACAAATTATTTCATTTGTTTTTTTATTTTTTTATTTTCATTATTGTGATCATCACTCCTACTTCATTTCATATATATTTGTGAAAAAGGAAAAAGAGAAAAAAAATAAAATCAAAATTGTAAATAAAAATACAATTTTATATGATGGTATTTTAGTAGGTTCCCCTGTGAAGATGTGGTATTTTGGTAAATGTCGGATTTGCTGAAGTGGGATGTGTGCTTGTCGTGAATGAGTAAATTGTAATGAATGAAAGGGGGTTCAAATAGGTAGGTTTAGGATAGTCAGTGACAACCAGCCTCACCTCACTTCCTCTTCGGCCTTGTGCCAAAATTGTATGTAAAAGTACAATAAATATATACGAAAAAGCAAATGAAAGAAATATCAACTCAGATATTCTTTCTATTAGAAACAATGCTTCTTGTCTTTTGTATAATACAAGTTAAATACACTCTCACTTCATATGCAGCCAGCTTTTTTTGACACAAAATTTGTTGTACAATTTTTTTCCTATCATTCAACTTGGGTTATTCTTACTTGAATTAACACTTTGTGGCCATTAGTTTCTTTTTTTTTTTTTTTTTTTTTTTTTTAATTTTACCTAAGTTCCTTCATCATCATAAGTAATAAACTGGACATACACTTTGCAGTCATTTCTATGCTGTCAGGATCTAGGTACCAATAAAGAGATATAAATAAACTGACTCTGATACAAGATAGATGTCAATAGTCTGATATCATTAGAAACAGAGTGAAATAGTTATCAAAAAGATACTAAAGTTGTTACTGTAAGAGAAAGAAAAGCTGATTAATTTTTTTATTTCACATCCATATGCACATGTAAGCAAAGAGACAGTTTGGTAGAAATTAAGCTGTAGATTTTTTCTATCTTTCTTGTTTTTAACTTCATGATTTTATTGCTCAGTTTAGTAAAGTGTTTGTCCAGACTGAGTGGGAGCAGAATGCATTATTCCAATGTCTTATTTCAAACTCAATCAAATTGTGTGTGTGTGTGTGTGTGTGTGTGCGTATGTGCTTTTGTGCACATTAATTGGTACAACCACATGTAAATCACTCATGCACAACACAGCCGTATATATATGCATTTACACATGCAAAGTTTTTTTTGACTGACCGATTTGTTTTTTACAGCTTAACCCTTTGCAGGTTATTTAAAGCCAGGAAATATTTTTTGATTGTAAGAATTTTTTTTTTTTTTTTGAAATAATAATTATTTAGTGATACAAATCTTACTAATTAACCAATAACTGATGGGGGGAGAGGGAGAAAAGCTGGATTTATACCTTTCCCGAGGATATTTGCATGTAAGTGAATATAACGAACCCAACAGAATTGGAACTCAGTTCTCCAATTAACAATTCCAAGCCATTATTCATTACACCACTTGCACATTCAAGCTTACATCACCTGGTATTCCCAAGTGGTCACCCATCAAGGTACTGACTAGGCTCAATGTTGCTTAACTTCAGTGATCATACAGAAACCAGTGTTTCAACATGTGGTCATAAGCCTGCATTCAAAGTGATATTCAGGAAAAGCATGGCAGTCAGAGAATTAGGTTTTCTTTTATAATATAGATTTATTTTTATTAATGTGTAATTGAAAGACAAAATGGAAAAAATTCTATGTAACACATTTCATCCTTTGAAAGGACTTCTTCAGACCCTTTGATGAAATCATATATGCAGGGTGAGGTAACAAGATACAACAAGCCTTGGTTATAATTATTTTGTTTCCTCTCCGTACATATGTATGGTTCCATCAAGAAAAACATTTAGTCTGAAGAAGTCCTTTTGAAAGATGAAAAGCATAACAAAGGGATGTTTAATCTGATATATAGAGTTTACAATTCATATTCTTTTATCAGTTTAAACATTATTTTTAGTTGATATCCATGAGTAGATGCTCCATTTATTTTAAACAGTATATTTCTTTTGTCTACCTGCTTTAATTTTGAGAAATCTTACCAAAGAAAAATATGCATCCTCCAGTGTTTAAATAATATTTAGAGTGATAAAAAATCTGTCAGATTAATAAATAAAAATCCATTACTTCTTTAGAATATGCTTTCTTATATCATATACTCCAATATTTTTATTAAAAATTATTAATGGTTAATCAGTTTTTTATGAAAATTAATTGCCAATAATTTACAATAAATGTAAGCAATTGTTGAGATATATTTATTGAAAAATATCTACATTATGTTCCACAGTATAATATGCAGGTTTCATTTTTGGGTGGTTTCTTGGGTGTGTGTGGGTAACATTTTTTACCTATTAGTTTTTGATATATAATGTGCATGATGGCAACTCTGACAAATGGGTGTATGGGTACTAGTCAATTCAACCTGTAGGCATTCCTAAAAGCATGAGCTTCAAGAAAGCAAATTCCATGTAGGGGGGGGGGGGAATCTTGTTGGATTTAAACCTTTTGTCAAATACAAACTTACGCAAATTGTTTCCAACTCTGTTTCACAAACAAGGCGTCAGCATCTTCTGGGTTATCAACAATAGCAAAGCGTGGATCAGTTACATGTTCTGGGATAGAATTGTAATCAATAAAAACTTTTACAATTTGGTCAGGCCCAAAACTTATTGGCACTACATCTTCATCTGGAAGACTTTCTCCCATTTGAAATTCCTGAAAGAGAAAAAAAATATTAGGTTTAAAAAAAAAAAAATTTTTTCTCAAGAGAAATTTTTAAAAAATGCTAAAATATATAATGTGCTCATTCTATGACAACACAACATTATGACTGTTGTGTCCACTGACCTTCTTCAGTTGACACTTGAGTCAGATAACCACCGTGGAATTTCAAACTAAACTTATTTAATCTGTGGGTGTAGATTGTTCTCATTTTGCTATGCATGTCTAGATTTGAACTGCAATAACTGAAAAATACTAAAAAGAAGAACAATACGAGATATGCCCAGACATGATCAACAGTAGAATGAGAATAATCTACCCTTGTAGATTAAATAAAGGGTTCAGTTTGAAATTCCCTGAAGATTACTTAGATTGGCAGACACCTAAGGAAGGCCAGAGGGGTGAAACATTATGAAAACAAATATAAGGCCATTAGTCTGATGGTAAATGATGTAAGTAATAATAATAATAATAATTCCTCATCCCAGAAATTCAGGCAGACATTTTGTTTACTAATCAACTGCAACAATGTTTTCTGAATTCCATCCGTTGTCAGAAAATTGACAGAAAAAGCTTTTGAAGAAACACTGTATGTAAAAGCCATAACTCCTATTGTTTTTAACTGGATTTCTGTTTACAGACAACATTTTTGTATAAAGCTGACCTGATTAATATCCACATTTATTTTACATGAAGCCATATTCAGATTTTGGAAAGTTTTATGCAGTGGTTAACATAAGATGATTCTTTCTGAAGGGAAGAATAAATTCAAGAAAATGTACCTGTCAACGTATGAAAGATTTAGAAAAAAAGAAAATGGGTTAACACATATGAGAGAAAACAAAGATATTGAATATTATTTTAAATGGACAAATCCCCTTTTAACATTAGAAAAAACATTCCTGCAATGAAGCCATGTGCAGATTTAAACATCAAGCACATATATATACACACACACACATTCACATATATATATATATATATATAGACACAAACACATACACAGCTGGCCACTCATATTCGATGATACCCATCTACTAGGGCAGCTAGTCAATCCCTATTGCAGACACTTGCTCAGGCACAGTTGTGTTTATTCAACATCCACAGAGCCCACTTGTGGTTTATACTGCAACTATGCTGAGCAGACTTTAGTTACAGTTTCTGGAAAAGAGCATGTTATTTAGCATGATCAACAATTTGAATAAGGCCAGCACACTCAAGCCCTCAGTCATGATGACTTGTGACTTCATGCTAGCACAGCTATTGATGGCCTCCTAGGGTTCCGTCTACCCAATTTCACTGACACGGCTTGAGTCAACTGGTTGTTTTCCCCTTTCATTTTATATATATATATTTTTGTTTTTAATTATGCCAAGTAATATTCAGCTAAATGTCTTTACAGCAATAAAATAGTAAAGGAAGATTTCTGATGTATGCTTCTTATAATACATAGATATAGTAGACTGATGAAAGAAATTTCAAAGATAAAAAAACAACAATAATATTGATAATAAGCAGATAATAATATTTATTGTATATTAGTAGGCCTTTTAATCAAATAGGAGCATGATGAAAAAAGTTAAAAATAAAATTTTGGGGACATGACTGTCTTTCTGAATGAAAAACAAAAAATGAAGTTGGACATTTTGGGGGGAATTTTTTGGCCCTGCATTTGTTATATTACTGATGAAATCTAGTTGGGCAAGTTGTAGAGAGTTTGTTGATGGCTTTTTCTGTAAACACGAACATGTGTGTGTGTATATATATATATATATGAGTAGGTACTGAGGTCAACACTGAGTCGCAACAATCCGTTTCATGCTTGAACAAAATTTTCAGGTCTAGTGCCCACTATTATATATACATATGTGCGTGTGTGTGTGTGTATATATATATATATATATATATATATATATATATATACACACACACACACAGTTCATTAACTGTTCTTTCTTTTCTAAATTCTTATATGCCTTTCTATTTGAACTAAAATACTGTACCAAGGCAATACTTAAAAATAATCATTAAAACAAACTCATTAACCCTTGCTCTCCTTAGTCCCTTCTTAAATGTGTATAAAAGTCAATAATGAAGAATAAATAAGATTCAACCAGGCATTAGTCTATTTTGTTACAATTCTAATGAGCTTAAATCAAAATGGAACAATCAAAAGATTATCTGGCCCACCTCCAAACTGTGTAGAAGAATTTACTTATCTCGATAGTAAGATCTCTAGCCATGTAAATAACACATGCATTCGTAAAGCCTGGGGTGTCATCAACAAGTTATCTCTAGTGTGGAGTTCTGGACTTCCAGGTAATGTGAAAAGGAGCCTCTTTCAAGCGACTGTTACTCTGTTCTATTGTATGGCTGGTCAGCATGGGCCCTTCCCTCAAAACTGGAAAGAAGATTGGATGGAACCTACACTTGCATGCTAAGAGTGGCTTTAAATATCATTTGGAGAGATCGTCTCACCAATGTGCAATTGTATGGGAACCTTTGTCCAGTATAAGACATCAAAGAGCATAGAGTCAGATTTGCAGGGCATTTCTGGAGAGCTAAAGACAAAATTGTTTGTGAAGTTCTTTTGTGGGAGCCTACACAAGGAACTGCTAGCAGGGGATGACAAGCCAAAACTTATAATCAAGCAGATTTCTGATGGCATAAACTGCAATCTTTCTGATCTGTCAAATATGATGAACAATAGAATTGGATGGTGACAGAATGTCATGTTAATCTGGACAAACAGTGTGAACTGATGTAGCTGTAATGATTCTATCCAAAACTAAAAAAGAACTGGTCCAATACTTATCACGACAGTTATCATTAGCAGCATAGTGGTAAGTAAGTATACCTGCAAGAACAAATGGAGGAAATTTCATTTCAGGTTTCTGTAAAGGAAGCCCAATCAGTCTTAGACGTTTCACTTCATGTGTAGATATGAATAATACATAGATAAATGCATGATGCTACAATAAAGTTATTTTTCAAGACAAAATGGTGAATTTTAGAAATCTGATAAAACTGCATATACATTGACAAAAGATAAAATAACACCCTGAAAGATGACATGGGTACAGTATGCGTATGCTAGGGTGGGAGTAGATATTCTAATCAAAGTTTCGAAGTCTTTGGTCACTTTGTGCCAGTATACCATCTGTATCTTATGGGTAGATGGTGATACATGCTGCAGTAAAGTTCAGTATAATGAAAAAGTTAGAGTGGCAAACAGATGTTATCCCATAAAGATGCACATATTTTGTTCAATTAGAGCCGTCTGAAAGGGGTCCTATTTTTTGCCTTTAAAAGTTGGATGGCCATTTTATAGCATTGATGTATATGTTGGATTTGACACATCAAGGGTGCTTTGCAATTTGTAACAGCAGTGATTAAATAAATATTCTTATACCTACAGTCCAGGTTCTGGACAGTCATCTAGTACACATGCTTACCATAACTCATATGAATTTACTAGTAGAAGACAATGATCCTGCTTTTCCTCCTGAGGCCAATGTACTGATGATGAGAGAGGCTATGCTGATGACATGAGTGTTCATAGTTAGGTGAAGAATGATCTTGAACCGAAAATCAACATTCTGTATTTTAAGAGCAGCAGTGACAGACTGAACTGAGCATGGATTAGAGTAAATAAACTTTCAGTTATGTAAAGAAGAACCATTAGGAATTGTTTACTTGTAGTAAAACATCTATTTATTCCACCGCACAATAATGCATGTCCACAGTGGTGTTGGGAGGTAATCTGAGGGACATTCTGTTATGGTCTGTGATAGAATAGAGTATTAGAGTAACTTTCATATACCTATTGTCATTATTTAAAAGGCTATTATGCAGATTAAAAGTGTTATCATTGATAATATACATTATATTAATTTCAACACATTTAATATTAGTACTTTGTTTCATTAAAATTATATGTAATAAATTCAAATTATGTATTTGTAAAATATATTTGTTTCATTAATATTTTTCTTCTGATAACTTCCAGTTGCATTGATATAAATACAATCAGAATTTTTATATCCTAATTATTCAACTAAGATATTTACAATTTGCAGGTTGTACAGATCATATAAAGGAAAATTTTTGACTGAATTTTAATGGTAACTGTGCAGTTTTGCTTAATTGTAATAATTGCTTGATTTTTACTTTTTCTTACCTTTGGATATAATAAAGATTTTATAGGCTTGTGTTCTTTTTTTCCTATTATTTTTTGTTTAATTGTAATTATGTCTTGTTTAACCAAAATAATACCTCATAAATATAGCCTAGGCTGTACCATTTACTAATAATTTTACTAATTATTAATTTTTTCTTGATTTGCCCTGCTGAAATTGGGGTGCATCTTATATGCTGTCAAATATGGTTTTCGTTCTGTTAAGAAATGTAATGACGCCATATATGTCATCAAACAACTCCAGGAAATTGCATACCACTCCAATAAAAAATTGCATACCTGCTATGTTGTCCTCACAGTAGCATATGATCACATGAATGGAGGCCCCCTCCTCTTATCCATTAGAAACCGCCTTCCAAGCTTTGAATTCATTGAATGCATCAATCTAATAGAGGAACCTTATTGGTCCACAAAATCTTGCAACTGGCAAGTACCCCAATATAGAAGCATTTCAACCCTCATCAAAAGTATGACAAGGAGAAAATGAGAGACCCAGTTTATTTAATATTTTCTTAGACTAAGCTCTGTGTATTTACAAGTATAGATGTGAAGAGATGGGTACATTTAAGCATTTCATACCATATCTTATACAAATCTACTAATAGAAGACAATGATTCTGCATTCCCTCCCGAGGCCAATGTACTGATGATGAGAGAAGCTATGCTGATGACATAGTTAAGTGAAGTGTTCCATGAAATAGGACTCAAGATAAACATTTTCGAAACAGAAACTATGCTTTGGAATTGGAATGAAAGCAGTGATATCACCTACCCTAAATCCATAAAAATTCAGGATGTGGAATTAGTAAATACTAAATACTTCAAATACCTTGGTGTATGGATCAGTGACAGTAAATTTAGCATAGAAGATAATGAGATTGAACATAGAATAGTCTGTGCTAGGGGTAGTTTTGCCCAACACAGCAAATTGCTACAAAAACCAAAGCATTAACCTGATAACATGATTCATGTTTTTAAATAGCCTCATCAGATTGAGACTTTCATATGGATATTTTGCATGGTGCCAAACCTGTTCAGAAATATCTAAACTGCCAGCTGTATACAACCGTTTTCTAAGATGTAATTGGTTAGTAATAGTTTTGACTGAGTGAAACCTGTGTGTATTGATGAAGATCATCCTTCCTCAAACTTCATGGACTGGTGCTATAGAATCACAAAGAGCTGTACCAAATAATAGAAACCACATCACTTGAGGACTTTCAACAACAGCTACAAATAAAATAGATATCCAATGTAACTTGAAGAGAAAATAATGAAATAATCAAGAAGTTGACATTCCACACTACTTTAGATAAAAGATTAGGAAGGAAACCCCATCAGTACTGGAAAGAGTGATAACAGCTATTGGACTAGAGAAACCTATTTTCATGAAAAATTATTTTTAAGTGAAAGACTTTATAAATTTCAATCCTGCTATTTACCCATAGCTGGGGGAAGAAGAAGATGATTCATACTTTTCCCAAGTGTATTAGCACGTAAATGTACTGTTGATACATGACTTATTTTTTAACTTGTGCATATATTACTTTCTATATGTAATGACCAGTATCAGGAAAAGAAGAGCAATCCAAAAAATTAGTGTTAATAATGGCGGTAAAGCTGCAACAGAATGGCTTGCAATTTGAACCAATGTCTTATGCAACAGAAACTACCGACTGTCTAAAATCAAACAACTCTCTGATCTTGGTCTTTTTTCTTCACTGCAATTATGGTAGCAGCCAAAAATACAATAAAGATGGTTGAAGATAAAAATGGGGAGTTCATGAGAGGGAAGAGCAGGAGAAAGATGCGAGAGGGAAGTGCAGGAGAAAGATGCGAGAGGGAAGAGCAGGAGAAAGATGTGAGAGGGAAGTGCAGGAGAAAGATGCGAGAGGAAAAGAAGATCACGATGCGAGAAGGAAGAGCAGGAGAAAGATCGTAGAGGGAAAGAAGATGTGATGCGAGAGGGAAGAGCAGGAGAAAGATGCGAGAGGGAAGTGCAGGAGAAAGATGCGAGAGGGAAGTGCAGGAGAAAGATGCGAGAGGAAAAAGAAGATGCAATGCGAGAAGGAAGAGCAGGAGAAAGATGCGAGAGGGAAAAGAAGATGCGATGCGAGAGGGAAGAGCAGGAGAAAGATGCGAGAGGGAAAAGAAGATGCGATGCATGAGGGAAGAGCAGGAGAAAGATGCGAGAGGTAAGAGCAGAAGATGCGATGCGAGAGGGAAGAGCAGGAGAAAGATGCGAGAGGGAAGAGCAGGAGAAAGATGCTAGAGGGAAGTGCAGGAGAAAGATGTGAGAGGAAAGAAGAAGATGCGAGAGGGAAGAGCAGGAGAAAGATGAGAGGGAAGAGCAGGAGAAAGATGCAGAGAGGGAAGTGCAGGAGAAAGATGCTAGAGGGAAGAGCAGGAGAAAGATGCGTAGAGAGGGAAGTGCAGGAGAAAGAAGCGAGAGGGAAGTGCAGGAGAAAGATGCTAGAGGGAAAAGAAGATGGATGCGAGAGGGAAGAGCAGGAGAAAAAGATGCGAGAGGGAAGAGCAGGAGAAAGATGCGTAGAGGGAAGTGCAGGAGAAAGATGCGAAGGAAAAGAAGATGGGATCACGAGAGGGAAGAGCAGGAGAAAGATGAGAGAGGGAAGAGCAGGAGAAAGATGCAGAGGGAAGTGCAGGAGAAAGATGAAGGAAAAGAAGATGCGAGGCGAGAGGGAAGAGCAGGAGAAAAGATGCGAGAGGGAAAGAAGATGGGATGTAAAGTAGAGGGAAGAGCAGGAGAAGGATGCTAGAGGGAAGTGCAGGAGAAAGATGCGAGAGGGAAAAGAAGATGGGATGCGAGAGGGAAGAGCAGGAGAAAGATGCGAGAGGGAAGTGCAGGAGAAAGATGCGAGAGGGAAGAGCAGGAGAAAGAAGAGGGAAGTGCAGGAGAAAGATGCAGAGGAGGAAAAAGAAGATGCGAGAGGGAAGAGCAGGAGAAAGATGCGAGAGGGAAAGGAGAAAGATGCTAGAGGGAAGAGCAGGGAGAAAGATGCGAGAGGGAAGAGCAGGAGAAAGATGCAGAGGGAAGTGCAGGAGAAAGATGCAGAGGAAAAAGAAGAGAGCGAGAGGAAGAGCAGGAGAAAAGATGCGAGAGGGAAGTGCAGGAGAAAGATGCGAGAGGGAAGAGCAGGAGAAAGATGCGAGAGGGAAGTGCAGGAGAAAGATGCGAGAGGGAAGTGCAGGAGAAAGATGCGAAAGGAAAAAGAAGATGCGATGTGAGAGGGAAGAGCAGGAGAAAGATGCGAGAGGGAAAAGAAGATGCGATGCGAGAGGGAAGAGCAGAAGATGCTATGTGAGAGGGAAGAGCAGGAGATGCTAAGTAGAGAGGGAAAAGCAGGAGAAAGATGAGAGGAAAGAGCAGGAGAAAGATGCTAGAGGAAAGAGCAGGAGAAAGATGCGTAGAGGAAAGAGCAGGAGAAAGATGTAGAGGAAAGAGCAGGAGAAAGATGCGAGAGGAAAGAGCAGGAGAAAGATGCAAGAGGAAAAAAGAAGATGCGATGCAGAGGTAAGAGCAGAAGATGCGATGCGAGAGGGAAGAGCAGGAGAAAGATGCGAGAGGGAAGTGCAGGGAGAAAGATGCGTGAGGGAAGAGCAGGAGAAAGATGTGAGAGGGAAGAGCAGGAGAAAGATGCGAGAGGAAGTGCAGGAGAAAGATGCGTAGAGGAAAAGAAGATGCGAGAGGGAAGAGCAGGAGAAAAGATAGAGGGAAGAGCAGGAGAAAGATGCGAGAGGGAAAAGAAGATGCGAGAGGGAAGAGCAGGAGAAAGATGCGAGAGGGAAAAGAAGATGCGATGCGTGAGGGAAGGGCAGGAGAAAGATGCGAGGTAAGAGCAGAAGAGCAGAAGATGCGAGAGGGAAGAGCAGGAGAAAGATGCTAGAGGGAAGAGCAGGAGAAAGATGCGAGAGGGAAAGCAGGAGAAAGATGCGAGAGGAAAAGAAGATGATGCGAGAGGGAAGAGCAGGAGAAAGATGCAGAGGGAAGAGCAGGAGAAAGATGAGAGGGAAGTGCAGGAGAAAGATGTGAGAGGGGAAGAGCAGGAGAAAGATGCGAGAGGGAAGTGCAGGAGAAAGAAGGAGAGGGAAGTGCAGGAGAAAGATGCAGAGGGAAAAGAAGATGGATGCGAGAGGGAAGAGCAGGAGAAAGATGCGAGAGGAAGAGCAGGAGAAAGATGCGAGAGGTAGTGCAGGAGAAAGATGCGAGAGGGAAGTGCAGGAGAAAGATGCGAAAGGAAAAAGAAGATGCGATGCGAGAGGGAAGAGCAGGAGAAAGATGCGAGAGGGAAGAGCAGGAGAAAGATGCGAGAGGGAAGTGCAGGAGAAAGATGCGAAAGGAAAAAGAAGATGCGATGCGAGAGGGAAGAGCAGGAGAAAGATGCGAGAGGGAAAAGAAGATGGGATGCGAGAGGGAAGAGCAGGAGAAGGATGCGAGAGGGAAGTGCAGGAGAAAGATGCGAGAGGGAAAAGAAGATGGGATGCGAGAGGGAAGAGCAGGAGAAAGATGCGAGAGGGAAGAGCAGGAGAAAGATGCTAGAGGGAAGTGCAGGAGAAAGATGCAGAGGGAAGAAGCAGGAGAAAGATGCGAGAGGGAAGTGCAGGAGAAAGACAGAGGAAAAGAAGATGCGAGCGAGAGGGAAGAGCAGGAGAAAGATGCGAGAGGGAAGAGCAGAAGATGCTATGTGAGAGGGAAGAGCAGGAGATGCTATGCGAGAGGAAAGAGCAGGAGAAAGATGCGAGAGGAAAGAGCAGGAGAAAGATGCGAGAGGAAAGAGCAGGAGAAAGATGCGAGAGGAAACAGCAGGAGAAAGATGCGAGAGGAAAGAGCAGGAGAAAGATGCAAGAGGGAAAAGAAGATGCGATGCGAGAGGGAAGAGCAGGAGAAAGATGCAAGAGGGAAAAGAAGTTGTGATGCGTGAGGGAAGAGCAGGAGAAAGATGCGAGAGGTAAGAGCAGAAGATGCGATGCGAGAGGGAAGAGCAGGAGAAAGATGCGAGAGGGAAGTGCAGGAGAAAGATGCGAGAGGGAAGTGCAGGAGAAAGATGCGTGAGGGAAGAGCAGGAGAAAGATGTGAGAGGGAAGAGCAGGAGAAAGATGCGAGAGGGAAGTGCAGGAGAAAGATGCGAGAGGAAAAAGAAGATGCGATGCGAGAGGGAAGAGCAGGAGAAAGATGCGAGAGGGAAGAGCAGGAGAAAGATGCGAGAGGGAAGAGCAGGTGAAAGATGTGAGAGGGAAGAGCAGGAGAAAGATGCGAGAGGGAAAAGAAGATGCGATGCGTGAGGGAAGAGCAGGAGAAAGATGCGAGAGGGAAGAGCAGGAGAAAGATGCGAGAGGGAAGAGCAATCCCCCCTCAAAATTACAGAAGCAGCTGTAAAATGGGGAAAGATGGTAGTGGATAAAGTGTGGGAGTTCGTGGACATGAAAATAATATTCCTGCATCAAAATTATTCCATTTTTTTTTTCTTTTATTCTTTTGGTTACTGACAACAGAAAATAAAAATTAGATAATTCCCACAGACAAAATGCAATTTACCAGGCTCTTCATCAGATTCTTCTGCCAAAAATGGTACCAAATCAAAGTGACATCTTGAATAGAATTAAGTAGAGTGCAAGTGATCACTGTCTAATGGCCACTGGTAACATCATTAACATATAAAATTTCAGAACCACCAATCAAGTTACTAAAGTGGAAAGCATGAAGTGGTGTCCAGTTATGGGGAGGTGGATCAGAATTCAAACAGAACTGATTGGATCAATTAGGGAAGGAGTTTGATGTTGAAAGACCGGAAACTAAAATGATCCTAGTTAGAAAATGTTATATTCAATGCTAATAGGAATATCACTGGAACAACATTGAGGATAAATAAGTAAAGGATTATTGTGATAACCAGTAGTGAGTGCTGCTATTGGAAGGTCGAATAGTTCTGGAGTAAGTCAGTCATAATCAACTGATTCCAGCAAGTCTCATGTAGTCTGTTGCCTTATGTATACTTATAGCTAGTTGCTACCTATAGTGTAGTCACTCATGAGGTTGACAGGTTATTCCATTACATCAGAAAACATCACTGACACTCCCCAACCTCTAAGCATTGGAAATGTGTATTTTCTGAACTGTATATTTAATCTTGAGTAAATTGAAATAAATATTGAATATGTTGCAATTTTATTTACTGTAGGGTAAATTTGAAACCACTTAGCAGGGATGGCACTAATCAATGTTACTTCAAATTAAGATCAAACTGTCAATACTTTTAAATTTGCAACAGACAAACAAAAAAACAGATCATCTAAAACATTTAAGAGAGAAGTTATAAAAAGAAGACAGTGAAAATAAAGAGAGTTTTTTTTGATGATAGAAAAAGGGATTTAGGTAAACCTTGAAGTAGTCATCCTCGGGTTCAGTATGGAAGAAATCAATAGATGTCATGTCTGCAGGTTGCCAAGGGAGGAGACAACATCTCCGTTCCAAGGAAGGTAATTCCCTTTGTATGTAGTCACGAGTCACCTCATCTGAAATAGATGCACATGAAAGAACTTGAGACAAATGTGTGTGGGTATGTGTGCATATATCCTTAAGATAATATCCCTATTCTGTAAGGGACATGACATAATTCCTGACTATTTGATGACCAGATTTCAAATGCGCAGTCAGGGGCCAACCACAAAGGCTGTTTGAAAAACTGACTCTGGTTATGTAGACTTGGTAATGTATAACTTAGCAGAGCTCTTATAGTCTTGTGTGTTCTAACATTAAAATATTTATTCCTGTGATTCTCTTAGACTAGTGTTCTAGTTGTAGAAAGGAAAAAGAAAAAAAATATTCATCATATCCCGAGGACCATGAGATGCAGCATAAATTTGAAGAAGGCTAAAGAACATAACAGCAATGTGTAAAAAGTAACAAAATTTAAAAAAAAAAAAAATGGAATAAGAAAATTTGCTTTCCTACTGACAACTGATTTTGAAAAGGGATTTACCTCCAACATCCAAATCTTTTAGTGGCCAAAGAACAGTATAGCACAACTGCTCAGTTACATGGTAAAATGGAGCGATTTTGAATGAGGGGTCATCAGAATGTTGGATTTTAGAGCCAAATTCATCCATTATATACCAAACGGGCATAGCATCATCTGATCCCTGAAGGAGGAATGGAAGAGCGAAAAAAATTAATAATCTTGTAACTGTAAACCATTAAAAAGAAAAAAAAATCATGTAAGGATAAAGAACAAGAAGACAATGTACTGAATGATTAGAAGAGAGTGAAGTGGAATGTTTCATTATTTACATTATTTAGTCTGATGTCCTAATCTTTATTGTTGTTATCACATCATTTCAGCTGTCATGTCCTCTGACCTTTTTCTGGAAAGTCTCATCTCTAATAGAAATGAACATTTTTGTTAATTTATTTGAATTGCGTTAAACAGTAAAAGGAGAAAAAGGCATCATGTGTAGTGGATTTCACTTAACTTTTTGGTAGCATCTTTGACCAATATATTGATTTCTTTATTATGATTTATTTGCAGGTTATTTAATGCTCCAAATATTTTTAGATTGTAAGAAGTATTTTTTTGGGGGGATAATGATTTACTGATACAAGTCCTACTAATTAACCCATAACTGGAGGGGTGAGAAGCAGTAGATTCATGCTTTTCTCAAGGGTATTTGCATGAAAGTGAATGTAACAAACCCAACCAAAATTGGAACTCAGCTCCTTGATTTCCAATTCCAAGCAATTATCCATTAAACCACCTTCACATACAAGCTTACAGCACATAGTATACCCAAATGGTCACCCACCTAGGTACTGAATGGGCTCAACATTACTTAATTTCGGTGGTCATGCGAGAACCGGTGTTTCAACATGATATGGCCATAAGTGATAATGTATAAAAAATTAAACATGTGTTCAGAATGAGATAAAAATTGAAATATATTTGCAGCCTATTTTGTGTTCAACTTGATACCAAGATCACAAGTCTTACAACTGATTTGGATCATAGCAGCAGTGAGGGTGTCTAGACCAAGATGGAGTCCATGTCTCTTCTGGCTGGTTTTGAATCAAGTTGTCCTTCTTCTAGACTGATTACCCTACCAGAGCTAAAGAGCCCAGTCTGCACTACTATTTAACTCACAGCTTGAAGAAAAATGATTCATGCCTTTTCCAAGGGCTAAATGAACAAAATAGATTCAGTCAGAAATTGAACTCAGTATGTGGATTTCACTTTCTGTGTTGTTAAACATTATATTGTCACACATCATTCAACATGATATAAATTAATTTAAATATTCAAAGAATGTATCAGATATAAAATACTGTTATCTAAACAGAAAAAAAATAAGATAAAATTGAAAATTTTGGCCTTAAAAAATTACTGAAAATTCTTTATTTTATAAAAACTCTGAGAAGGAGAAAGGAAAAAGATTTTATTATGAAAAATGTTTAATAATGAAAAAATGTCTCAGAGTGTGAGCAGAGAGAATGGAAATAAAAACTCACCATCTGTAAGTGACCAAAACTGTAGACTTGGTTGTACCTACAAAAGTAAATATACAAGTATGTGTGTCTGTGTGTATATTATACACACACACACACACACACACATTTCATGGCACCTCCTGCTAATTATATTTAATATTACAGTATTATGAAGTTAGGCTAGACAATTTTTCTTGCCAGAATCTATCTTACATAGTTATAAGTCTCCATGCTTTGAGTATTGCTGCCATATCTGGTGTGGTACTCCTGCTATATATTTAAAGATTATTGATAAGAATCTGCAGTGTTATTGGCCCTTACCTGGCATTTTGGCTTCTGTTCCTTTCCCACCATCATAACATAAATTCCCTGTGTCTTTTGTATAAATACTATCATGGTAATTGTTCTGATGAAGTTTCATCTCTGGTACATAAACTTTATGAATTTATGTGCAATACTAGATTGGCGGCAAGGTCTCATCATTTTACAGTTGAAATTGCTAGATGTAACCATAACTTTTATGCTAACAGTTTATTTTCTTGCACTTCTTGCTTATGGAACTCTCTTCTGGCTTCTTGCTTCTCAGTCAACTGTGATCTTCAATAATTTAAATGCAATGACAATCATTATCTACTGTCTTTTAAATTACTGTTCTTTTATTGTTCTCTCTCCTTAATAGCAGTTTTTTTATTCATATTTTTTTATTTCATATTTTCTAATACTCATTAACTGCTTGTGTCTTAGTGGCTTTATTTCCTTCTTTGGAGTGAAATGATAAAAAAAGGCTAGATACAAATACTAGTAGGTAAATCTAAGTAAATGTTATTGTTAACCTACCAAATATATTTCAAGTTTGCATAAATGTCCTGGAAGATATTTTTTGAGGGGGGGAAAGTGTGGGGTTTCTCATTTGCTATCAAATATGATAAGTATTTACTAGATTTAGCTTAGTTTTGCACAAGGCCACAAGTTTGGAGCACTCAGTCAGGATCATGCTTACTTTGGTAGTAATGGTCTATGCAACTAGCTTCCTGACCATTGTGTATGCATGCCTGTATATATATCATGGCAGAGGTCATATCTTATATGATTCAGGTACTAATGTCATTTCTTCTGCTAATCTCCTGGTCTCAATCATTATCATTTTAGTAGAAACACTTTTTCCCAAATTCCTCTGGTCTTCCACCCACATTTTGTAATATTATCCTCAAGTTCAAGCCAGTGTCTGGCTGGGCAATGATGGTCAGGTGATCTCTTAATTGATCTTCTTGCAATTTTCAGTCTTGTACCATTTTTCTTTTCAGGTGATGAAATAGAAACCTTTGCTGCTGCCGCCATTCTCTTTAGAATAGTCTATCAATTGTGCATTATTTACATTATTCGGACTATTGTCCTCATCTTTGTCGCCATATTTAACACAACGTTTCAGCTGTTGTACGCTCCAGCCTTCTTCAGGTGGTTGGAATTTTGAACTGAACCCTTTATTTCGCTCACTGGGGTAGACTGTTCTAGTTCCACGTGCCATGTTTGATGGATACCAGCTATCAGTTATCTCCTGCTAATTTCCCTCTGAAAGTTCTCCACTGCCTTAACCGGGTATTGAACTCACACTCTTTGGGTTCTGTCACTGGATCTAACCAACGCCTTTATCCACTGTGCCATGTGTCCCTGAAGAAGGCCGGAGCGTACAACAGCCGAAATGTTGTGATAAATATCGCGACAAAGATGAAGACAATAGTCCGAATAATGTAAATAATGTACATAATACCTCATCTCAGAAATATAGACAGACTATCAATTGTAGTTTGCAATGAATAGTGGAGCCTAATCACTTACCATCTGCAGCCATATTATTGAGGGCAAAATCATAAGTATAATATCTACCAATACCAAGCAGTCTTGCTGAATGCACTCATCACATGTAAACACTTCACTAGTTATTCTTCTTTGGTTGTTTCATATGGCCATATTTCTCTGTGGCCTTAATGTTATGTTTCCCAGGTAGTGTTTTACCATTACTGGTATTTACTTTCAGTTATGTCCCTTTTTTCTCTAGTTCCCAATCGGTTAGTGAAAGAAATACTTAAAAACCTCACCAGTACTTTGTTACAATAATTCCTATACAATAGTACTGGCAATAATAAAGTACTTTGTGTAAATAACATTATTATGGAATCAAGATGTGTTTTTTTTTTTGTTTTTTTTACTTAACACAATTATTTTAACTATGTTCACTTCTTGGCAATGTTTATTGTTTTAAAAAGCAATGATTAGAATTTTAATAAAACCTAAACATATGAAAGTGAATTTATGCATTTTCTTTGTTCCTGAGAATTTAAAACAAAAATATTAAAGGCTATTTATTTATTATATTGTTTGGAATGGTTGGCAAAAGATTGGCTAATTGCTAATTGATTCAAACTTTATAAAATGGTAAATAATAAACATTTCATTATAGTTGGTTCACATATTTTTATAATTTAGTAAATGTTTATAAATTTATGAATAAAAAATTGTTTTTATATTTATTTATTTATAAATTGGTAAATGATAAACATTGCATTGTATTAGTTGGTTTGTATTTTTAAACTGTTGTAAATATAAAATTATTCTTGTAAATAAACAATCTAATAAATAAATAGTGTTTAATATTTTTGTTGTAAATTCTCAAAACCAAAGAAAATGTATAAATTCACTTTCTGCATATGTTTATTGTTTTATTACAGTTCCAATCATTGCTTTTTATAACAATAAACATTTCTGAAGAGTGAAGGTAGTTAAAATAATAGCAGGAAAAACAGTCCTTTTGACAAGACTTTTTTTGCAGACATGAAGGTCCAAGATTGCCAAAATATCTTACTTACGACCACATCTTATTGAGGACTTGCTCAGTGAGACCCTCCTTAGTTAGATCATCTGCATTGATGTCCATCAAACTGGACATTCGTTCTAGAAGACTAGGAATCTGTTGAAGGTGGGCTCGAGCATCTTTAGGCCAGTAGGTCCATGAGTGGTCAATCAGGTAGATGCTAGAAGCAAAAGAGAAACACTTTGTTTAATGATACACAACAAGTTAAAGACTTGAAAATTACTTTTCTATGATAACAGAAAGTTCACATCTATTCACTGCAATGAAAAAAGAAAGAAAAAAACAATACATAAAGTGCTTTTGATATTGAGCTTAATTGATCCAAAATTTATTTAAATATTCAGTAGAATAACCTTTTCAACTAAACCAAGTCACATTTCTACTGCTTCAACCCTAAATACAGACCAGAAACAATATCAAATGAACTACCAAAAGTTGATTATGCATCATTTTCAGTGATAGTGGTGGTGATAATATAGGAGAGTAACTTTTCACTGTAAATGAAGCATTTATATATTCTTAGAGTCCAGAGACCAAAGAACTTATGCAGTAGTGGCAATTGGGTGCTTGAAAACCAAACAAATTCAAGAACCAAAAATCAGCAGGAAAGATCATGGTCATGGTAGTTTAGGGATAAGGAAGGCATTTTGATGATTATTTTCAGAAGCGCTAAAGAGTTAATGCAAAATATTTACTTGCTCTGCTGGTTAAAGAAGGTGTTGAAAGAAAAACAAGATGCAGAACTGTATTCTCTTTTTGAGAGACAATGGAACTGCTTATAAATCTGACAGGACATTTTTTGAAGAATTTGGGTTTTGAGTGCACAGGCCACCCAATGAGCCAGACCATGCTCTATCTATTTCCTATTCCCAAACTTTAAAAAGGGTTTAAAAAAACAGACATTTTTAAATGGTCAGTTGGGTATGGAGAATCTGTTAGCCAAGTGGATGTCAAAATGTTGACCAGAAAGAACATCCAGTGAACATCTTGAAGTTGATTTTGCAACATTTTCATTAATTTGGTGGTAAATGTTTTGAATGACTTGTCACTGCTGATGAAACATAGTTTTATCAATATGAATTCATTATGAAAAAAAAAAAAAAATCAATACAGAGTTCTTTTGATATTGAGCTTGACTTTACCAGCATATGTGACAAAATGTTCATTTTCCTCCTTAGTAATGTTCATGCACTGCCAATGTGTATAAAAACATAAATTCTTTTCACCAAAGATTTTTGGTAATGTTTTTCAACACTGTGTCATTAAATAGCACTTTCTGGAGTATTTGGGAAAACAAAATTCAGATGTTTTCATGGTCAGCGGGCACAATTTTTGTAACAGAAGATGTACTTTTTTTTCATCCGACCATCCTTGACATTCTTCTCTGAAAACAGCATTATACCTCTTGCAGTATAAGAATGTAATGTTTTCTTCTGGAATGTAATTAAATTCATTAATTGAGCTAGTGATTGAGTCTGGCGAAAAAGAAACTGACACATTGTTTGCTCCTTGCTTTTCCAGGATTGCTTTTATCTGTTCTTGATATTCGGTCCACTCCCAATGCATTTGTTGTACTAGTTGCTGAATAACTATCTTCAATTCTTTCATAGTGTTTTAGTTTGTACAAGTAGTCCTTAAATTGGAAGCATTATAGCAGTATGACATGCTGCTTTGAAGTTTATTGACTATTGTGCTGCACTATGAATATACACAAACTCTACAAAATTCTTTTCCGTGAATTTTGAATTTTCTTCAACAGCTATTTATGCTAAGCGAGAGGAAATATTTTTTTCTGTGTGAATTTGAATCCTCATCACTAGTGTTATGTCTTCATTCCATTGAATGAAGAGAACACAATCAACAAATATAATGTTAGTTAGAGTTGACATAGTTTTGCTGAAATCTGTAATAAGCAAATAAGCTAGATCTCTCTCTGCTCCCTTTCTATTGATGATTCTCAGTTTCAGTATATATCTATTTGCACAAGTCCAAGTCCTATTTTCAAAAGGTGTGTTCATCTTCAAAACACACAGTTACACCACTAGCATCCAATGACCAAATAATACCCAGTAACAGTGATACTCCAACACCCCACCCCACCCTCACCAGTCAATGAAATTTAAGACATGAAATTTAGCAGGAAAAGTGACTTCTTTTTAATAATATCGGCCTGAAGACAAAATCTCAGCATGTGACATCATTTGGAAGTGTCTGAAAACCACACCACAAATTGACCCAAGCTCTGTGAATGAAATTAGGTAGACAAAACTGTCCAGAAGCCATTTATAGTCTTACAAGGTTACAAGACAGCATGGCCAAAGGCTTCAGCATACTGGCTTTGTTCAACTACTGATCACACCAGCTTATGTGATCTCTCCCAAAAACAATAACTATGGTCTATTCAGTATAGTTGCAGTATAAACTTCTGTTGGCTCTGTGAGTATTGAAGAAACACAACGTATCTGCAATAAGGATTAGTGAGACACCGTAACCAACAGTCATATTTAGAAAACAAGCAACCAATCATTATTAGAAATCAATTATTGTTAATAATGGAACCTATATGACACTATGTGACACTGGTGGAATTGAAGGGGTTAATGTAAAAATGTGAGCTAGGAATATGAAAAGGGAGGAAGAGAGAATATTGAGAGATTGGCATGCAAGAGGAAATCGCTGAAGTATTTTCTAGGTTATTCATTAACCGTGGGAATTAAAAAAAAGAATTAATGACTAATTTCTAATTAAACATGAATATTTTGATAGTTTTTTTTTAATCCCACATTTAGACATTATTGATGGAATAACCTGACATATGAGGCGGGTACTGAAAAATTCTTGGCCCAAGCAAGAGATTATTAAAAAAAATTGGTGTTCAGCTATTTGGACAGATTTTGAGAAGTGGGTTGGGGCCATGGTGTTATATACTACAGGCCTACTACTGGTGTAACTGTGGGCCTATTTCAAAATATTTGAATTTCCAAAATTTGTGTTGAAAATTTAAATGCTAAGTTCTTTTGAAAATACTTGTCATGACATTTTGAACCATACTTGTGGATAGTTACATGCATAGAAATTTAAATAAATAAAAATATGTATTTTTGGTGTTGGCACTGGCAAATATTAAATAAGACAGAGGAAGCCAAAATCTAGTATGGAACACCATTGTTGGGTTGAAAACTTCAGCATTTGTTTATGTTTCAGAATTGCATTCTAACTGATTATTTTAAACAAGACATTATTACGCAAAACTTCTTTTGGACTTACATTCTATCTTGGTTGATTTTATCACATTTCAACCAGTGCATCCTTGAGCCTTCCTCTATTAGATTCTTTAACTTTTAGAGAATGTTGAACAAAAGCCCTTTATTTTATCCACTAGGAAGGAAGGGTGAATGTTGTTATTATCTTTCTTATTGGTGATGTAGAGTAATTGGCCATGGTGAAGGGTAACTGACAAAAATGCCCAACAAACAGAATTGACAAAGTTTCCAATAAACAATAAGAAAGAAAAGCAAAAAACAAGGCAAAGATGATAATAAGCAAATAATATATATGCAAGACAAAACTAAGCAAAGCAACAGTGATATGGCAAATGTTCATAAAGTAAGAATAGTGTTCATATGCAAAAGGGATACAATCAAGTGATTCTAGTGTTCTGACTTTAAGACAAAAAAGAACAAAAATATGACAGATGGGAGCAAGAAGTGGTCCATTTTATAGGTTAGGAATAAATTTCAGTATGCATCTGAATGATTTGTCTATAAATTTGGGGATGACAAGGCTTAAACTGATCATTCCTAACAGAACTGGTACCAACAGATGCTTTCTTTAATCCTGTCAAGCATTCTTTTAAGGATTTTTGTAATTGTTACAACTTTTCTAAGTGTTGTTGTTCTTTCTTTTCTACTGAATTGATGTAATCCTCTAGTGGCTCCAAGGTTGACTTCATGACTTCCAGGAACCAAGACTAAAGATCTTTTTTAATTTTTATGTATTCAACCATGATCAAATTCTCTAACGATATGAGAGAAACCTGAGGAAAGCTGTAGAGTCCACCAGTCGAAACATTGTGATAAATATGCAACTAAGATGAAAATGCAAGTCCAAAAGACTCACCTGTTTATGAGTAAGGATTCTCCAAGTGTGCTGTTGTACTTACTGCTCAGGTTGAGCCACTTTGAGTGGCTTGGCTGAATCCAAGACTACTTTCCAGCTAAAGGTCGGCTCAGCAGACATTCTGTCAATTCTTTCTTCACTCTTTTCTTCTTCATTGTCATCGGAGTCATTTTCAGAAACAATCTTCAGAATCTTGAAGACATTACCTGCATCAAAGACCTAAAAGAATAATAGTAATAATAATAACCAGCAAATCTCATGATTTTCCCATTTTAATTTTCTGATGAATTTTTATTCTTAAGTTAATAAAATGAATAAGCTCCTAGCAAGTTTCAAAGCTATGAAATACTGATGGAAATTCCCCTATTGCTTCATTAAATATTTGAGCTTAACAACTTAACAATATATTACAATAACAATCATAAGTATGAATGTAGGTCATTATTTAAAGAAGTAAGAGGGTACAAATGAAGAGATTGAAAATTGACAAGGTTTTCCATTTCATAGATTAATTGATTGATTGATTTGTTTTTTTTTTACAGCCTATCAACACTTTTGCAGGTTATTTAAAGCCAGAAAATATTATCACATAAGATTTTTTTAGCAGAGGGGGATAATAATGATTTAGTGATACAAGTCTTACTAATTAACCCATAGGTGAAGGGAAAAGAGGTGAATTCATACCTTTGCTAAGGCTATTTGCACATAAGTGAATATAACAAATCCAATGGGAATTGGAACTCAGCTCTGATTAAAAATTTCAAGCCATTATCCATTACACTACCTGCACATCCAAGCTTACAGTACCTAGTATTTCCAAGCAGTCACCCATCTAGGTACTGACCAGGTGCAACATTGCTTAACTTCGTGTTTCAACATGATGTGGCCGTAAGCCCCATTTCACAAATGCAGATGTTAAATACATGAGAGTGTTATTGCTTCCTCTATCTTTCATTCTTTCTTTTCCCTGCCTTTCGCTAAAACAAACCAAAACAGTGCCTTTGATATATCTTTTGTCTATCCCCAAACAGGAATGGCCTGTTGTTTAGGCTGGACATAATGTACATACTAATGAAGGAACAAGCAGAATGATGACGACGATGATAATTTTTTTATATAATGCATTTTAGAAAGTGGGAATTTTGTGGATTCATGTTTGGGAATACTAATGAAAGGTTTCACTACTTATATTTGGTTATCAAACTTTTTAGTCTCAAAGAAAGCACTGAAAATTTTTGAAGGCATTTAAATCAATCAAGATTGTTCAAATAAGAAATTAAATTTATTTCATTTCAGAGATGAGTAAGTGTATTCTTGTATTATTTCAAACTATTATTATCTTGGTTGATATATATATATATATATGTTATTATAGACATTTTGACTTCATGGGATAAGTTGGTTGGTATAGCATTGATTCTTGTAATACTTTATCCCTGTGATATCAGTTTGTTCCTACTAAACTGGTGCATCACTACCAGATCCAAGGATTGAACTCATCATCACTAGATGAGAGTAACACATGTATAACCACCTCCTAGATCCACTATGCCCCACCATCCCAAAGGACATTAGTGGTGTGTTTTGGGAGCCTTTGATATTCAATGTCAGATGGTTTTTGACATATGGCAAGTTCATTTTCATAATTTAGTCCGAGATGAGTAAGTGTCAATATTCTTGCATTATTTCAAACTATTGTTCTCATCTTGGTTGATATCAATGTTATTATAAACATGTTTTGGCCAAGTAGCCTCTGGTCAACATCAGGTGTCCATTGATTAGCTGATATTGTATATCTATTGATTATTGTGATATTTTGTCACTGTGATATCAGTTATTGTTCATTCCTTCTGAATCGGTGCATCACTACCAGATCCAGGAGAAGATTAGTTAAAAATAATACAAGTTGAGACATGCAAATATTTACTAACGAATTTAAATTTAAAACTCATTACATTTTTGAAAGAAAAATTAGCATCCATTTCCAGTTAAATATATTTTTAAAATAAAATATTTACAAAAAAAATTAAAGAAATCTCTTTAATGCCTGACTTTAGAGAAATGTAAGGAATTCATCTCAGCCTTCTACCCTTTAGTAGTTTGGTGATTTCTGGTAGAAGCATATGAAGAAAATTCAACTATAGAATTGTAATAGGCAGTTTTTTTAGTAACTTTTACAGGTAATTGTGGATATTAATTATTTCACCTAATACCAATTAGAAAGATCTCAAAGGTGAGACAAGTTGCAATTCTTCAAAGGCAAGATATGACCTTCTTTGATAAAGATATTTTTTTTATGTCAGCATTAAAATTTCATTTCTCTATGAATTTCTGGGATGAGGAGTCATCATTATTTACATTCGGGCTAATCTTTGTTGTTATTATCACAATATTTCAGTCATTGTATCCTCAGGCTTTCTTCAGTCTGTTTATTCAGGTAACCTTCAGGAAATTTCAAAATAGACCCTTTATTTAATAAAGGAGTGAATTGTTCTCAAGCAAATGTCCATGTCTAGGGATATTTTGTCTTGTCTTGTGGATTAAACCTTTGGTTTGTGAATTTGGTGATGTAGTAATTGTGAGTTCAAACCCTGGGTAATACAGATTTAAACGCAGCAAATATAGATTGAGAAATTGTTTTTAACTACTGAGTTGGGCGGGGGGGGGGGGTAGACTGTCCTTGTTCCACTGTTATGTCTAGTTCTTATTTTTAGTACTGCTCAGTTATTATTTGCCCTGTTTCCACTGAGTCCAGTTACACACTGCTTGGCCCAAGGATTGAACTCACAATGACTATGTCACCAAATTCATGAACCAACTTGGAGCCTTAAACCTGACCTGCCTGCTGATTAATGCTGCTGCTGCTTGACTGAACTCACTGAAGCTTTTCTCTTTTGTTACAGCTGCTATGACTGTTGAAGACTTGCTGTCATTTGTCTAGGCTATTGTCCCATGGATTAAAGTGTTGGTCTATGCATTTAGTTGTATAGTAATTGCAAGTTCAATCTCTGAGCCCAATAGTGAAGACTTAGACCTGGTGGAAACAGGGTGAACAATAATTGAGCAGTTCCAAATAAGAACAAGACATCCCTAGACATGGACAACAAAAAGCAAACAATCCACTCCCAGAGATTAAATAAAGAGCTCAGTTCAATATTCCTGAAGGTTACCCAAATCAACAGATACCTGAAGAAAGCCAGATAATGTAATGGCTAAAATGTTGTAATACTAAAGATGAGGACATTAGTCTGAATATAAATAATGTAAATAATAACTCTTCATTTTGTTATTTTAATCAATTCACTCCAAGCAAGGAAATAATGCCACTAAGATGCAAGGAGTGAAAGAGAATGAGACTTTAGATCCTAGCAATTCAAAAGAAATCACTTGGTTAATACTAATAAAATCTGACAATGCATATTTTTTATTGACTATGCTGAGAATACTGTGAACTGAACATGTGAACAACAACAAAGATTTAAAGAAAATGAAAACAAAAAGGACACTCATATTTAATATCAGGAAGAGAAAGTTGAAATTTCTAGGGCACATAATGAGGAAAGGGCTTGGAAAATCTGATACTCACAAGACAGATTGAAGTTAAGAGGCACAAAGAAAAACAATGCCTAACCTACCTAGTGAGCTTGAGTAAATGAATGGCAGAACAGTGTATAGGAGAAATAACAAAAAGAAAAAAATTTATTAAGAGTTACAAAAAACAAGAAATTGTGGAGAGCCATGATTGCCAACATCCTGAAGAGGCACAGCACATAGAAGATAAAGTATTATGCTATTTTCTTGACTAACAAGATGCATTTTCTAAAACAAAATTACAACTTTAAATGAAGAAAATATTTTAATTACAATATTTTTTAAGATTTTAATTATACAGCTTGTGATCATATAAAGTTTAATTCTTAAATCATTACTAGTGTTTGTTTAGTGACATATCACTTCATCATTTAATGCTGAAATTTAATTTTCTTAGGAACATTATTAATTTCTTTTAAAAAAATGTATTGCTGGTAATTTTACTATAAAAATGTTTATACTTTCATAACATTTTGACCCCAGTTTGGGAGCTAACTATTTGCCCATAGCTGAGACCCAAGAATGTGCTACCACTCCGGGTCTGGGTGGACCTGGGAACAACAGCAATTAAGAGGTGGCTCCATGCTCCTCAAATTCTCCTGATCAGAGGCCTTGCTGCTGGATGTAGTTTATCATCATACCCAGGAAAACATTACTAATGCATTGGGTCCTTATTGAGTATCCCTTAATGGTGGTCTTGTGCCAAAATTAAGCTAAGTTTAGTCAATTTTTTTACAGTGTATCACCCTCTACAAGGCCCGGGGGTCACCCCAGTTAGAGGGTTACAAAGAGCCTGTTTATGTAGATAGGAGGGAAGATATCACATATAAACCTAGACTTGAATTGGCCAAGATTATAGTAATCAGAGAAAGATCCTCTTGGGAGTCAGTTCCACAAAGCCGTAGTTCTTGGAAAGAAGCTGTTCATGTGGAACTTACTTCTCACCAATGGAATACAGAAGGAATGAGGGTAGTTTCTTACAATATCAATGGCATGGTGGGTTCTAGCCATCAAGGTTAGATCTGGTTGAACCAATGAATGCAGTTCATCTGAGCACTTTCCATGGAAGTAGCAATAGAACAGTGAGATGCTTGCCACATCCTGTCAGAGAGAGTGGGGTTGGAAGGTGAAAAATAATTTGTCACACATAAAGACTTGAAGATGCTTTCTTTTGAATTTTATCAAGACTGAAGAGTGAAGACTGGGCAGCTCCTACCTAAATATAACAATGGTACTCTTTTTCAAGCATTGATTTGGCTCTTGTTAAGGGTAGAGGATAGCACAAGGAGTCAGGTACTTTCTAGAGCGGTACAGGGAACTGACTATTTTTCCTGCATCTTTAGTGATGAATCGAATGTGTGTGTTTCACTTGATGTCAAGAATGAGTTTAAGGTCCAGTGGTTTAGTTTTCATAACAATCAACAAAAAGAGGCAATAATTTCTGGAGTCAAAAGCTTACACTATGCATTCTACTGTGATAAAAGATTTAATAAAATGAGACAGTCTCTACATAAAAAAAACATAGCTAGAGAGACAAACAGACTGAGAGAGAAGGGCACTTCGACATACTGATTAACACGCATATCTCGTTAGAGATCAATTATGGCTGAGTAGCTAGTTCGATCATCACTAGTACTCCATACTTACTGCCTTGTGCCACATCTAAGCTATGCTTAGTAAATCGTTATGTGAGTCAGAGAAAAGAAAGCCATCAAACAAAAATAAAGTTTTCGATTCTGCAATTCATTCACCGAGCCATTTTGTTACTTTAGTAGTTTTATCGACGCATTGTGGTTTAAAAGAAATTTCATTGAATCACCCCTTTAAGTTCCTTAACAATTAACATTAACATCAAGTTAACAGAACTAACATTAAAAAAAAATAATGTCTTAAAAGTTTAGTTTTTTCTTATTGTCTTTTTGTTATTCATAGTTTTTTTTAAAAAAAACTTTTTTATTATTTGCTTCATAAAAAATGCTGGAGTACCTCGATGTTTCTTCTTTTTTTTTTTTGTATAATAGAAAAATTTCATTTCATGCCTTTGAAAACTTAAAATAAAAAGAACCATTTTATTATTGACCTCAAGTAAGCCAACTCTTTGTTAAAGTTTTATGAATGTATCTACGACCCAGAGCAAAAAAAAAAATAATAATAATTTAACTTTTCATTTCAAATTACATAACTTTTTTATGACAAGGTATGCTACTTAAGAAAAAATTGTTCTTTAAACTAATAAAAATGCTACTTTTTTTTACCAAAAGATTTTTTCTGTGAAAATTAAATTGTGTAGATTGAAAAACGCCAAGAAGTTAAACTTTAACTGTTAAAATAAAAGATTTATTTAATCTTCGAATTCTGAGAGAAAATCAAATTAGAATTTAACAAGTCAAAGAATACTTTTAAATCGTTTTAACCACATTTTCCATTCGAAATGAGTTGTAAACAAAAGAAAAAATAGATTGAAGAAAAGCGTAATCTTTCAAAGCACTATTTTCAATTTGTCACCAGTGTTTTATGAATTCTTTATTAATTAAAAAAAAAAAAGCACAGTAATTGAGCAAATATAAAGCGTTTCGTTTTTTAAATTAACTTTGGGAAAAATTTTAAATTGAAGTCGCTTGAAAATCTCCTTTTTTAAAAGGACATGTGTTAAAATTCAAAGACTAGACCCCCCCAAAAAAGACCCCTGTAAAAACTTCTGATTGGAAAGTGACAAAAATCTGAATATTTTTAAATTTTATTTTCGTTATTTATCTGACAAAGATTGCTTCGAAATAAATCTGTGTAAAAACGTAAAAGCTTTTATTTTATTTTTTTTAAGAAGACTATAAATTTTATAGTCTTTTAAAGTGAACTAAATGAAATTAATTTGGTTGTGGTTTACCTGTTCGGTAAGTTTGTAATAAAGGGATGCCCAATATTTTTCTGGGATTCCAGCCAACTGAGGACCGTGTTTCTGAATAAAAACACCCAGTTCGTTAACATGATCCTCTGGCACAAATCCATTTTTCAAATTATGATGTGAAGTCGACATCGTCTCTCATTTACACGTGGGAAGAAAAGAAAATGAAACATACGAAAAGACGGATTGGGGAGAAAAACAAATATTCTTTTCAAATTTATTTAAAACTTAAAAGAAAAATTCGAATTTTTTTTTATTTTTATTCTAAGCTTTGTAATAATGTGTAATTAAAAAAAATAATATCCAGAAATCAAAATTTAATTATGACCATCAAGAGTAATCTCCCATGGTATTGATTATTTTTCAATTTAAAAAAAAAAAAAAAACAATTTTTAAGTATTCGCTTACTCCATGCCATGGAATTATTTAAATGTTTAAACGGCAAAAAATTTAAAATATTGGTACTGGTGATTAAAAAGATAAAAGTACTGACATAGGCTAGACTATTTTTGAAAAATATGTATCTTAGGAAATATAACTGTTTTTAACAAGTGTCACAGCACAGGCAACGTCCCTATCAGAGTCAATAAGCGAAAGTCGGTTCAAGATTCAATATGTTTTCCTGTGAATAAGTGTTGTTCCCGGCATTCTCTTTTGCTTTATGTCGAGATTCCTAACCTCCCTTAGTTTGTTTTTGTCCCCCATTTTTCATCCCGACTGGGTCTGCCTTTGGTTTCTCATTTCCGTCATTTATTTTTACCCTCCCCATTCTATTAGCGAGCGTTCTTCTTGATTTTGTCTATCGACAGAATACAGCAGCCACTCTATTTTGAGGGATGGACGGGTCCTACTAACATTGTTTTAGTTTTATCCTTGTGCTTCATTTTTTTTTAGTTTGTTTTCTGGTTTCACCCCCCCACACACACACCCACCCACCCACCAATAATAAATAAATCATGAAATTTTCATATAAACGAACTTTATGAACAATGTAATGAAATTTTTACATCATAGTATTTTCTGTAAGTCCCCTGCGAATATGCGGTATTATGGTATATACAGGATTGATGGATGAGTTCTTGTGGTGAATGGGCAAATTGTAATGAATGAATGAATGAATGGGTCATGATTCTGATTGACTAGGATAGCTAATGAAGACTAGCCTCACTCAATTTCCCCTTCGGCCTTGTGCTACAATTTTGTCTTTTATTTTTATAGTCGGTTACCAAAATGATTATACTGTTGGTGTGATTAATCTCAACTTTACAAAAAAATTTTTAAAACAATTCTGAAATCATTCATTTTTTTTTCAATTAGCATTTTTTTTTTTTTTTTTTAAACCAGCTTCTCTTTAAGTTGAATTTAGTAATCCAGTCTTTAAGACTCTTAAGAAGAACGTCTTAAACGTGTGGGTGTTAAACAATTGAAGGATTAATTACTCATATGCACTCTTTTTAGTCAGTAGCTTGGTGGCGCAAAAAATAAATTCTGATATTTTGGTAGATTTTGCTTATGTCCTGTTTCAGCTGACTCACTCACCAACAAACTACACTTCAATTTTAACATATACAGTTTTTATCAGGACAAGAATTCTACTCAAAAACATACAGTTTGCCAAACAAACATTTTGTTCAAAAAGCAACTTTCAACATAATGCAAACTTACTTCGAGTCAACTATCTTACAGCCAAAAGATTCGTAATGTTTAATGCACAATTTACTCAAAAGTTATAAGCTTAAAAGTTTATCTTTTAAACACAAAATTCAACTTTTGATATCAACTAACATTTCATTTAACAATTTCGAGTGGAACTTTATTCATGTAATATTTAAACTTCTTTTTCTGTTTCATTAACAAAAAAAAAAAAACATAGTCAATATTCAACAGGTAAAGGGAGACAACTCTTACCTCCAACATCAAACTGATAGAAATTTCCAATGTAAAATATTATTTAATCTGAATTGATTAATTCTCTGAAAATCCTTTTTACTGACAGGAACACTGAGAAACTCTCTATATGTCCTAAAGAACGTTCTCATTCTCATGTTATATATATTTCTTATATAAATGCTTTATTCTTATTTTTCTAAAAAGGAATATTGCTTGTTTTATATTTTGTTGTTGATGACCTTGTGTCATACCCAAACTTAAATGTTTGTAGAGAAGTTTATTTTCATGCAGCCAACACAAATAATACCTACTGATATATACATATTTTTCCTAATAATCTACTCCTCTGCAACAGTTTGGTCCATCAAATGAAAAGAATAAAAATTGAAGAAATTGGTTAATGCACCAGGTGATCATAATCATAAGATTGTAGTGATTGGGGAAGCATTCTCTTGGGAGTTGGTTCCAGAAAGCAGCAGTTCATGGTAAGAAGCTATTTGAGTGGAACTTACATCTCACTAATGAAATATGAAAGGAATAAGGCTGGTTTGTAACAATGTGTGTGGCATAGTGGGTCTTAGATGTGAGGGTTAGGACTGGTGAAACTAAGGAGGGTAGTTCATCTGAACACTTTTCATGGAAGTAGCAATAGAGCAGCGAGAAGCTTGCAACATTTCGTCTGTGAGGAAGGGGTTGTAGGGTGGAAAATAATTCATTGCCTACAAGGACGCGGAGACGCTTTTGGACCCTATTGAAACTAGAAAATGAAGACTGGGCAACTTCTGTTCATTAGTACTCCATTTTTGGCCTGATCTGGTTGTTGTAAAGATAGAAGATAGCAAGAGGAGTGAAGTACTGTTATACTCCATTGTAATTAAATCTATTTCTGATTCATTCTGCATGCCAGCTGGATGTGAATGTCATGAAGGCAGAGAACAAAATAAACAAATTGTTCTCTGCACATGGTCACCACCCAGCTACAAGCCTTCGTTGTCACCGATGCTGTCACTTTGGTAAACCTGACTCACTACAACTTCTGATTATCCAACTTTGACACCACTCAGCTACAAGCCTTCCTTGTTGCCAATGCCATTGCATCAGCAAACACAACTCACTACAGTGGCTAACTACCCAGCCTTGACACCACCAGGCTCAAGACACCAACTGTCATGATTGATAACATCTCAATGTCAACACTACCTAGCTATATCCCTCCCTGTCATCAACACTGTCTCCTCAGCAAACACAACTTACTATAGTGACTCTGCAAGCAAGAAACTCCAACTCAGCAAGCAGGCAACTCCACAAACAAATGACACCAACTCTGCAAACAAGTGACTCTGGCTCTGTAACCAAGCTACTCCGACACAAAGTGACTCTGACTCCTAAAGCAAGTGACTTCAACTCTGCAACCAAGTGACTCTGAATTCACAAGCAGCAACTCTGCAAGCTTGCATCTCATTCGGGCTATCACCACTTCATAGAACACTGGTCAACCAGCTATACCAACCTCGCCACTTCGACAATCCACCGCCATCACCTTGGCATACCTGACTCACTATTTATTGAAGTTAAGCAACATTGAGCCTGTCATTGTCAGACTTAATGTTGCTTAACTTCAATAATCATATAAGAATTGGTTTTTCAACATGATATGGACAAAAGAGATTGAATAATATAATATTTGGATGTTGCCATTATCTAGAGGTTACTCAATTTGTACACTTCCGAAATTATACAAATTCGTATTAAGTATAAGGAGATACTGAAAATTGAGATTATCTCAAGAATCAATCATGTGGTTTTGATGAAACTTAACAACCTTACAAAGGAAAACTTGCTGCAAATGCAGGAATAGGCACTCTCCGATGGTGTTATTCAGTTGTCCATAAAACACCATTAGTACTTTTTGTACCGCTTGTAGAATATTAACTATCAAGATGAAATTTGATATTTTTTTACATTATTCAGTTCAACTGTAGTATAGCCGAACTCTCAATATAGTGAGATTAGGAAACTTGAGTCATGTTCTTTTTTTGTGCTGCCAACTATTACGATGTCAATTTTCATGTTGTATGGTCCTAGACATCCTTGATGACTTGGCTCATTATTTGCTGAAACTTTTCTGATGCTATGTTCACAAGAGACTTTTGTCTCTGATGAGTACTTCTGGTGTGGCAAATGTGATAATTTCTCTAGAATCAGGGTGTAGCTTTATTTGATGGTAGGCTATGTTAAAGTGGATCTTTGAGAAGTACTTTTCTCCAGTTATTTCCTGGATTGTTTCATCAATTGTTGGCATGGACAACAGCTTCATTAACTCTTCTCATGTCAACACATACCTCAACATCTTGTTTTCCTTCTTTATTACATTTTTTCTATTACTGGAGGATTAACCCATTTTTTTTTAGTTATAACAGTTTCAGGTAGGTGGAACTCGACAGCTCAGAAAGGCAGTGCATCTAGGGGAAGGAAAACCTTGATTTTAAACCTCTTGTGGTTATATCCAAAACAAGGAAAAGGCTATGGAAGTAAATCCAGATAGAAAACCTAGAATTGGAGCCCCAAAGGCGGTTAGCTGTCAACACTGATAACTTTCCAACATCTTCTGCAGCCAAACTGTCCTTAAATGTAGTGTCCTGTATTCCTTTGCATCTTGTCAATACGGCTGAGAGGTGGGGGTGCATGTAGTCTGGACAACTCATGGTCTTCACATGCCATTGCCCACAACTACTATAACCCATTGAGCAGGTTCTATAACACTCAATTACATCTAGGTTCACTAATTTTTGAAGTTTGTCAAGAGCAAACTACTGTCTGTTAAATGGAATCCTTTGTATTGGCTGAACAACTGGGGTGACATTTGGATCATTCTTAAGTTTCACCTAGTTGTCTTTTGAGTTTACCCTGTTCTGTATATACTTTCAGAAATTTTCTGCATAATTCCATACATAGATCTGTTTCAGAAAATATAAAATGCCAGAATTAATTCTAACTTTTAAAAGTTTGAGTTCTTTGCTGGTTCTAGGAGGAATGCTTGCACTTGCAGTATAACAAAATATGAAGCAGTGCCAGATCACTTAGTGTTAGGTATCTGTACATTTCTCTAAAAGCTGAAGAGTGTCCTTACCAGAATAGTGTTCAGCTTTGTGGTAGCAGGCTGGAGTTTGATTTCAGGTTTAGCATTTTTTTAGTTGCTGAAAATCTTCAACTGACAGTATGTTAAGATGGGGTCCTGAGTCTAAAACTAGGGATACACTTGTGTTGATGAGCACTTCTGTTACATCAGCTCCAGATAACTTATATAATAGATTTGTTTGAATTCCACAATTTGTGTCTTTTTTTCACTCAAACTCATATGAGTCTGCCAAATATTATTTGTGGGACAAATGTACCAGGAGGTATAAAATGATAATTCCTCCTGTTCCCATTCTTTGTGACTTTTATAAGATCCATAGCAACTTTGATGTGTTCTTGATCTCTGTTGTGACTGTTATTGTGTACTCTTGCAATTTGTTTTTCCTTATAGAAACAAAACTTGTCAAAGAAACCCTTCTTCCTACAATGGCCATATCTGTGATGTTTACTTTCGATACATTCACAACCAAAGTTTCCTTGACTTCCATATTTATAACAAGTGGATGGTGCTGTTGAGTTTGATTTGGATTTTTGGTTACTACACAATTGGCTTGTGTTTAATTTGGGTTTCAAAATGATAGTGTCTTTATGATGGTATGTGCTGATTACTTCAGTGAGGTTTCCTAGCGTCAAATTGTTTTCTTCCTGATATAATTTTGCTTGTAGATTAGAGTCTTTTATATAGAGAAACACTTTATCTCTGACCAAGTTTTCTGAATCCCCGCCAAAATTTCATGGCTTCATTAGTACCTTGAAGTGAATTATAAAGTTGTTCACCATCTCTCCAGTGTTTGGCTCAGTTTCAAAAAGGTTTGTGCAGACTCGTAGCTGACCAAAATCATTCTACATTTTGCCAAACAAGGATTGACTGTCAACAAGGAGAAATGTCAAATGAAAATGACCCCATGAAACACATGGGGTATATCCTGTCAGAATATGGTTTTCAAATCTTTGATGAAAATGTAAAGGCAGTGGTTAGTGCCCCTCTATAAGTGTGCAATTTCATTGAGCTAACCTAATTTTGTTCAAAGTTTGCACCCCAATTTGATACAATGCCTTCCACTCTTTGGAACCTTACAAGACAAGATGCTGAATGGAAAAGGGGAACAAAGTGCTTTTCACAAAGTCAAAAAATCAAAGCCCTACTGGTGGCATTCTTCAACATCAACTTGCTTATCAGAAGTACAACAGATGCTTTGCCCTTAGGTTTACCTGTAATTTTGGGATAGCAACAATCAGAGTTTGGAAGCCAATCTATTATGCAAGCAGAAAAACAATTGTGTGAAAATGAAATAAAACTAATAAAGAAAATAATAATAAGAATAAAAAAAATAAATTTATTTTCCCATGATGCAAGTTATAAAGAAACTGGAAAGGGTTTCTGGCCACATGTACGATTTTATGACACTACTTCTGGAAAGGACAGAATCTTTCTCTTTCCACTTTTCCATATTTTCAGCAGTCCTACTCATGAAGTAGAGATTCATCCATCCTAACTCAGTGTGAAGCTGACTTGAGCTTGACCATCTTTACCTGTTCATATCCTGAAATAATGAACTTTTTGTTTCAGTACCACACTACTCCTCATACAGTAACAGAATTGTCTTCCGTTAAACTGTTAATGAATGGTGAACCCTGAGAAAAAATGCCAAAAATTTTTTTTTTACCTTTAATTTTTTTCAATTCTGTCTTCCCTTTCAGCTTCTTGAGATTCTGAGACTTCATTTCCTTCTCTTCATGAACGATGTGTTCATCCATGAAAGTCAACCCAACATTTGTTCCTGACAAATACTAATCATGTCTCTTAGCTTCCTTCAAAAGTACTCTCCTTGGAATCTTTATCAGAGGAGCAGTTTAAAAATGAAATCGTACCCAAATTATTTTGTGGTGCCAAGTGACTCACAATTGCATCATTCCAAACATGGACATATATGATAATAATATAATAAAAGTATTTTTTTTTTAAATTTCTTTCATTTTTTCATCAGACAACTACATTCATTGATTAAATAGATAAATTCTGAACACATCTACCTCATTTGATGAAGTGCCCCTGAAGACCTGAACATGAATTTTCTTTCAGATCAACCACCAAGAAAACAGAAGCATAGTTACAGCTATTTTTTGTATTCTTCCCCTGGATGCCTTGGATTTTTCAAAACTTCTTTGAGATAGTCAAATATTTAAGATATTGATTTCCTAAAATCACTTAAGTTCTTCTTCATCCATATATGTTTTTTTACACACTGTATTCCAATGTTTTTGGAATTTTTCAAACATCTTAATATTAGGAGGGCCATCTTAATGTACATGCAAATACATATCTTGCTGGCCTTGGCGGTTCTTACCAAATGAAGATGCCTAATTTGTATTTTCAGCTTTAAAAATCAAATTAAAAAATGACTTTGCTATTTATGTCCATTCTAGACCTCAATTTCTCTCATCGTTCATGGTCTGGCCATATCCCTGATGCAGTGTATGACCAAGTCAGCTATCAAGTAATACTTTAATTCACTTCTCTTTTCCATATTTTCCCTATGTATTCAATTCAGTACATGAACAAACTATTGCCTAATTCAAGTTCTGTAAATATGAAGGTAAAGTGTTTTCTAACAAATGCCATACACATATCCTTGTTTGTTTTTTATTCATTCATGTACATAACTTTTATTATATTCTAAATTTGATAAAATATATAAATATGGTATATAAATATTTATGTAAAAAACAAAAAATACAGTTCTTGGTTCATTGCCATTAATTATGAGTGAAGACATTATCAACCAATGAGGTGTTCAGATGCAACTTTTTTGCTAAGCCTTGATTTTTGAGTCTTATTATGGCAATGCTATATCTGGCTCAGGGTAATAAAAAAGGAATATTGTAGGGAAAAAATGACTGAGAAGAGACTCCTTTTCAAGATTATTTTTAACCAATCAGAAGAACAGAATTTGAAACCCATGATAAATTGAAACTTTGCAGATTAATAATTTGATAAATGTTTTAAAGCCTGTATAATTATTTTTTTATCTTTCTCTGTAAATTATAAGTTGATTAAATTTTATTTTAAGTTAGTATTAACTCCAAAGGGATATCATATCTTATTAATAATTTTCAATGAAATGACATTTTTATTTTGTTTTAACTGATCATTTAATCGAATAAGTTCTCATATGATTTCTGCTATAATTTCTGTTTGTTTGTTTTTCTTTGCAAATACAACAAAATAATTTAACTCTACCAGCCACTCCAATAGTATTTATATTTAAATTGTTTATTTAAATAAAACCGTCTTCTGTCTTGAAAATGGTAAGCACCTTATCATTTAGATCACAGTCTGAGATTAAAGTGAACTAAGCAGGGTATGTGTGTGTGGGTAGAGTAACAAATATCAGCATGGAAAATGGAATCAGCAAGCTGAATTCAAATCCCTGCCTAGTCTGTTGCGTTTACTTTTGCAAAAATGCCCTTGCGGAGAGCATAAGTTTATTTCTTCTACTTACTTTCAACTATGGGTTGAATTTTTGAATAGCATGGTAGATTGGGATCTCTAGCTTTGGGTGTGTAACCAGTCTAATAGAAGGAAAGCTGAATTCCAAACCGTGGAGAAAGCAAGAGGAAACAACTCCGCTAACTTTTCCAAGAAGGCATGATTATTTACAGATAATAAAGACTAAAGAGACAGTCATATCACTTATATCCTGAAGGGACATGACATTAAAAAAAAAGAAAAGAAAAAATTGGTGTATAAAAATTTTGACATTTTTAATAGTATATTTGGAAAATTTAACAAATATAAATTATAATAAACTAATACCAAAATATCTTTAAAAAATCTATCAAACTTACAGGCATTTTTTTTTTTTCAAATCTTTCAAACAAAAACCCATCCCAGGTATGACGATAAACTACACACAGCAGCAAGGCTTCTGATTGGGAGGTTTTAATGAGTGTAGGACCACCTTTTAATTGCTGTTGTTCCCAAGTTCACCCTCTACCTGGGGTGGTAGCACCTGTTAGGGTCCCAGCTATAGACAAATAGTTAACCCCCAAACTGGGGTCAAAATACTGAAAGTATAAAAAATTTTATAATAAAATTTCCAGCAAATACATTTTTATAGTAAAAAATACCAGCAATACATTTTTATAAAAGAAGAAAAAAAGAAATATTACCAGCAATACATTTCTGTAAAGAAAAAAAATATATTACCAGCAACACATTTTTGTAAAAGAAATTACTAATGCTCCGAAGAAAATTCAATTTTGGCATTAAATGACCCGTAAAGAGTTGATATGCCGCTAAAGATTGTGTAATATAGCAAAGAAAAGAAAAGCAACACCCAGTATCATTGTTAGTAAAAGAAAGGGGAAAACGTATTTTGCTGCAATTCTATTAATTTGTGCAATCTCGTCCACGAGATTGCACAAATTATTCTGACATATAAATCTAATTTCACACTTAAAAATATCGAACTATAAATACGTTTCTTATAATAAAACAGTCACTTTTAATGAAAGAAGATGATAAATTTGAAGACATTGGGAAACGAATAAGATTTTCATGAGGCGTAACTGAGTTACCTCCCATAGATCGTAAATGTAATTAGGCATCACCAGAAAAGCCCTTGCAAATTCTAACTTTTATTGACAAATATAATTTATATATTTGTGTAATTGCTGTAATAACTTGGTTGATGTGGTGATTGAACATGTCCATGGACAATTTTGTCTCAGCAACGGAGTTTAATTTAAAAGATGATGATAAAATTAATAATTGAATCTTATTTAATCCAGTACTGTTTAAACAGATTTTTTTTATTACAATTAAATATTTAATTTAAATATCCTATTACAACTACTTCAGTTTTTAAAAAATTTTTTTAATAATTTAATTCATTGTTAAAATTTATTGATTGATTGAATTGTTTTTTTTTGTTTTTTTTACAGCTTATCAAACATTTGTGGGTTATTTTAAAGCCCAAATATATTTTGGATCTTTTTTAAAAATGAATCTTATATGCCTTTCTTTTCAAACTAGTGGAAAGCTTTTTTGATCAATCAATTGATTGATTGTAAAATTTTTGCTACATATCAACCCTGTCGGTTACATAATGCTGAAAAGACTTTAAAAAAAATATGGCTTGTAAACAATCTTATGGGTCATTGGTTCCATCATTCTCCAGTTATGGCTCTAGAACAGAATTATTTGGTGTTATATTTGTGTAATTGCTGTAATAACTTGGTTGATGTGGTGATTGAACATGTCCATGGACAATTAACCTGCTTCAAGCAAGCTAGAATAGTCTCTACTTTTATCTTCTTGAAAAGGTCCTCTATATTAGTCAAGTTATAAAATCATTGGGGCGAGATCACTACAAACAGAATATATTTTATGGTATATGCCTCTTTATATGCTGTGCATTTAGGAGGATGTACATTTTTTAGGAGAAATGCATGATTGTTTGTTTTTCAGTCCTTGTCAGGTGCATATTCTATAAGTAAATGAATGTACACCTGACAAGGTTTAGAGAATGGATCAGTAAAAACATTGTGCTAATGCAATTAAGTATGCAAAAAGTTTAGTTGTGTGAACAGCCTTTAGAAAGTACAATGTTGTTTTCATTACAAGCTATTTTCTAAGCAAGTTAACTTTGGCAACAAAAGCATTAGAAAACTGAAATGGACAAACCATTGGAAATTTGGCACACTGTTATTTTTTGAGGCAATTCTACATTTGCTGTATTTTTGAAACTTAGACAAGTATAAATTTGGAGGCTACGTAGCCAATAATTTTTAAATGAACTGCATATAGACTATCATCAAAATGAACTGCATATAGACTATCATCAAAATGAACTGCATATAGACTATCATCAAAATGTAGATTTTCAGTTATTGTGGAAGAGGATCTTTGGAGCATTTTCTGTTCCAAATTTCTGGAGGATAGGGAAATCTTTTTTTAATAAATTCACCCCTGTCAAGGTGATAGTGCCACTAAGATGCAAGCGATTACTAGGAGTGAAAGAGAATGGGAAGTCTTTAGAAGGAAACCCAATCCTGAACAAAAAACAAGGGATAAAACCTCTACTCTTACAGTATTTGGTGTGTGAACCGGGTCATAGGTGAACCTTACTTCTATTGATTGGAAATGATTAAGAAAATATTAAATTGGAAGAAGTTCTCAGTCCAAACATGACAGAGTTCTGATGTTTGGCCATTAGAATAGATTTTGGTGAAATGGATCAAGCAGAGAATTTTCAGTGCCCTTGTGGTGGGATTGCTAGTATGATTAGGTAAATATTTAGTCACCATGATGTTAGGCATGGTGGAGTAATGGATAGTGGCTCGGATTGATGAATCAGAGAGCCAAATTCGAATTCCAGTCAAATCCATTACATTCACTTACATGCCCTTGGGAAAGGTATGAATCCTCTTCTTCTCCCCCCAGCTATGGACAAATAGCAGGACAGAACAGGTTCTATAGCCTTGGATGGCAACTGGTCTACCACAGAAAGAAATGGTAACCTACTGCAGGAAAAAATCTGCCTCGTCAGTCATGTATAGAAAGATACATGATCGCCTAAGCGTGTATCATGCATGACACATAAATGACTGACTGATGTTATGTGAATCAACACCCTGGAGAATAAATATTTATGGGCTCCTGGAAAATTTATTCTGCAACAATATTGGTGGATATCATGTGAGCCCAAGTAAAAAATGAGTAACACAATATAAAACAAACAACAACTAATTTTATGTATTGACGAAAGGAATTACAATTACAATATAAAAGAAAAAAACATTTAAAGACTACTTACATGGAAAACATTTAAACTAGAGAATGAGCATTTATGTATGTGAAATTTGTGTAGGCATACATGATAGACACATATATGAAAGAGTACAAAATTTAAGTCAATCAATACCAGAACAGTCCTAACCAAATTGAAATATATAGTAAGCCTATATATATATATATATATATATATATATATATATATATATATATATATATATATATACATATATATATATATATATATATATATATATATATATATATATATATATATATATATATATATATATATATATATATATATATATATATATACATATATATATATATATATATATATACATATATATATATATATATATATATATATATATACATATATATATATATATATATATATATATATATATATATATATATATATATATATATATATATATATATATATATATATATATATACATATATATATATATATATATATATATACATATATATATATATATATATATATATATATATATACATATATATATATATATATATATATACATATATATATATATATATATATATATATATACATATACATATATATATATATATATATATATATATATATATATATATATATATATATATATATATATATATATATATATATATATATACAAGTTTTATTAAAAATGACTGAAAAGGTACTGCAGTTTACTTTCCGTGTTGGCTACTGGGATTGCTGCCTAAATATACAATTATTAAATTACATGACCTGGCAGCCAACAAGAAAAGTAAATCACAGTAGCTTGTCAGTCGTTTTTAATGAAACTTGTAGAAAAGAAAGCTTGCTTCCTAAATACACTATTTTATATATAATAATATATATATATATATATATATATATATATATATATATATCCCTAAATACACTATTTTATATATAATAATATATATATATATATATATATATATATATATATATATATATATCCTAAATACACTATTTTTATATAATAATAATATATATATATATATATATATATATATATATATATATATATCCTAAATACACTATTTTATATATAATAATAATATATATATATATATATATATATATATATCCAGGTACAGTGCAACTTTGGTTCTCAAATGTATTACATGTCGAACCCATCAGTCATTTATCATCACTTGAAGAGGCACAGCTTAGTGCTGAAACATGAAAGCTATTGTGTAGTGATTTTTAATATCATCCTCCTTGGGTCTACCCATACAGATTACTTAGTTTTGCATAAACTATATATATATATATATATATATATATATATCCAAGTATATAATTGGTATATACGGAATGAATTCCAATAACCAACAATTACTATTCTTAAAAGAGTGCTCAATACAAAGTAGAGCAGATATAATTATTTTTTATAAAAAAATTATAACATAAGTATGTCATAAAATCACTACAAAATGGCTATTTTTGTAGTGATTTTATAACATACTTATGTTATAATTTTTTTATAAAAATAATTATATATATATATATATATATATATATATATAATAATCCACAGAGAGACTGTTTTGCTATATCACAGCTCATCATTGTGGCTAGATGTCTGGTTGCCTCTAGCTAGGATCGAAACCCAGCTGAATTTATTTAAATACATATATATATATATATGTATTTAAATAAATTTCTTGGTGTACAGAACTTTATAATAGCAAGGAACAAGTGTGATTTCTCATTTAAATTTAAATTACAAGACATATTGGTATAAATCTAAAAACTAAAAACAGCCAGTTTCATTCCAGCTTATCAAGTTTTATTCTGGGAATTAAAAAGACAAATGTGTAAATTAATTTATAGGATGAACAATGTGGGGGAGAAAAACAGGAAAACTAGAGACCAATAATATTCAGACCCAGCAAGCAATCTCTCTGTTTACAGAAAGAAGGCTTGTGGGATCTGATATATAGGGACTCCAGGACATTGAGAAAGTATAAAGAATGTGATTGAGACAAAATAGAGAAATGGTCCACACTAAAGTCTGCTACACAGCTTCTGCTATTAATCATGATTAGTAATATTCTATTAAATTATCTTTGAAACATTTTTTGCAAAGTGGCCAATAATCAGCTTTTCAAAATGTGAAGGAACATTGTCTTGTATAAAGATACCCTTCAGCCTCAAGCTTCTTGGTTGTAACCTATATCACTTGAAAATGCTTTGACAAGAACTTAAATAATTCTCTGTATTTATCTTGATAATATCAACACTTTTTGAAGGAACCTATCATTTTATTTTCTACAATATCCAAGCTGTTATCTTCTAAGTTATGTTGTTAACCACTGTATCTCCCTATTTATCACCAAGATTACTATTGAGAAATAAGTTTTCATGTACTTCTTCACTCAACTTACCTGTTTCTCATTATGAGGTTTACTTAAAAGGTGGCAATTTGGTTGTCTTCATCACTTTATTCAATGTTCTTAATATTCTGTATCTTTTATTTCTGTTTACATTGGCAATATTCTACAAATTCTTTTCTTTTTGGCTGAATTCACTTTTCTTGTTTTAATTTTCTCCAATCTCTCTTTATAGTATTCTTAAAGAAAGTTATTTTCTTTTCCTTATCTTGCTAATGTTTTTTAATATTTTTTTTTTTGTTTTTTTCATGAACTTTTTTAGCTTTTTCACAATTTTCAATATTGTATTCCCATCCAGTGGTGGAGTCTGGGGACCAATTACCCCAGGAGCTAAATTTTTAGGGGTGTAAAAAAATGAATTAGGTTGAGAAAATACTGTGGGAAAATGAAATAAAACCAATAAAAAAATAATAATGAATAATGAAAAAAGAAATATATTTTCCCTTGATACTAAAGGAATCGGAAATTTTATTATCTCACTTGGATTCTCCAAATGCCGTTAAGCAGCACTGTTTAGATCTATAAAAAAACACATAGAAAAAAGTTGTCCCTCCTGGGGCATGTTCATTTAATTGGTCCACTGGTGACTGAACTCTCTTTCCACTTTCTGACACATGGTGATGCATATGTCATTCAAAACTTTCACCTATGAAGTAAATCAACCTTTTCTTTGGTCATTCCAATTCAGCCCAAGACTGATTTGAGCTTGACCATTATAAGCATGTTTAGACCTCCAACAATGAAGTAAATATAAACTTTTCTTTGGTCATTCCAACTCTGCACAAGGCTGACTTGAGCTCAACCATTATAATGATGCTTATCCTTACTTACCCTAACTTCTGGACTAAAAAGAAAATGGACATACCCAACAGACATTGAGAACTTTGTTTCCTTACAGTCACCATAAAAAGGACAATAAACAGTCCATAGAAACCCAAGTTTATATATGCTTCTTTTTTTTAATTGTTTACATGTGAACACACAACCACCTATAATAAACCATCACACAAACTTTTTAAATACCATAATACTTATGAAACTAGAATTTATAACAGCTCATGGTTAAGGGGGAGGTGCAATAGTTTAAATTGTCCTGGGCACTCAAAAAACCCCACTTTACACCACTGTTCCCATCACCTAATAACTTTACAATATGTTATTTCTCTCTGAGGTTGTATCATTCTTGACACCGATAATAATCTTTTTATATCTGAAATTTAAAAAATAAGTATCAACAATTATACTATTATATATATTTATTTAGAATATGATGAACAGCCTTTTGTGTTGCATGATAAAATTTCTCACCATCAAGTAAATTCTTGCAAATATTTATAATCAAAACAGATATAAACTGACATTGATATCATATATCATGAAATTGGAGCTCAATTCTCCCACAAATTATGAGATTAAAAAGCCCCAACTCTACTTTATAGTAATTTGATATTTACTCATCCCTCCTCACAGAGTCGTGTTGTGACACAAGGTTGGTTTAATGTCAGTTTTTTTATTATTTCTTTTTACGGTATACTTAAAGCTAGTTTGTTTTTTTTCTCTTGTTAATGATTTTAATTTTTTTTTTTTTTTGTTTTATTCCATGATCTTTTTCAGCATTTTCATGATTTCCAACATTGTATTCCCATTACTCAATAACTTTACAATATGTTATTTCTCTCTGAGGTTGTATCATTCTTGACACCTATAATCTTTTTATATCTGAAATTTAAAAAATAAGTATCAATAACTATACCATTATATATACTTATTTAGAATATGATGAACAACCTTTGTATTGCATAATAAAATTTCTTATCATCAAATAAATTCTTGCAAATATTGTATTCCCATCACTCAATAATTTATAATATATTATTTCTTGACAACCATAATAATGTTTTTATATCCAAAATTTTAAAAACAAATATCAATAATTATGTTTCAAGTTTAACATTAATTGCAGCAATTTTAATTGCATCCCAGAGATTTTTAAAAAAATATTTTTCCATTCTCATATAAATATCTTAATGATGAACCATGTATTTTCTACTGGTTTAATATCTGTACAGGCTAGTGACCATTCCATTAACTTGGTATCTTTGGGGACATTTTTTTGACAAGGTGGGTAATAGTCAACTTTGCAGAATGTGAAAGAACATTGTCTTGCATGAATATACAGTGCTCTTTGATAAAAGTAACTCACCTTATCCTTTGAATTTAGCTCAACTTTCATTTCATCGGAGAAGAGAACATTCTTCCAGTCTTCTATGGTTAAATTTTTGTAATAGTGAAGCCCATTCAAGTCTCTTGGCTTTGTTGGCTTTGCTTATTAGTGACTTAAACCTTCGTGTACAAGATTTGTGGCCTTGTACTAACAAGATTTGTAACCTTGTTATGATGGACTGTTGAAGAGGCAAGACTAACACCTTGCTCTCCACTTAGACTGGCTGCAATTTCTTGGCTAGTTATAGTCCTATTCTTCGTAACTTCTCTCTTGATTACCCTTCCAGTTCTATCATCAATCTTTTTCTTTTGTCCCCTTGTTTCCTTCCTTCGAGCAGGAGTGGCATCATTATGTGCCCTAAGCACCCGAGAGACAGTTGATTGTGAGGTTATAGCAATTTCTGCAATTTCTCTCGTAGACTTGCCTGCTTTTGAGAGGGCAATAATAGATGCCTTAAGTGGTTCTGATGCATGTTTGTACCCTTTCATCTGGTTAGTGACTTGAGTGGCTATTTCAAGCTGTTTTTATACTGTATGAGGCTTTCTGGAATACTCTAGATTTAATTTAAGCTGTTCTAGTATTCTCTAGAATATTGTTCTGAGTGTATTGTAAAATAGTTTTCAATATTTTGTCAAAAGCTCCTTAAATTTACCAGTTTAATCATTAGAATGCGATATATGAGTCACTTTTTTGCACAGAGTTTTTTCCTGAATCTCATTTATATCCAAATTTATAATTATTGATAGAATACTTTAGGGTGAATAAACTTTTTTCCCAGGTGGTTGGGAAGAGGTCTTTATATTAGTAAGATTAAAAATTATTTTAACCTCAAAAACAATAGACAAAAAATATTTTTAGTAAAAAAATCAAGTGAGTCACTTTTAATGAACAGCATTATAATCTTTAGATTATAGTTTCTTGGTTGTGACCTGTACCAATAAAAAAAATACAATTTATCTAGTTAACAAAGTAAATGAGTATCTGACCTGGAAAACTGCAAGGAAGCAATCACAAATCTTGAATATGAAGAAGGTTTACTTCATCGTTCATTTGATACAGACAGCTGACCTTATGGTACACTAAATTACCATATATGAACAGCCATAACCAAAATTCAAGGACTGAATTCTACTGGTGAGTCTCAGTTCTATGTGAATAACTTTGTGAAGACCATGTGAGATGCACACCCTTGATACCAACTGGATGGCAACCTTGGATGTTGTAAGTGCCCACCAAGGTTCCAACAGATGAAGCTCTGCTGGTGGTTTGAGACAAATTAGTATTGAACCCCCTTTCTAGGAGAGCATACAAGGGTCTTGAGAGATAACCTAATGGAGATGTTGACATTCTGTAGGCAAACAACATATTTCCATCTGGGATTCAACATATACCAATAGGAAGTAGGATTAGCTATGGGATCACCATTATGGCCAGTAATGGCATATACATAGAATATTTAAAAGAAATTGCTAAAGGAATGTTATCATTAAAGTTAACCATGGGGCTTAAATATGTAGATGATGCACCAAGCAAAATGTTATAGGTACTGCTGTGCCTTGGAGACTGAATAAGAAGCTTCTATAGAGATCACAATGGAAAAAGTGACACTTTACATCACACTGGAAAAAGTAACAGTTTAAAAATTTCTCTCATGAAACAAGCTCTCTCAAAAGGGAACATGACCAAAAGCTCTGTGTATTCTATCCCATTCAGCTCTGACAAAAAAAAAAATACAAGGAAAAGACTAGCCATTCACTAAAAGTAAGGATGACAGAACATCAAAGCAGAGACATTGAAATCAGGCATGGCAGATCATATATGGCAGTAAAAGAGTGGTCATCAAATCTGTGGAATGCAGTCAATGTAATAGGGAACTACACCATAGGATAAGATTGAAAGAATCAGTTACATGTTAAGCTCTGTAGAGCTAGCTATGAACACCATCTGAAGGTCTCTTAGTAAGAAAGAAAGAACAAAGATTCTACCAATTGAGTACATACATTAGGTTTAAGGTCAAAATTACACCACTGGATTGTCTAAGAGGATTTCATATGCCTTATGTCACTAAGTACAGATTGAGAACAGTCTATCCCCTTTGATTGAATAAAGTGTTCGGTTCAAAATTCTGAGAAGGTTACTCAGTACAATACCTGGAAAAGGCTGGATGGTACAGCAACTGAAATGTTGTGAGTTTATTGATTGATTGGTTTGTTTTTTTACAGCTTATCAACCTTTTTGAAGTTATCTAAAGCCAAAACATATTTTTGCATTGTACACATTTTTGGTGACAATAATGCATTTCTGATAAAAGTTTTACTATTTAGACCATAGCTGGGAGAGGGACAGTTGGATTCTTGCCTTTCCCAAAGCTATTTGCATATAAGTGAATATAATGAACCTGATTGGAATTGAACCTCAGCTCTCTGATTTCCAATTCTGAACCATTATCCATTACACCACTCACATATGTGAACTTACAACATCAGGTATTCCCAAGCAGTCACTCATCTAAATACTAACCAGGCTCAATGTTGCTTAACATACAAGAATGGGTGTTTCATAGTGATATGGCCAAAAACTTGTTGTGAGTGTAACAACCAAGATGATGTTAACGCTTCAGATAGAAATGTATATAATAATAATAATTTCTCATTCAAAAAATCTAATATAAACTGATATTGATTTTTGGTTTATGGCCATATCATGTTGAAACACCAGTTCTTCTCCAATCACTGAAGTTAAACAATGTTGAGCCTGGTTGGTACCTAGATAGGTGACTGCTTGGGTATACCAGGTACTGTAAACTTGGATGCATGGATGGTTTAATGAATAAAAGCTTGGAATGAGAAATCGGAGAGCTGAGTTTGAATTCCAGTCAGGTTCATTATATTCACTTATGTGCAAATACCCTTGGAAAAGGTATGAATTCACCTCTTCTTCTCCCAGCTATGGGATAAATAGTAAAACTTGTATCTGAAAATCATTATTGTTTCCAAAAATTCTTACAATCCAAAAATATGTTTTGGCTTTAAATAACCACAAAAAGGTTGATAAGTCGTAAAAATCAAATCAATTAATCAATCATTGATATTTATATTTAACCTTCCATTAGTACTGTGGTGTGTTTCAATACCCCACAAAATGTTCTTCTTTAATTTTTAGCAAGTGGCAGGCCAAATTTTCATAATTAGTCAATCAGTTTTCTGAATACCTCCGTTAAGTAACTACAAGGAGTTTCTGGTTTTAGCCAAAATATTTGTGTAAATTTCAAGTAGTTTAATTTGCTTACGGAAAATAAAATGAAACCTATTTTCAAATATATGAATTTTTGTAACTGACTAGTTCATTTTTTAATATTGCTCTTTTAATTTAATTTTTTTAAAAATAAAACATTTTTTTAACTTTTATTCATATTTAAAAAAAAATAAAGGCCACTTGGCTCTCCAATAAACAATTCTTAGCCATTATCCATTACATCCCCCCACATCCAAGCTTACAACACCTTGTATTCCCAAGCGGTCACCCATCTAGGCAATGACCAAGCTCAACATTGCTTCATTTAGGTGATCGTAACTTGACAGTTGAGAAAATGAAGAACTAAATGATATATGTCTAATTCTAACAAAATAGACATGATTTTTGATAATTACTGAATTCAGTAGAATGTTTGAAATACTAAATACATATGAACTATGAATAGTCCTTTCATACTTTTACTTCTAATATACAGATATCAATCCATGAATTAAAAAAAAAAATAGAAAAATTAGAAAAGGGAGGTGATCAACCCCTGTGGAAAGAAGTAAAAATATTAGAGGGAGAACATAGGACAATCAAATGTCAGAAATAAACAACACATATACTAGGCTATGATGACCTCTTCAGTAGACCTAGCATAGAGATGAATACCATATGCGATCTGTTAATAAATAAATAAAGAGACATGACAGCAAGGCTTCAACAACATGAGCAGAATCAGCAGTGGTAAGAAAAGAGAAGCAGTGGTGGATACAGTCATATGGGACAACAGCAGTACGCAGCATCAGTAGCCAGCAAAAAAGTAGAATATTATATATATGTATTTATTATTATTATTATTGTTATTCAGATATTTCTCTCATGGTCAGCTCTATGTAGCTATGTCCAGATTAAGAAATTCAAGTGGATTTAGCATAATGACAAAAGGAAATTTATAAAATAGATAGCTTGCTGAAAATGTTCTTTCTACAGAAATTTTAGCGATGTAAAAGAATTTCTGTGACAATTTTTCTCCGTGTATTTAGCTAGTATTTTAAATGGGTTGCTTGTAAACATTATGGTATTCGTAATAATAAACATTATGGTACTATTAATAATAAACATTATGGTACTAATAATGCAACAATGTCCTCCAGTACTAATGGAGGGTTAGAATATTGTCAAGTTAACTGAAAATTTTACAAGATATGGTCATGATAAATGATAACAACAAAAAAAAAAACATGATTGGAAAGGTAGAAATTTACTCATCTTATATTAGTTCAGTTGTATAGTATGGCACTTAGTGAGGTTCAAACTCTATGAGATGAGTTTTCTAATGATTGCTTTATGATGAACACCTTATGAATAGAGTTGTAATCCGAGACAAACATCCACCAGCTATATAAACAATGTTATAGTATCTTTATTTCAGTACAAACATTGGTTCTCATACAATCAACCAAGTTAAATGATCTTAAACTTGGTCAGTACCTAGATGGAGACCGCTTGGAAATACCAGGTGCTGTAAGCTTGGATGTGCAGGTGGTGTAATGGATAACGGCTTGGAATTGGAAAGCGGAGAGCAAGGTTCCAATTCCAATTGGGTTTGTTATATTTACTTACATACAAATATCCTTGGGAAAGGTATGAATCCATCTCTTCTCCACTCCAACCTCAGCTATAAGTTAATTAGTAGAACTTGTATCAGTAAATTATTATTAACTCCAAAAAAATCTTATGATCTAAAAATATTTTCTGGCTTTAAATAATTTGCAAAAGGGTGGTAAACTGTAAAAAACAAATTTATAATCTATATTTCAGTACAGCTTGTACATTAAAAATACTAGCATATGACTATATTCATGAAACAACTGCTGATGTAGGAACCTATACATGTCTTGCAAACACTGCAATGCTGCAAGTGCTTAAAGTACTTGAAGGTATATTATTAAAAAACTTGTTTAGTACTACATGTTCACTATATAGCAATTGATGTGCTATAGGACCATGTTCAGAATCATAATTCAAAATTAAATTCAGAATTAATTATATAGGAATCAATTAGGCAACAACAATAATAATAACAAAAAACAACAATAATAGTAGCAATAGTAGTAGCTACAATAGTCCAGTAGATTAATGTGTTGGGTTGTGAATTTTGTGACATAGTAATTTTGAGTTCAATCCCTGGGCCGGGTGGAAACCAAAAATAAATGAAAACGAGGCAAGATATCTCTAGACATGGGCAATGGAATGAAAACAGTCTATCCCTATAGATTAAATTATGGGTTCAGTTTGCAATTCACTGTAGGTTACCCAGATCAATATGATGAAGGCCAGAGGGCACAACAGCTGAAACATGATAACAATAACATCAATGAGGATATTAGTCCACATGCAAATAGTGTAAATAATAATAATGAAGTTTGAATTCCTGAATAATGACATGATCATGAGTCCTGCAAGCCATTAGCGTTATAGATGCACTACATGTACTGCATGTACTACATGTACTGAAGTGGGTGTGTCTAAGGCAAGATAGTACATCCCTCTTCAGGATGCTTTTGAATTCAGAATTTTCCTTCTACACTGGTTGCCACTCAAGACTAGAGAAAACCAGTTTTCCAGTCTATAATAGATTCATGCCTTTCCCAAGGGCATTAGTACAAAAGTAAACACAACAAACTGGCTTGGCTCACCTATTCCACTTTCCATGCTGATATCCATTACACTGTCTTCACATTCATGACCATTATATAGCAATCAATGAACCATAAAACTTTATTGATAACCACTGTTACAAGTTTGAATTCAGGGATTTATAGAAAAAAAGTTTTAATTTTTTAATACCAAATAACCATTATATACTGTTTTTCATAAAACTATATTTGTCATTCTAGATGTTCTTTTCATCTCTCTCATAGTTGATTAATATTTGTTTAGGATAAGGCAAAGTTTACAGACATATAAATGTATTGAATAAGAGGTCAGTATTTGAATTTTAAGGTTCTTTTTTAGTGTACTGCCTTTTATTTACTCAACCTCTCACTAGTTTATCTGCTTAACCTTCCACCCCCACTTTTTCCACCAACCTTGGTATCACCTAGCTACCTGGGTGTTTTCAATATTTGCCATAAATACAAATCTACAAATCTGCTTGACTTCTTTATTTTTCTTATCAGTTGGGGGATTAAAAAAAAAGAAGTTACTACAAGTTGCAAAATGGCTGGTAAGTGAAATTGGCTTTGATTTTTCTTTTTTTTTTTAATCGGAAAAGAAGAAAAAATGTATTTTAACAAGCATCATCCTCTACAAAGTTGTATATTATTTATTCAGTATTTTAAACATCATGCTTTTGCTGTTTCATTTCATTAAAAAATAAAATAAAGATTTCAAAAAAAGTGAAATAAACTGACAAAAATTCAAAATTGCTTCCAACAAAAGCCCATAAGGATCATTTGAAAATTGGGGGTGCAATAAACTTAAACAGTAAAATTAATATCAACCAGCCTTGAGATTGAGAAGTCCTTACTGAAGAAAAATGTACCTCCTGATAGGAATTGAACATGTATTCTTTTATTTCATCAGGAGAACCACTTCTTTAGCCAAAGTGGGCAACATTGGTAGATTACCCTTTTGCTAAAGAAGTAGTTCCCCTGATGAAAAAATGGAATAGGTTCAATTTTTATTGGGAGGCACATTTTTCTTTAGTCTCCTCAGTCTCTAGTTGGGTGATATTAATTTCACTATTTAAGAAAATAACAAGGATATTGGCTCAAACACATGTACATAGTAAAAATAATGGTTATAGTTATAAGAAATAATGTCACATTTAAAAAAATCCATTTAAAAAAAAAGGTTAAAAAATATTGTTATTGAGATAATAAATTGGCAGCCATTATTATTATTGACTAATATTTTTGTTTCATTTAATAAATTGGGATAAAAAGCAACTAAAATCAACACACCAGTTAAAATTAATAAAATTAGGTTCAAGTTTTATCAGTGTTGTTACTTTTAGTTTTATTATTCTACAATGAAAAAATAACAAACATTTTGTTAATCTGTGAACCATTCAGCTGTAGTTAATTTAGTCATATGGAAATATCATTGCTTGAATTTATAATCCTAAAGTTATAACTAAATATTGTTAAGTTCCTTAATCATAGAAATAAATGAAACTAATGGGTTCTGTTCAAATCTTACCTGGAAACTATCCATTGTATTGTTTGTGAAGAAAAAATTTAAAAATCTATATAAAGATTTAGTAAAACAAAAAAAATTAGACAGATTTAGATGATAGTGGACACATTAGTAGAACATATTCTATTAACTGATCTATCTCAGACAAAATAAAAACCTCTTTTGTTGAACATTTTTAAGATAAAATATCCCCACTGTGTGGCTACCAAGTTAAAATAAAATTTAATTAACTTATCGTTTACGGGGAAAGGTAAAAATTACATAGCATTTAAAACTTAACAAATTATTCATTTGCAAAGTTTCAACTTTTAGGCATTTATAGTTATTAGAAATTTTATATTCTTCAATTAACATACTTTCAAACTGAACATATTTTTGTTAAAAATTCACAGATTCTTGTCTTCTACTCAATCTATATTTTTAGTATAAATGGAAGACAATGTATCAAGTAGTCAGACTGAGTGAAGACTGGATTCATAAAAATTCATTCTATTCTCCAGTCTATTTCTGGTCACATGAAAACTTTGTCTTCAAAAAAAGAAACTTGACTCAAAATGTTATTTGTAAAACATGTAAAGATTTCTGGAATATAAACTGTTGTATTTGCACTTTATCTATTTTTCTTTTTTCTTTGTGAATGAGTTGAATATTTTGACAAGTCCAAATCTATAGCCCCTCAGCATTCCACAAATTCTTGTTGAAATTAACTGAAATTTTATTTATTTTGTTTATTACATGTTTTTTTTTCCAGTTTGCATCTTAGCTGTTGCATATCTGAATCAAATTTATGGAGTCGTTATCCAAAGTGAATAATATTAATCTGCAAAGTGTCAGCTTTTTAGGCATTTCTAGTTATGTTATTAGAAATTTTATATTCTTTCAAATAGTTTATATTTCCATTAAATATTTTCACTAAGCTATGTGTCTACTACTCAGTCCATACTTTTAGTATAACATATCAAGTAGTTAGTCTGAGTTAGGACTCTAGTCATGGAAAATTTTTTTATTCTCTAGTCTGTTTCTGGTCATATAAAAAATTTGTCTTCAAAAGAAGAAACTTGACTCAAAATGTTATTTGTAAAACATGTAAAAATTTCTGGGATATAAACTTTTGTATTTGCACTTTATCTATTTTTCTTTTTTCTTTGTGGATGTGTTGAATATTGGATATTTGATTTTTCATTCATCCCAACCTTACACATTACCTTTTAAAACAAATAATCAGATGTTAAACTGAGAAAATGTATTTAAAAATACCTCTTTTAATTCATATATTAAATGTGAAATTAAAAGTAAAAATGCACTTATAGGGAAGTTGTTATCATGTCTGTCTTGTAATGCATTAGTAAGGAGTTTCTTTTATCACTGCAAGGAATTTGACCTTGTGACAAACGGGGTTTCAATCAACAAATACATTGTGGTGGAGAGTAAAAAGATCTTGGCATGAAACATTTTTCATAAATCTGACCAAATAAACACCCATCAGATTTTTATCTCTTCTTATTTAGGCAATGATCTTTTCAGTATTTCCTCCTACATAGTTTCATGTGATAAATAATTGATATGAAATATCCAAAAATGGAAATGTGAAAACCAATCAGATGAAATAAATATATATATTTTTTTCAGCAGCCAACTGGTGTTCACATATAGTTATATACTAACCTTAAATGCTGCCCTTCAGGTGGACTTTAAGCTAGCTCCTGTGGGAGGGGGGAGGTTTTTGGGCCTTGGGCCTTTTACCTTCAGCGTCCTATGTGTGTAAAAGTTATAAGAATTAAGAAATAATAAAATCATTTTATCTTTATTCAAGATAATTTTTCTTCATATATACAACTAATTTCTGTAGTTTGCATTTATTTTGCATGCAATTTTTATTTTCTTTTAAAATCATCATTCTTTATGATCCCTTCACATAAAGTCACACTTAAAAGCACCCGAACTATGTAATATGTCACAAGAAACCATATGAGCAACATACCGTGCCCCACTTAAGTTTTAATTATGGTTTAATTAGACAATATAAATTGCAATTGCAACAAAAAGTGAAATTAAAGTTAAACCTTTAATAAAGAAATATTTTTTAAAACCTTTCATTCTGTTTGATACATAAATTTAATTTTAAATGAGTTATTTTATTTTATTTTTAATTGCATGTAACTACAGTATTTACAACCTGTTCAGGTTGTTTATGATTAGCCAAGATTGAAAAATGGATGGATGGACACACATACATGCACTTTATTTATATAGATATAAATTTGAAGGTAATAGTTGTACTAATTCTAGTAATCACTTGGGTTTCATTAAAATTTTAAAATTTAGCTGTACATAAAAAAAAAGTTTTTCGTTTTAATGTCATCAAAAAAAGTCCTTTAATCAAACTTTGATGCTAAATATGAAATAGCAGATTATTGACAAAAAACTGAATAAAAGACTTTTTTATTTTGGTATATTGATTCCTAATTTATAAAGTTGTATGAAACAGCCTGCTTTGTAAGATAAATAGTTGTACATTTTCTACACAAGGCCAATGTTCAAGCCCAGGTAAAACCTAGGATTTCAAGTGTTGATTTTCAAGTCAAGTAGGCCCTCTTCCTTCTGGAAAAGGCATGACCCTAAGAAACCTTATCCTTGGCGCAATACAATCTTCCTACCCCAATTTACCTCATTTAGTCTTGTGTTAAACTCATTGAAGGCTTATAAATATTAATAATATGGTGATTTTTTTAAGTCAAAATTGAAATATTGTATAAGCTTGTGTAAAATCCAATTTTTCTTTTTTTTTTCAACTGTGAGAAAATTAATCCATATTGCTTATTAGATTCACTCTGTGACACACAGTGTTAACAGACTACTTCTTCAGTAAATAATGTTTTTCCTCTTCTTCTTTCCCACCTTTTTTCTCTTTTCCCCTTCTTCTTTTTTCTTTTTCTCTTTTCTCCTTCTTCTTTTTTCTTTTTCTCTTTTCTCCTTTTTTTTTCTCTTTTCCCCTTCTTTTTTCTTTTTCTCTTTTCTCCTTCTTTTTTTTCCTTTTTCTCTTTTCTCCTTCTTTTTTTCCTTTTTTCTTTTCTCCTTTTTTCGTCTTTTTCTCTTTTCTCCTTTTTTCGTCTTTTTCTCTTTTCTCCTTTTTTCGTCTTTTTCTCTTTTCTCCTTTTTTCTTCTTTTTCTCTTTTCTCCTTTTTTTTTTCCTTTTTCTCTTTTCTCCTTCTTCTTTTTCCTTTTTCTCTTTTCCCACTCCCACAGGGAAGCTTATATAACATGGTGCTAAAATATGATTGGCTAATTAACATAAATACTTCACTTATACAAATTACAAGGTACTAGTGTATCTACTGGGTGCCCTTCTACCTTTAAGTGGGAGAATGCAATAATTCAAATCTGAGGACCAAGCAACCACTCTCTAGATATTATCTTCTCAAAATAATCAATTATTTCTTGATGTCTGCAGTTAAAAATGAAGGACTCAATTAATTTTTGACAAAAACTCTTTAAAGATAACTTGTTTCAGCTATTTTCTTTTCTATAGGTATGCTTAATATACAGGTGAATATTCTACTTTACTCCTGATATATAATGAGGTATATATCTGAATGCTGAAAAGTTTTTGGCCTGACCAAGAAAGGTTTTGAATAAAAACTCAAATTTTGGTGAGTTGGTAAAATTTTAGGAAGTGTTCAGGCCATGAACTTTTCAGCACCTATTTGTATTATGATGATAATTATATATTCATGTAAACATTGACTTTTTCCAGTCTTTAATTTTAAATTATGTTCTCTTTCTCTCTCTCTCTCTCTCACACACACACACACACACACACACACACACACACACACACACACACACACACACAGCCAGCCTATTGAGTCAGTCTGCCAATAGGTTTCATGTTATTTATTCATTCATTTATTATATAAAATTTTGTAAAAGCATTGTTGAAATGGCTCTATAATTTTTACATTAAGTGACAAATTCAAACACCATGTCTTCATCAAATTTTGCATGACGCTCAACAAATCTGCCTCTGAGATCTTCAAAATGTCTTACCAGTGACCATTTTTTAGGTTGAACAATGGACATAGGCTTTTGAGTGACCCACATATTTCAAGGCTGGTCAAGTGTTAAGTGGTTCATCTTGTAGTGTCCAAGGTGACCAAGTGCCAGCAAAATACAAAAAAAAAATGTGGAAAAAGAATTATGAATTCCTCCATCAAGACCCTTGTTGAACAATCAATCAGCTCTCTTATCTGCTTGGAATCGGTTATGGAGTCTGCCAAGAGATCTACATGAAATATCTGCATATACATCACATTGCTGTCGTCTGTCCTTGCACTCACTTTTGACATTTGGGGAGCTATGGAAAAGATGCTTGGATCACTGTATCAGCAAAACCCTTTTGAAGGGGATGGTGACCAAATTTTAATAATATATGATATATATTATTTACTGAAGCAAAAATTTATTTATTCTTTAAGTCTTTCTGAAAAAGTACAAATTTCTGAAAAATGTAACCAAATTTTACTAATATATATATATATATATATATATATATATATATGTGTGTGTGTGTGTAAAAATTTCAGACAGAGTATATCTGTAAAAGAAGAATATGAAAAAAGATAAAAGGAAAACTTATCTTAGCCAATGTGTTTTGTCTCCTGAGGTACTTTCTCAAGGCAAAAAACACATTTGCCTTTATAAAGTCCCTCAGAGGATGAAACACATCAGCTAAGTTAAGTTTTCCTTTTGTCATATATATATATATATATATATATATACACACACTATTATTTACTGGAGCAACAGTTTTATTTTTGAATTTTAAGGCCATTCTGGAAAATTCAAATTTTAATAATATATGATGTATGTTATTTACTAGTGCAGAAAATTATTTTTTCATTTATTTTTTAAGGCCTTTCTCAAAATGCCTGCCTCCCTCTCACCACATACACACCACATATAAAAACACTTTCATTTTTAGGCTTAAAATTAGGGGATTCATGATTACAAGGATACTACTCTTGAACAGTCTATTATTTGAAATTCATGTCCAAATCAAAATTACTGTCACATTAATACAGATGGGGAGACTCAAGGCTGATGACCCAGGAAATAAGAGACTAGGTTGCAAGTATTGCTCTGATTTATCACAACAAAAGATGGAAATTGTACTCAGATTAAATAATTGACTCTGACCTACCCCCCGCCCCCCCAAAAAAAATCAGAGAGCACTTATAGTGACAAGGTAGAGTTTGTTTTTGTTTTTTTTTTTTGCTTTGCTCCCACAAAAATACAGGGGAAATTGCATTTACTTACCCATGAGTTTTATTCTGATTTCGCAAACAAAGGAAACTTACTAATCAAGCTGAGTTTCTTGTTTTGTCTGCATATATGAAAGGGAGAAATAATTTTTGCTATTTTTTTTTTTTTTTTACAGTGATGTTCACCCAGTACATGGCCCGGGGGTAACTTGAGCTAAAGGGTTTCAATAAAAGGCAGTTTATGCAGATAGGAGGGGAAGATAACAGTTAACCCTAGATTTGGACAGATTAACATTGAAGTGATCAGGGAAAACATCCACTTGGAAGTCGGTTCCACAGAGCAGGGGTTCTTGTGTAGAAGCTGTTCGAGTAGAACTTACTTATCACCAATGGAATACAGAGGGAATGTGGGTGGCATGGTGGGTCCTAGCCATGAATGTTACAACTGGCTGAATCTAGGAATATTGTTCATCTGAGCACTTTCCATGGAAGTAGCAAAGGAGCAGTGAGAGACTTGACACATACAGCCTGTGAGAGAGAAAAAATAATTTGTCACACACAAGAACTTGGAGATGCTTTTGGACTCAATTAAGACTGCAAAGTGAAGACAGGGCAGTGCCTGCTTAAATATGACAACAGTAATCCATTTTAGGTCCAATTTGGCTTTTGTAAAATTAGAGGACAGAACAAATAGTCAGTTACTTACTGCAACGGTACAGGGAACAAACCATTTTTCCTGCATCTTTTGTGATGGACTGTATAAAATCTCAAGGCACAGAACCATCCCAAGAGGACATCTGTTCATCATGACTGGTAGTAGTTCAGGGTCCAGTCAATAATGGTGGAATGTAACTCGTTCAATTTTCAAGGCATTGAATGTAAGCAGTTAGTTTTTCCCCCACTGAGAAGTTAGAACTAGATCAGATGAGAGTATTTTTTATCAAACTGAGGTGTTTACTCTCCCTCCTGCAGTGTTTACTCTGACTCCCTCCTGAGGTGTTTACTCTGACTCCCTCCTGAGGTGTTTAATCTGACTCTCTTCTGATTCCCTCAAATAACACAAAAAAAATGGGAATATATGAAAATGATCCCCCATCAAAGGAATAAATTGCTATTATTTTTATTTAATTTATTTGCATATGCATACTTATATTTTCTCTCAAAACAAATTCAAATTTGCAAAAGAACAAATTTTTTAAAGTATTTTATTATTAATTATTTTAAATTTTAATTACTTTTAAAATCATTTCACCCCAAGCAGGGTAATAAAGCCACTAAGATGTAAAGGGTTACTGAGTGTCAGAGAATAGGAGAAAAAAAAAACACTAATAAGGAATTAAGAAGACAGAAGAAAACAATTGATATTGCATGAAGAAAGTTCCACAAGCAAGAAGTGTGACAAAAGAAAATCTGAAGTTATTTTCTGATTTTAACAAATCAGAAAAAGATTTTTTCTGTCTGGAATTTTGTGGTTAGGAGTTATCTTTATATACATTTGGGCTATTGTCCTCATCTTTGTTGATATTATCACAACATTTCAGCCATCATGCTCCCCAGTCTTCTTGAGATGTCTGTTGATCTGGAAAACTTTCAAGGAATTTTAAACTGAACCCCCTTTTTTTAATTGATGGAGGTAGATTGTTCTTGTTCTGGTATGTCTAGAGATATTGCATCTTGTTCTTATTTAGTATTGCTCAATTATTGCTTGCTTTGTTTCCATTGAGTGTAAGTCTGCATTACCTGGCACAGGGATTGAACTGACATTTAAAATAACTGAGCAGTACTAAATTAGAACGAAACAAGATAAAAAAACAAAGATGATGAGATATCCTGTGACAGTGAAATGAAAATAATCTTCTTCTATAGATTAAATCAAGGGTTCAGTTCAAAATTCCCTGAAGATTACCCAGATTGAAAGACATTTGAAGAAGACCAGAGGGTACAATGGTTGAAACATTGTGATAATAACAACAAAGATAGGGATAATAGTCCAAATATAAATAATGTGAATTAATTTTTTTCTTTCAGTTATCTATCAAAATATTGATAAGTTAAAAAAAAGTTAAACATGTTGATGATAATACCCCTGTATCTGACTATATTTCTGAGATGAGGTATCGTAATTATTTACATTGTTCGGCCTGTATTGCCATATTCACAATATTTCAGCTGTTGTATGCTCCAGCCTTCTTCAGGTGATTGGAATTTCGAACTGGACCCTTTATTTCGTCCATTGAGATAGATTATTCTAGTTCCACATGCCATGCCTCTTCTGGATGGCTCAGTTATCTCCCTTTAACTCAATTCTCTAAGTTTTTGTTCACCACTGCAGTAGCAAGGTATTAAACTCACAACTCTTTGGGTCAAGTCACTGGATCCAACCAATGCTTTTATTCACTGAGCCATGTGTCCTTAATGAAATAAATGGCTCGATTCAAAATTCCAATCACCTGACGAAGGCCGGACTGTACAACAACTGAAACATATTGAATATGGCAATAAAGATGCGGACAACAATCCAAACAATGAAAATAATGATAATACTCCTGATTAGGAAAAAAAAAATTTTCTGAGCCAAAGTAAACTCGACCTATGAGTTCTCTACTTAAACCATTTTCAACATTTAAAAGAAAATAATAATCTTTTTGTAAGCATCATAAATTGCAGTGTACAAGTCAAGTTTTCAAGCCTAAAAATATTTTGGGGCTGAGTTTTCAAGCCTAAAAATATTTTTGGGTTATGATTCTGGGTCACTAGTAACCTACCGTATGTTTAGGGGTCAATCTATATAGTAGGTATAGGCCTAACAATCCAAGCCCCTATCCATTACTCCATCATGCCTCCTAACAAGGAGGCATGGTATTCAAACAGCAGTAAAAAAAAAACCCTTATTAGATTTTGCAAGGCATGAAATAGGACTTGAGAGTGAAATTTGTATCAAAACTGAATTCCCACTTTTATAAGCATTGAAAAGAGAGAGAAAAAAAATAACTAAATAAAACATACTTTAAAAAAAATGTTTTGCTTCAACAACAATTATTACTCCACTTCGATTTTAGTTTATATTTTGTATTTATTTATTAAGCAAATAAAATGTCATCTTCTGACTGAACGACATCTCCTCCCAAGAGGGTCATCAAACCATGGAAACAACTAGCAAGTTTTTTTTTTCATTTTTTTTTCTTCCTGAAGGCCCTAATCAATCACTCTCTCTCTCTCTTGTTCCACCTCCCTATCCTCTTATTTGACCATACCATCCCATCCCATCCCATCCCAGCATTTTCCTGACCAGGGCATGTTTCCTTTCCATCGACCCAAAATGGACAAGATGTCTGCAATAAATAAAGCATAACTTAACAATCCTTGCATGAGTCAGATATTTAAATTATTACAGCAATTGACCAGTGGTAAAAGATTTGGTCAAGACTGGCTATTCATTCTTAATTTGAGTGAGAGGTCCTTGGGGTCCAAAGTGAGAAAATGTTTTCACTTTTTATTTGCAGTTTTATAAAAGAGGAGTCTTGTTTTGTTTTAATCATTTTACCCCAAACAAGGCAATAAATCCACTAAGATACAAGAGGTTATTGAATGTTAGAGAATATGAGAAAAAACTACTATTAAGGAGAGAGGACAATAAAAGAATAAGAATTAAGAAGACAGAAGATAATGATTGACACTGCATTTAAATTTTTAAGATCAAAGTCAACTGGGAAGCAAGAAGCCAGAAAAGAGTTCCACAAGTGAGAATTGCGATAGAAGAAACTGTTAGCATAGAACTTACAGTTACATCTAGCCATTTCAAATGATGAGACCTTGCCACCAATCTAGTACCTCTTTGTAAGAAATCCGTCAAACAAAATGAAACATGCAAAACAAGTCAGTGATACTAGTTGATTAGCTTCTTTATTTTACAAATATCTGTTGGAAAAGGCATGATCCTTAAAAAACCATATCTTCTTCTCAATTATCCTTAACTATTAAAAAAGTTTTCAATTAAAAAAAAAAAGATGAAGTGATGCTTAAGGACTCAATGAGATGTCGGTGTGCTACTGCAAATTTAGTTATAAGATTAACAAGAATGTTGAGATATCTTTAACTTTTTTCCTAACACCAGCCACTAAAAAATAAACTTATTTTATTTACAATGTTTGTCAGGTTTGTTTATACAGGAAAGTAATTCATATCTAAAAACTTGGCATATGTTTCTGAATTTAGAATATTTTAGAATTTTTACATATGGTGCAACTATGATCCTAATTGATTACAGGATTTGAGAGTTTGTGAATACACTGTATATTCAAAACTTCCCAAACCAGTAACCCATTAGAATCATAGGTGCACCACATGTGCTGTAGTGGCAGTGGGCATTTACAGCAAGATAGCCTGAGGGAGCACCTCTCTCTTTGGGATGGTTTGAAATATAGAGTTGTTCTTCTCATCCATTGGTTGCCACTCAAGGCTAGAAAGCTCAGTTTGACCTGCTATTTAACTCATAATTAGATGCAGAAGAGATAGATTTATGCTTTTCTCAAAAGCATTTGTGTGAAAATAAAGGCAACAGTCTAGCCTTATATTTGAACTCAGATATTATTATATGCTTATTGTACTTTCCATGCCAGTATCCATAGCACTACTCCCGCATCTGTATTCTCAAACTAGATACCAAGTGCTGTATAAATACAATATAATATTTATGAATAATATCAAATACATTAATATTTCTGATGTAAACATTGTGAATATTCACACTGAGTAGGATAAATAAAAATGCTAGTTAATACTATATTTATAAGTCTACTATTCATCCATCCATTGGATATTACAGTCACATCTGGTCTGGTGCTTGTGCTATGCATTTAGAGATTCTAGATACAATACAAAGAATCTGCAATGTTGTTGGTTCTAACCTGGCATCTTGGCTTCACCCACTTTCCCACTGCTGTGATACAGCTTCTCTATGCCTTTTCTATAAATACAGAGGTCAGCTAAAAAGTTCATAGGCTGACCAAGATATAAGTTTATAATGTTGTATATAAATACAACAGCTGGTCTTCCAGCTGTTGTATTTTGGTATACTTGCATGTGTTTTAGTCTATAAATTGGTGTGTCTACTCACATCTTAGTCAGCCTATGAACTTTCTAACCGACCATCATATTTTCATGGTAATTGTTCTGATGAACTTTCCTCTTTGGTATCTTGACTTTATGAATTTAAGCACAGTATTAAATTTGTGGCAATGTCTCATTTTATAGAAATGGCTACATGTAACCATAAGTTCTACACCAACAGTTTCTTCTCTCACACTTCTCGCTTGTGGAACTCTCTTCTGGCTATTTGCTTCCCAGTCAACTTTGATCTACAAAAATTTAAATGCAATGTCAATCATTATCTACTGTTTTCTTAATTGTTCTTTTATTGTTCTCTCTCCTTAATAATGATTTTTTTCTCATATTCTCTTGTGTCTTAGTGGTTTTATTGCCTTGCCTGGGGTAAAATGATGAATAAATTAAAATTACTGTTTATTTGTTCCATGGACTGAACATGTGAGCAATAACAAAGTTTTAGAGAAAATGGAATTTTGTGAAGGCCTTCATAAAAATAAATATTCAATTTTTACAAATTTTTGCACTTGAGAATTTTGAATAAAAGGATGTGAACCTGAAATATGTTTTAATAGTAGTGTTATGGGATCTTACCCATAATAATAATAATAATAATAATGGACTATTCCATACTTAATAAATACTGCATCTCAGGAGTAGTTCAAGTCGAGTCAAGAGTCGAGTCAGAGGCAGTCCGAAACAGAGTTGCGTTCAGACAATTACTGCAAAACATTGGAATAGTGATACTAGTCAGGACTACATTGTTCTCCCTACTAAACCTGATTGTTCGTACTAACACTTTCTACTTCTCTGTATATATTCCTGTTTGTAATATATGTGTTATTCCATATCCGTGTTCGAGTTCTTCTTTATTGGTTCTACCTTGGACTATCACCGTGGTACAAGGAATCCGGACCATAACAAGTAGGTAATGAGAAAATGGAAAAAATTTGAAAGCAACACATTTTTTTTAAACATTTCAACCCAAGCAAGGACATGGCCAATAAAAGAACACAATTTAAGAGGACAGAAGATTGACATTATGTTTAAAATTTTGAAGATCAAACTTGATTGGGAAGCAAGACACCTGAAGAGAGTTCCGCAAGGGATAAGTGCAAGAGAAGAAACTGTTATCATAGAACTTACAATTACATCCAGACATTTTGACTGTAAAATGATCAGATCTTGCTGCCAATCTAGTAATGGACTTAAATTCATAGTCTAAGTATTATGGCAATGAGTTCATCAAAACATTTACCATGAAAGTATTTACAGAAAAGGCATAGGGGAAGTATGTTATGGAGATGGGGAAAGTAACTGAAGTCAAGATGCCAGGCCAGGACCAATATATTTGGATTTTATCTAGGATTTCTAAATATGTAGCATTGCTAGCTCAGCTGTTAAGAAAATCAGTTCACTGTGTCAGGTGAGACAATTTTTCTCGTGGAATCTATCTTGCATATCTATGAGTCTACTATTCATCCAGGCTTAGAATATTGCTGCCATATATGGTATGGTGCCCCTGTTATTTACCTGGAGCTCCTTAATAAGATCCAAAGAAGAATCAGCAATATTATTGATCTGGCAGCTCGGCTTCAGTCACTTGCCCACCACCATAAGGTTGCCTCTCTGTGCCTTTTTTACAAATACTTTCATGGTAATTGTTTAGATGAACTCTTTGCTTAGACTGTATGAATTTAAGCACAATATTAGACTGGTGGCAAGATTTCATCAATTTACAGTTGAATTAGCTAGATGTTGCCTTAAGTTCTATGTTAAGTTTCTTTTCTCACACTTCTGGCTTGTGGAACTCCTTTTGGCGCCATGCTTTTCAGCCAACTTTAATCTGAAAAATTTAAATGCAATGTCAATTGCTATCTACTGTCCCAATTACTCTTCTGTCTTTCTACTCTTTACTAATGTTTCTGTTCCTAATTCCTCCACACCTTGTAAAAAGAAAAAAAAGGAGCACCAGACCATATATGATAGCAATATTCTAAGCATGGTAGAATGGTAGACTTATAGATATGTAAGATAGATTCTGGAGAGAAAAACTGTCTAGCATGGCACAGTGAACCAATCTTCCAAGCAGCAGACCTAGAGATTGATTTGATATAATCTTTCCACTTCATGCCAGTGTAAAACATTAACCTGAGAAGGTGCAATGAGTCACTCTTCTGGAGGTTAGCACCAGCCATGCTAATAGAAGGCAGGAAGGGTTCTCTCAGCTGATTAATAGACAGGTGTTAAAATTAACATGCTATTCCATTTCATTTGCAGAAGTAATTTCATCAGACCGATAACGATTTTATCAATGGAGTTAGTTTTATATAAATATAGGATAGAGGGAAGGAATATAACAAATGACAGTAATGGAAAGAATCTTAAAGATACAGAGACACTTAGCTTTAAATTTAAGAATCTTTTGACATCAAGTGTACATTAATCTCTATATTTCAAGCCATCTTAAATAGAGATGTGCTCCCTCAGGCTATCTTGCTGTAAACACCCACTGCAACTACAGCACATGTGGTGCACCTGTGATTCTAATGGGTTACTGGATTTGGAAAGTTTTGAATATACAGTGTATTCACAAACTCCCAAATGTTGGTTGGGTAGTTTATAATGGTTAAGAATGAGAAATCAGAGAGCCAAGTTTGAATTCCAGCCTGGTTTGTTACATTCATTTATGTGAAATACCTTTGGGAAAAGTTCAAATCCATTTCCCTCCTAGATATGGGTTAAATAGTAGGACTTGTATCTGGAAAAATCATAATTATTCTCAAAAGAAATGTTAATATAATATTCACTCATCATGAGAAAAGAATTATTCTTAAAATCCAAAATATGTTTTAGCTTTAAATAACCCTCAAAGGGTTGATAAACCGTAAAAAACAACGCACTCAGTATTAGTCTGAAGAAGATACAAAACTTACAAAAACCATGACTATTTGATAAAAGTTTCTTTTTCTCTATGGTGTATCAATAAGTCTGTAATTGAATTCTGATCTGAAATTATCGTTGTATAATGTCTGGTCTGTATGGTTAGTGGAGAAGCATTGGGTTTAAGTGCATTAAAAAGAAAGGAGATTAACATGAAAAAAAATTTGTGTAAATTGAATGCTGTTTTTATCATTAGGCAACAGATTTATTGATATGCCTGCATAATGGTCATGTAGTGCTAGCCAAAATATTAAGTAAATTGTCATGGTATTGATTTCAAGATTCTGATTATTATAAATGTGGTTTATAGCACATCTACTCCTGCATAATGGTCATGTAGTTCTAAAACTATATAGATATATATATATATATATATATACATATCCACAACTTAATAATAATAAAAAAAAGAAACATTTATTTACAGCCAGTCTAATGTCATCTTTGTTGTTATTATCATAATGTTTTGGCTGTTGCAGCCTCCATAAGTGCCAATGTTGTTTTTTCATTTTATTTGTATATGTATACTTATATTTTCCCTCTCAAAAAAAAACCAAAAAAAACAAATCTTTTAAATTATCTTAAAAATTTGTTATTGAAGCCAATTTCTGATTTTGACAAATCAGAAAACTTTTTGATTCTGTCTGAATTTTTGGGATTATCACAACATTTCAGCCATCACGCTCTCCAGTCTTCTCCAGGTGTCTGTCAATCTGGTAACCATCAGGGAATTTTAAACTAAACCTTTTCTTTAATCTATGGGGGTAGATTGTTCTTGCTCTGCTGTCCATGTCTACATTTATCTTATTTTGATTTTTTTTTAGTACTGCTTGGTTATTGCTATTACTGTTGCCCCTGAGACTGGATCTATGCTACACAGTCCAGGTATTGAACTCACAATTTCTATGTCACCAAATTTACAAACCAATCTTCTAGACTATTGACTCATGGGGCTGTCCTGATTAAAGAGTTGTTTTATGAATTTGATAACATGACAATTGTGAGTTCAATACTTGGGCTGGGTAGTAGAGACTTATCTTCAGTCTAAATTTGAAGCTGGGCATTTCTTAAAGAATGCCAGAATGTAGAAAAAAGAATTTTAATTGCTAAAGAGATAATTCATTGGTCTTGATAATGACTGAAATAGTCCAAAGTACTTGGAATAGGAGTTGACATGCTGTTAAATCCAACATCCATCCATCCAAAGTACTTGAACAAAAATATTAAAATATAAATTTTGAACACATTATCCATGACTTTGAGCAAAAATACTCAACACCTTATCTAAAAATTAGAAATATATAAAAAATGAATTAAGCAGACATACCTTGTCAGTTCTTTATATATATATATATATATATATATATATATATATATACAAACATATATATATATCTTTATAATTAGTGGATACTTATATTTGAGTAGACACTTGACTTATTTAAAAAGCAGGATATTTATTTTTGTCCATCGGCCTGATTATTCAAGAAATCTTATTAAAGTAAAATATGCACTTTCCAGCAGGATTCAAATATGCATCCCCCTAGGCAGAGAGAACCATCATTAGATCTGACGTGCTTTAACTGACTCGGCCACAAAGGACCTTTGCCAATCAAGCAAGGCAAAATAATGCCTTTAAGCAAAATCTTTCTCGTCATACTCTAAAAATTTTGTATTAGTACTAAAATTTCATAAATGATTGCTTAAACTGTTGATGCTTGGGACTAATAAATAGAAAAAGACATTTTAGTATAACTAAACAAGCAGAATTCTTTAGGAGAGTATAAAAGGACATTTAGTAACAATTTTTTAAAATTTTACTTTTTTAGTTGCTTAAATTACACTGGTGTTAGTAGTAATTTTTAAAAGTTATTATTGCTCACCCAACACAAGGCCCAAGAGCTACTCAAGGTAGATGGTTACTGAATGAGATTGTTGTAAGGGTATAAATGAAATGGTACATATTATGAGGATGTGTGAACTAGACTTGAAGAGGCTAACATTGTAATAGTCAGGGAAGCATCATCTTGGAGTCTGTTCCACAAAACAACAATTCTGGAGCAGAAGTTGTTTGAGTGAAACTTCTTCCTTACCAAATGAATACATGGAGTGAAGATGATTTGACACTGAGTGCATGGCATGACACTGAGTGCATGTCATGTCACACATGAGAAGTGTGAAAGAAGAAACTGTTAGTATAGAACTTATGGTTACATGTAGCCATACATTCTTACATGGATTAATCTCACACAAAGCAAGGTGAGTCCTTCCTGACAGAGGATTTCGGTTTACCTCTCCACATACTAGATGTGCATTGTGCCATAATGGGTAATGGCCCAGAATCAGAGAGCTGAGTTTGAACTCCAACTGAGTTTGTTAAATTGACTTATGTGCAAATGCCCTTGGGAAAGTTATGAATCTGTCTCTTCTCACTATGGGTCAAATAGTGGTATAGACTGGGTTCTATAGCCTTGGTTGCCAACCAGTCTACTGCAGAAAGAATTGGTAACCTACTGCAGGAAAATCTTCAAACACTCTCTTCCAACATGTCCTGAGCCAGCATGGAAGAGTAGCCTCATAAAATTAATATGAGAATAATATCTCATGTTGATGTGCAGTCTGCAGCCAGTGGAATAAGTGTTTTTAAAAGAAATACTGTCAACATGCTGAGACTTATAATAATTTGAAGCAAAGTTTTATAAGGCCAGATTCTCTTTTGATGCCCAACTCAGACACTCATGTTAGTCCAACTATACTGAGTATTTTTATTGAGATACCATTTCTAAGACAGTTGCCTTTCAAGGTTTGAGACCCTATCCTAGTTTTGTTGTATATATATATATATATATATATATATATATATATATATATATATATATATATATATATATTGGACATTGGCTCCTATAAGAAGCTCATCCATCCATTAAGAGGCTATTCATCCTGTTGGGTGATATGCCACTCTCCTCACCAGCAAAAAAGCTAGTGGAGGAGCTGGTTTACACACCAACCACCAGTCCATGTGGCAGGTTGTACTGAGTTACATGTTACCAGTAGCAGGCCTAAGCCTGACCTCAACACATTTGCATTAATTGATTTATGCATTACTTTTCAGTCTCTCAAAAAAAATCGTTGTTGCCCAATTAACAAATCCTCATACCTGTGTTGTTAGTGAAGCCCTGTTAAGTCAAGCCCAGTCAGAATTATATCTGTTTGCAGACTTAAAAATATAATATTGAAAAAAAAAATAATAAATAAAAGTATAACTGTTGCTGACCAACTTCTGCTAGAAAAGACAGAGAGTTAGTGGCAAAAAGTAGCAGCAACAGTAGCTGCAGCAGCAAGATGAGCAGCAGTAATAATAAAAGCTCAGTGGAGGAGGAGCATGTGGGTGGGGAGCACTGGAAGGAATGGGAAGAAGAGTGACAGTGAGAGGAGGAAAAATGATGAGGAGGGAAGAAACATGGTAACAACTTGGCCTTATCTGTTGGCCCAGATCATGTGCAGAGAAGCAGGGTTCCATCTATTAATGGAAGATGGACGCACAAATGGGAACAGAGACAGACAGATGCACACTCGTGAAATGGCAGACAAACCATGTTTATTCTTGCATATCTGTGTAAATAATCATATATTTGTAAATATAGTGCATTCTTTTACTGTATACAGATAAATGAATGTATATGCACACAGGTGTGCATGCATGTATATTTGAATATTTATATGCATGTATTTTTTTATTTTTTTTTTTTTAATCATTTCACCCCAAGCAAGGTAGTAATGCCACTATGATGTAGAATGAAAGAGAAATAGAAGACTGAGAATAGGGAAGATTGAGGAAAGGACAAAAAAAGTGAGCAGGGTTCAAGAAGACAGAAAATGGTGATATATATTTTATTGTAAATGTATGTATGGTTACAAATATATGAATTGCATATATATATATATTTAGTAGGCATCTGTCAGTTTCTACTAGGGTGGCTAGCTAATTCCTGTTGCACAGGGACATTTTTGTTTCTTCAACACTCAGTGTCAAACTGGTTTATACTGCAACTATGCTATGATGTTAATACAGAGTAAAGAAACTCGCAACTGACCTTGTGGTCTTCAAACTTGTTGTTAAGAGTTGCATGTTGAAAAAATTAAGTGTCAAGAAAATAAGCAAGCAAAAGAATAAAATAAAGCAAGATAAAAGATCAGTTTCTCAAGCTGTTGGTCTCAATGACTTTTGACTTAAAACTGTTCAGAAGCTGTCAAAACACTGCCTACCCATTTTCACTCACATGACTTTGATCAACCTACTGTTTTCAATTCACTTCCTGATAATACCACATGCTAGAATTATCTCTACTGCTTGACAAATTGACCCTGGTGAGATTTAAATCCAGGTCTCATGGTTGGAATGCTAACATTCTAACCACTTGGCCACCTACCTATTATGTATATGTATGTAGATATAGACAGTATGACCATACAAATCAAAATGAATGATGACTGTCTGGTTGATGCTTCAATGTGATCTTTAGACCAAGACTTGTCTACATCTATAAAATTTTATCTCCCATACTGGGTGCTCTTTGGTAAAGTTTAACAAGTGTGCCCACAATAAAAAAAATGGTCTGTCAAAAAGGATGATTTTTCTCTTGACATCACTATTATTACTGTATGCCCCTCAGCAATTTCTAATGTTTTAAAAAGCAATTTTTATAAATGTAATAAAACACGAACATATAAAACTGGTTTTATGAATTTTTTTTTTCTAGGGAATTGACAACAAGAGAATTTTATTAGATTCTATTTTATTAGATAATTTATTTGCAAAAAAAAATTGCATATCTAGCAGTTTATAAAAATATATGAGCCAACAATAGTGCAATATTTATTATTTACCATATAAAAAAATTAACTATGAAAGCAATTTTTTTATTTGTAAATTTATAAAAGGGTCTGAACTATTATACAAGAAAATTTAAATAAATTGAATTGCTCATTTTGTACAAGATAGAACTAAACTTGGTAAATAACCATTAATTTAAATTAATACACACACTAATATATATATATATATATATATATATATATATATATATATACACACACATACATACACACACTAGAGTTCAAAAATCTGAGGCCACCCCTGGTAATTTTCTAAATTTGCACAAAAAGTAGTTATTTTGTATTTTAAATAAGAGAAAACTATTATACATGGTTAAAAATAGTGAGGCATGATTTTTATTATAAATTTTATTATGACAAAGAGAAAAAAAAGCATTTTATGATTAAATCTTGCTCTCATCAAAATATCCTCCTTCAGCCTTGATTACTGCAGCACAATTTTTTTCATTTGTTTTCACTCTTCTGTCATGTTCATCCCATGCTAAATCTGGGGGTGACTTCAAACTTTTGTAAATTTATGTTGAACCCATTATCCTAGTATTCTAAGTTCTGTCTTCTTCATAAGTCTTGTAAACAATCAAACCATATAATAATTATCATGATATATTCATTTATTTATTTCCTGTCTCATCTGTAATGGAAATTGAAGTAATTCAATGTAAGTTAGTAAATTTATAAGTGATTACTTCCCTTACTCATTTTAATAATCTATACAAGTAAAATATTTATCTGTATTTAGACAAAATTAGTTCCCAAGCAAAATGAACAGTTTAATTAATCAGTTCCATTACGCCTATGTTTCTTAGATTGCAGTCTTATTTGTTCAAGCCTCTCATGTGAGGCACTCAGATGCCTTTGTCTATTAAGTGATTGTCTTAGTTGAGAATTCTTTATCTTTACTTTATTGTATCTCAATACATTGTTGCAAGATTTTTGTTTTATTGCCTCTCATGAGTAAAACTTTCTAACAATTGCCATCATTTTTGGCGACATGGCTACACTATACCATAGTTATCTAATTACACAAGCCTAAAGAGCTGAACAGATTTAAAAAAACTCATCTAAGATTTCCTTAATATTGTACAAAACATAGCAGTTCAAATATCTTCATCTTACAATAAAAAAAGTTGCTACATGAAAGCAAAGTCTGGATTATTTATAAGCACAAGGGATAAAAGTTAGACCCTAAAAAATAATATTTAACAGATTCACACAAGTATTAATGTTCATGACATCATCCCCGGTATAATGTAGAATAAAAATGTTGATATATGATAAAAAATATTTTTGGCAGTTATTTTCATTAATTTTATACATATGGACCTACAATTCTTAAGACATGCACGTCAATATTATGAGAATATATCCACATATATATTATGGGGTGGCGAAAAGTTATCAAACTGCCCAAGAAAAATGTTCTGATGTTTGATTATCTGATCAGATTTTGGGAAGTGAGTCAAATGAAGAACTTTACGGTACTTCCTCATTTCTCATTATGGTAAATGTTATTTTAATGTTTTACATAATGTTTAAGTTGCTGTCCCTGTTATTTATTTTCTTAAACAAGGATAGCAACTCAAACATTTGTAGTCACTAAAATAACATTTATATTAATAAGAATTAATATTGGCTAAAATTTCCTTACAAAAATTACTGTTGTTTACGTTTCAGGTAGAAAACTGAAGCTAGCAGATATAGATTTGTAGAAGTTTGAAGAAATGTGCTTTCATTAAATAAGTAATTCAGTCCGGTTGGCCAAACTGGTAGCAGCACTCTTTGGTTAAAAAAGTGCTTTTTGTGATGGAAAAAGGTTTGATTCCTGTTGGAGGTACAATTTTCTTTAAGTAGGACCTGTTGTTATTAATTTTGGGTTTAAGAAAATAATTAAAAGAAAAACAGAAGATAGCAACTTAAACACGTGTACCCACTAAAAATGTTTAGAGAAATACTGTTGGATAAAAAATAATTTCTAAAAGTACTCGCTTATATACAGTGTGGAGCAGAAAAATCTGGAAAAAAAAATAATGGATAATAAAAGCATCATTTTATTTGTTATATAAACAAATAAATATATTTAAATGAAACTTTATATAATAGGTACAAAAATATATATAAAGAACAAAAATCATTCAGTGGTGTCACCATCTGTAGCCACCACTTTCTCCAAATAGTACCAAAACCTAGAGCAGGCCTTGACGACAGCATTACTTTCCATGTTAACCATGGTGTTCTTGATGGCTGACTTAAGAGCCTCCTTGGTGTTGTAGGACCTGCTGTTCCCCTCCCTCTCCAAGATGCTCCACATAAAATAGTCAAGAGGGTTGCTGTCTGGTTAATGGTGGGTGCATAAGTTGGGTGACCAGTGATGTGATGAGCAAGTAGCACCTCTTGAACACATGATTTATAATTCAAATCCTCATTGACAATATATCCAATTGTTCATCTGCTGGTGCCCATTTCTTTGGTGATTTTGCAGGGCTTCAATCTCAACAATGTCTGTGACAAATGTAGATATCCTGGTGGCACCAGAGCACTTCTTATGAGTCTTGTGTTCTGGCCTGAAACTGTCCTTATCATCTGAGGCTGATATGCCTTTGCAAGGTTATAGGTCATGGTTTTAGGATATTTAAACCATTCAATGATTTCCTTGGCTTTGTGGCTGTTGTCAAGACTTGCCACAACAGCAACTCAATGATTGTATTGTGAAGACATGTTGATTACTAAGCATATGTGTCAGTGGCCAGACAGCTACTGAGGTCTAGTACTTTTTAATGGTGTTCTTAAAACCTTGCTATGCTGTGACATCATGGCATAGTTGCCACATACAAATTCTGAATTTATCTGTACCACATTCTATGTTTTAAATTATTTGTCCATTTTATATGTAAGCATACAATGTGACTCTCACCTGTGCATGCTTTCCACTAACTGGCCAGTGATTACCCCATGTTGTATTCTGATTCTCAATCTTATTGGTGCGAACCAAACTCTGGAGCAGAGCATGATGCATGTTCACAAGATAACACTATGAAAAAACACCACTGTGCAAAATATGAATGCAAACTATGTTTCCTACGTATGTAAGTGTTTATTCAAGGCTTTGCGTGCTTGTTTGTGTGGGTAGCTAGGTGATACTTGGGACACCTTTTGTTATGTCAGCTTTTCTCCCTACTAAATCCTCACCAAAATACTCATCCTGACATGGTGACTGCTAATATGAAATGGATGCTTCAGAACCACTTGATGAACATGTCCATCTCCCTCCAAAGGCAAACCAGAATTCTTCCTGATGACTATTAATCTGTTTACTTCTCATTCCCCTTTGGTTTGAGTAGATGTCACTTAGAAAACCAAACTTCAAAAGGAACCATCCACTGGTCTATCAAACAAACACTTGAATGTGATAAAACCACCTTTTGATTTTCTATGTAGGTGTCCATAGTATATATAATCTCACAACAAAAAGAAAAAGATTGTATTTCACTAAAAATTCATTGACCAGGGTAATTCTAGAAGTTAACAGTTTTAAGGTAGGCAATCATTGTAATTATAAAGTTTGATATGAGGTCAAGAGCATTAATAATAATAATAATGATAATAATAATAATAATGAAAAAATAATTATTATTAAAATAATTTTGTTGAAGTGATTAAATTTATTTTACTTATAATGATACTATCAATTTATCAGTCTATACGCACACATGCATACACATAAAAAAAATTAAGATATAAATATATCTGTAAAGACAATTTCTGATAAACTTCCTCAAGGAACAAAACACATTGGCATAAAAACTTTTTCCTCTTATCTTTTCTTTTTATGCACATACATATATATGAAGGTCATTCAAAAAGTTTTAAGCCTCCCCTAACTGCCAGTCTAGTACTATGCTTAAATTCAAATGGAAAGTTAATCAGAACAATTGTCATGAAAATATTTATAGAAAGAGACAGGAAAGTTACATTACAACAGTGAGAAAATAACAAGGTCATTTAAGAAATTTTAAGCCTCACTCAGAAGGAGTTGGAGAAACAAGACAGTTTTTCACTATTTTTCAGTATAGTCCCCTTGACATAAATGCATTTGGTCCAATGATGCTAAAGTATTGCAACCCCATCATAGCAGAAGGTGGTGTCCTGGTCTTCCAAAAACTCCTCCACAGCACATATGATCACATTGTTTCCAAAATGGTGATCAGAGGTGGGATTTGATTTTAGGAAACAGAAAGAAGTCAGATGTTGCTAAGCCTGGTGAATAAGAAGGATGGAGTAGCAATTCAAAGCAACAGTTGGCTGCTTCAGCTACTGCAACCTGAGCAGTATGAATGGGCACATTATCCTGGAGCAAGAGCACATTTACTCTCAGCTTCTCTTTGCATTTCAACTTGATTGCTTCTTTCAGTTGTCTCAATTCTGATGCATAGTACTGTCCATTAATAGTTTTCCCTTTTCCTAGTAGTCTATCATGATAACACCTTCAGAATCCTAAAAAAACAGAAGCCATCACTTTGCCAACAGATGCTGCATGCTTGAACTTGGGAGTGGAGAACCAGAGTGTTTTCATTGTTTGCTTTGAATCTTTGATTCATGTTCAAAGGGGTGAAGCCAGGTTTTATCTTGAGTTATTAATCTGTGGTGGAAATTCTCAGGGTCAGCCTGGAAGCAAGTTACAAGTGTCCTGGAAATGTTAAACCTTTTCAGCTTCTGCTCTGGTGTCAGCATTCTTGGGACCAATCTTGCAGACAGCTCATCCCCAAGATCTCAGTTAAAACATTATGAACTGAACCAGAACTAATACCTATGAACTTAGCTATTTGCTAGACAGTAAGACATCTGTCATTCAAAACCATGGGGTGAATAGCATCAATTTATTCATCAGTGGTTCAGCTTTTTGGATAACCTAACTGAGGGTCATCTTCTGTACTGTCCCTGACCCACTTGAATTCTTCAGCTCACTTCTTCACAGTTGCATAGGAAGGGGATTCCTCAGCAAGTGTTTATACCATGTCCTTGTGTATTTCCTTGAGTGTCATACCTTACTTTTACAGATACTTTATGAGTGCTCAGGCCTCAGTTTTGTCCATTTTTAGATTTGTCACACACCTGTCACATTTGTATGGGCCTCATCTGCATAGAAATTAAGACAGAAATCTGAATTAGTTTTTCTTTTTTATAAGAAGTGGTAGATTGTTGCCACAACAAAAATATTCAGCTATGGCTCTTCTTTCTTGGTGAGGCTTAGAACTTTTTAAATGACCCTTACATATATAATAAATGCGAATGTCAGTGTGTCACTGTGTCACACTTTTTCCAACTTTACTCCTTAGAGGCAGTAGCCCAACATATCATACCATTTTGAAATCAGGCTGACTCTGTGAGCAAATTAAAAACATTCCAGGTTGGATCAGGACCAGCAATCCTGAAATTTTGGATTCCCAAGTCTTCATTATTGTGATTGCTTTTGGATTTCACCATGTAGGCTTCTACTGATAAAAACAATTAAAGGGACACAATTCTCTAGCTTTCAATAGCTCATGTTCAAATAAAAAAGTACTGTTCTCAAATTAGTGTTTCAAAATAAAATTGTCTGGATTTTCAACTTGAGGCAATAGTTCAACATACCATTTATGAATCAGGCCAACTCCATGAGCAAATTTCAGGCCAGATCTGGGCCTGCAATCCTGAAATTTTGGATTCCTAAGTTTTCATTACTGTGATTACTTTGGTAATTTTTTTATGTGATTTGCTGCAATAAACTTTTTTCATGATAACAATTTTTATAACTTGGAAATAAATTTGGGAATAATCAAAATTAATTGTGAAATCCAGTGAAAGTCATCCATGAAATAAAAATAATTGTTTGTATGGAAAGTAAGGACTACGTACATCTCATTGTCTTTAAATTAAGTGGCAGCAGAAAAATTACCATTGAACTTTTAAAAGGCAAGCTTAAATATTAACGCAATACTTAAATACAGTAATCAATTTTGAGTTCTGTAGTTTATTATTGCCTATTGCAGCTACTTTTCACTACCTATTGTGATGAAGGCCAAATCAAGAGCCCCCCCCCCCACAGGAGCTAGCTTAAATGCTTAAAATATTTAGAAAGTGATGTATTATTTATATAAGTATTATTAGTAAAGGACTTTATATGTTGATACCACCTAGTCTTGAAAAAATTCTTAGTAATACCAATATAGAACTTTTCAACTGTCAGATTTTCTATTGTCAAGATAGAACAAAGATAAACAAGAGATTTAGTTAAACCTTTGTTTGGCATTGGTCAGGATTCCTACAATTACATTGGCCAGTATCCTTAACAATATTCTCCTTGGAACTTGTATTATGATTCAAATTATTAAATTGGTTTAAAGTTTTATTGTTGTGTAACTTTAGGATCTTAAGATTATTAGTGCAGCTATAACTTAGTTTTAATGTTTAAACCTTTAAGTTATAGCTGCACTAATAATTTTGAGAAGGGAAAATAATTTCAAATATAACACAAGAAAATAAATTTTTGTTCTTCATAGTAAATTCAATATCTCACTCCATTTTGCTAAAAACTCCATATGGATAGAAATTGAATTTGATGACCTTTGAGTCCAATCTTATATCATGTGTCACAACTTGTGAATCTTCATGCCAAAAGTTAGGCTAATATGATTTGTCGTATACGTGTAGTTGGGACACAGACATAAACTGGAGGTTTCAGAATATTCTAAAAGTAATTCCTGCAGTTCAGCAATGTTAGGAACAAAATGGAAAAGTTTTCTATTAAGGTTGATAGGTTGGTAATCATTAAACATCATGCCTGAGAAAAAAAAAACTGTAAAAAGGACAGTTGACACTGCTATTATTTTAACCACCTTCACTCCTTGGTAATGTTTATTGATTTAAAAAATGATGATTAAAATTCTACATTGTTTATTTGCAAGAATAATTTTATATACATAACATTCTAAAAGCTAATAAAAATGTATTAAAACTAATTACCATTTATCAATTTGTAAAGAAATAAATATGAAAACAATTTTTATTTGTAAATTTATAAACATTTACTAAATTATTAAAATATGTGAACCAACTATAAGGAAATCTTTATTACTTAATATTTTATAAAGTTTGAATCAATTAGCAATTAGCCAATGTTTTGCCAACCATTCCAATAAAGAATATAATAAATAAATAGTGTAAATAAACAATCTAATAAATAGTGTTTATTATTTTTGTTGTCAATTCTCAAGAACAAAGAGAATGTATAAATTCACTTTCATATGTTTAGGTTTTATTAAAATTCTAATCATCACTTTTTAAAATAATAAATATTGCCAAGTGGTTAAGGTAGTTGAAATAATAGTGGTGTCAAAGGAAAAACCATCCTTTTAACACACCATTTTTTGTGGGTACAAAGGTTAAAGATTGCCAATAGGTTTATAAGGTTTGCAGCATTTGGCTGGTATTGGTTAGAAAACTTGTCTATCAGATTGATTTGCTAGGCAATATGATTAATTAGTTTTTGTTGTTTTTTTACAGCTTATCACCCCTTTCTAGTATATTTAAAGCTGAAACATATTTTGGAATGTAGGAAGTTGCTTACAATACCCAGTATTCTCAAATGGTTCCCTATCCAAGTATTGACCAGGCTTGACACTGCTTAACCATGGTGATTGAACAAGATCTGGTGTTTTCAGAATGAGTTAACTGTAAGCAGAGAGTTTAACACTCATTAGGTGCCCCATTAATTTAGCCTTGTGCTAGACTAAAGTAAACTTAGTACTTTTTTTTAAAATCTTTTTTTTCATACCATCTCTTTTCAGGACATAGACAATAATGGCACTCCAGATTTATTATCTGTGAATTACCATTTCTTGGGAAAGATATTGCAGTAGTTTTCATTGCCTGCTTCCCAATTTTGAATTCAAAGTTTTTCTTCTTCTAGACTAGCTGTCACTCAAGGCTAAAGAACTTGGTTTACCCTCCTGTTTAGCCTATAGTAGGGAGGTATGGAGAATAGATGAATTCATTCTTTCCAAGGGGCATTTTTGAAAAAGTGAATGGAACAGATTAGACAAGGGCTTGAACTCTGCTCACTGATTCCATATTCTACATAGATGTTATTCTACATATACATTCACATTTATTGTCTATTGTAAATTGTGCATAAATAATAGACATATCTACAGATTTTAAATTCTCACTAAATAGTTTTTTTTTGTTTTTTTTTTTAGTAGTTTGATAATGGCAGATTGGCAGCTGATCTAAAAAATGATTTACATTTTGCTGTTAATTGGGACAAGGAATGGCTTGTTAATTTTAATGCCTCCAAAATGGGACTGCTCTCTTTTAATTGTCTGAGAGAACTCTTTATAACTACCACCAGAATGGCTGATGCTAACCTCCAGGAGAGTGATTCATTGCACCCACTTGGACTAATGTCTTCTGCAGACACGAAGTGGAAAGATTATAATGAATCAATTGCTACATCTGCTGCTAGGAAAGTTTGTTCTCTGTGTCATGCTAGACAATTTTTCTTACCAGAATATATCTTACATAATTATAAGTCAACTATTTATCCTTGCTTTGAATATTGCTGCCACATATGGTCTAGTGCTCCTGCAATATATTTAAATATTATTGATAAAATCTAAAGAAGAATCTGCAATGTTTTTAGTCATGACTTGGAATCTCTGCTTCAGTTACTTTTCCACCGCCATAACATAGCTTTCCTCTGCATTTTCTATAAATATTTTCATGGTATTTGTTCTGATAAACTTTCCTCTATGCTCACTTCATCAGAATTCAGCAAAAGGTGGGTGAATCTTGCGCGCTTGTGTCGTGTGAAAGGGGCTGACCTTGTGTGGCACATTGATACCGGTTAGGCATCAGGATATTGCTCTTCCTGGGTTGAACTTGTGCAACACATCCTGAAACTAGGCTAGCTTAGGTTTTTCTTTTTTGATGCTTTAGTTTCCTTTTTCATTTAACTTAGCTAGAGTATGTATGCTCATTGGCCCCCTTTTATTTCTGTCCCTATTTGTTTTTTCTTTAAGTTTAATTCCCCATCCCCTCCCTCATTAGGTGGTCAGTGATATCAGTTCGCTGGTGGATGCGGGGGTGCCTTTCGTTTTCGCGTGAGTGTTTTTTTTTTTTTTTGTATTTGTTGTTGTGTCTGAATGAGTGCATGTCAGTGTGAGTGATTGGGATGAATGAATGGTTTATACTATTATAGTCCCACATTGATTTCGGCCAGTGAAGTGATGTTTCTGTCACATTTAGTAATTGTGGGGAGTTTTATTACTAATCTTATTTTCTTTAGTTTCTTGTAAATAGTTTTTGTATGCATATTGTAAATACTCATTATGGTTTTTTTTTTTTTTAAATTGTTATTTTGTTCCCTTCCCCCGACAGACAACGAATTGTAAATATGGGGACTAGTTAGTATTTTCATAGAGACAAAGAGGTATTATGGTGGTTGTAGTAAGAAAGGTACGAATGAATGTGTTGTTTTGGTGTAAGGAATATTGTTTCGTACGATTGGGTCAGTGCTTGCGGCTAGCTAAGTTATAGTTAAGACAGAAGAAGACCGTCCTTTCCCCAATCCCCCCCATGGCCTTGTGCCACATTTCTGTATTATACAGAATAAATATCACTTTCCTCTATGCTACCAAGACTTTATGAATTTAAGGGCAGTACTAGACTGGCGGAAAGATCTCATCATTTTACATTGGAAATGGCTAGATGTAACTGTAAGTTCTATGCTAACAGTTTCTTCTATTACACTTCTTGTTTGTGGAACTCTCGTCCAGCATCTTGTTTTCCAGTCAACTTTGATCTTCAAAAATTTGAATGCATCGTCACTCATTATCTACTGTTTTCTTAATTCTTGTTCTTGTTTCTCTCCTTAAGTGCTTTTTTTCTCATATTCTCTAACACTCAGTAAACCTTTCTATCTTAGTGGCTTTATTCCCTTACTTAGGGTGAACTGATTAAAACAAAAACAAAACTTGGTGTTTTTAAAAACATTTAGTTATTACCTCAAAATGTTTGAAATTGTAAATCAAACTTCTTATTTTAATCATTTCATCCCAAGCAGGGCAATAAAGCCACTAAGACACAAAAGGGTTACTGAGAGGGAAAGAGAATAAGACTTTAGAAGAAGGAACAGGAAACAAAAGATAAACGTTTACTTCTGTTCAAAAGATGGGGTGAACCGGACGATAGCCAAACCTGTCTACTCTTATTGATTATTTTATCACAAGTATGCAAGGTCTTGATAGATTTTATTTGATTTTATTGTTTTGAACCGAATATAATTTCACAAAAATGTAAATTTAATGAACTAAAAAAGAAAAGAAAAATACATTACAGAGAGGACCTTATTTTGCTGGATGTGAATTTAGCTGTTAAGTTGCCAAATTGAGGTCAATCTGTACCTACCCTTCCCAGTCTTCTAAAAATCCAATTTCAAGTCCACTTGTAAATCATAATTATTTGATAAGTGATAAAGTCTGCAATTGATATGTTTTATTTTAGCTCAACAATTCAGCAATACCAATCATATACCTCTCAATAATTACCTAAATACCTCACAGCATAAATAATAAATCCCTCTCAGCAACACCAGCAACATACCGCTCAATAATTACCTAAATACTTCTCAGCATAAATAAATAAATACCTCTCAGCAACACCAGCAACATACCTCTCAATAATTACCTAAATACTTCTCAGCATAAATAAATAAATCCCTCTCAGCAACACCAGCAACATACCTCTCAATAATTACCTAAATACTTCTCAGCATAAATAAATAAATCCCTCTCAGCAACACCAGCAACATACCTCTAAATAATTACCTAAATACTTCTCAGCATAAATAAATAAATCCCTCTCAGCAACAACAGCAACATACCTCTCAATAATTACCTAAATACCTCACAGCATAAATAAATAAATACCTCTCATCAGTACCAATCACAAAAATATAAAAAAGAAATTTCCACCTACACTAAAAATCTTGACCATTTTTTTTTTTTACTTCAACCTATTAGAAGATTATTTAACTGACAAAAACTAAGTTTACTACTCACCTAATTAGGAATCCTAAAATTATTGGCATTATTGATCCTCTGTTTCATATTTAATATGGGAGGATCACTGTACATCCTGATGTCTCCAGCAGTTATTATCAAGGGAGAAATTGTTTTTTTTTCTTTTTTTTTAATACATTCATCCCCATCAAGGTAATAAACTAAAGCCACTAAGATGCAAGGGGGTTATGGAGTGTGAGAGAATATGAGAAAAAGAAAACATTATTAAGAGAGAGAACAATAAAAGAAAAGGAATTAAGAAAACGGAAGATGATGATTGACATTGCATTAAAATTTTTGAAGGTCAAAGTCGTTATCCCAAATTCAGCTGGGTTCACTTTCTATTTATGTCAGTGCTTCCATTGACATCCTTTGGGGCTCATTCTGCATTTGGTAGTCACTGTTTAGGTCAACCCTCAGAGGCACCTAGCTCCTTTAATGTTCTGACATGATACCAAGTACAAAATTTACCTTGGTTTTGCTTAGGATGAACCCAGTATATATTGGGGTCAACACAGCTTAACTTCTTTTAGATCAATGATACCTGATGGACATTAGATTCATTTCAGACCTTTGATACTTCCTGGCATGAATCAACTAATGCACTATAACTTATAAGATCATCAGGGTGCCATGTTGAGAAATTCTTCTTCATGCTATTTTTCAGGGAAGTGAGGGTTATTTGATACCAGCAGTAATTTCTTACCCGCACTCTTCAGTGAGGATCCACAAACAAATTACTTTTGTGTAAGAGTCTGGATATTTGAATATATGATTAGTGATTAGTGTTGAAGACAGTTGTTAAATTCTTGAAAGATATCAAATATAGAAAGTATTTAAAATTTATAGAATTTGGGAGAAATGTCTTTCTTTTAACATAAATATTTAAAGTTTAGCTAACTTGTCATGAAGCAATGTTCAAGTTCATCTTGAAAACTCAAACTACTGTAAAGAGTTTAATGTGACATATCATTCTTTTTCTTCAATATGATATGTTCCTTCAAGATATTGGTGATCATGGCACTCCACAACGTCTTACACTTCATAGCTCTTAGGCGTATTTATCTTGTTTACTATCCCTGCTACTTCCTGTTCTACCATCCATTTACACAAGCTTGTTAGGTAGGTTACTCGCTGATTTCCTCATTCTCTCAATATATCCTGTGAATGTCAAATTTTCCCAGCCTTATTTTCTCATTGTGTGACAGAAATTTCAACTACCTCTTTTTGATTCTAAGTATAAGTGTATTTACTTGAAGAGTCAGGTTGTGACACAAGGTCAGTTTTTAATGCGGGGACCCAAATGTTTTCACTCGGGCCACTGGTTCAAGCTGGTCTTAGCTAGTCATAGCTTGTCCAAGCTGGTCAGAGCTGGTCTAAGCTAGTCATAGCTGGTCTTGGCTTGTCCTAGCTGGTCCAGGCCAGAGCCGGTCCAAGATAGTCCTAGCCTTTATTGCCATGCTTGGGGTAAAATGATTAAAAAAATATCAATAACTTTTGATATTCTATAACCTTCATCAGTATTTTATCCATTGATTTTGTTGACTAAGTTCTATGCTAACAGTTTCTTCTCACATACTTCTCCCTTGTAGAACTCTCTTCTGGTCAAGTTTGATCTTGAAGAATTTAAATGCAATATCAAGTGTTATCTTCTGTCTTGTTAATTTCTGTTCTTCTATTGTTTTTACTCCTTAATAATGTTTTTCTTATATTCTTTCACACCCAGTAACCCCCTGTATATTAGTGGGTTTGTTACCTTGCTTGGGATGAAATGATTAAAAAAAAATTAACTTTATCTGGAGAAAGACTGATGTTTGTTTTTAAGTACAGTATCATACAATATATTTATTTTTAGTCTTTATAAATATCTCTTTCTGGTTACTTTATCTTAAGAATCCCGATTGTCAGGACATAGTGAAAAGAAAAAAATCACAAATACTTTGAATTGCAAATCATTTCACACTAGAAGCATTTCTTCTGGTTAGTGAGATTTAATGGAAAAATCAATATTAAAAGTTTCTAAATGTCTTAGTGAGCAATGCTTACCTGCTTAACTACATTTACAATGGTGACAATAAACGACTTGTGAACTGCTAATAGATGTCAGTCTAATGGCAAAGAACTCTATTTTATTTTGTTAAGTTCCTAAATATTACAGCTGTTCAAATATACATTAGAATTAATTGGCATGTGTCAACTGGTTTTGTGAAGAAACTATTGTTTATTGCCTATGTTCTGAAGAGACATGGCAATTGCAGACCTTTACAGCTTTATTTACTTATTTTTTTTTTTTAATACCTGTGAATTGCCATGGTTGTTCCCTGAGAAATATTGGGGAATGGTTTGCAATTGATTTTTGCACATTATTTTTTAATTCAGGGTTATAACAATTATTCTACTATTGTAGAAAATAAAACAATATATTTTTTAATATAATTTCTATAATATAAATTATAATACAGGAAGAATCCCTTGATTAGTGCAGCTAATGTCTATATTGATAACTATAAGAAAAACAATTTTCAATGACTATGGTTAAACTGAAGAATGTTTTACCGCACTAATCTAGTATTATGTATGCACTAATTGAATTTTGGCATATAAAAATTTTAGTGCACAAATAGAAAACACATTAATCGAGTGATGCCTGTAAATTAATCTTATTGGTTGGCTTGTTTTTTAAATGGTCAAATTAAAATACATGCAAGTTATTGATCCTGTTCTGGCAACTCTGATCCTCTCACTTTCCCACTGCTGTGATGTATCTTCCCTGTGCTTTTTCTATAAATAATTTCATGGTAATTATTCTGATAAACTTTACTCTATGGCACCTAGACTTTATGAATTTAAACACAGTACTATATTGGCTAGATGTAACTGTAAATTCTATGCTAACACTTTCTTCTCACACACCTCTCACTTGTGGAACTCTGTTCTGGCTTCTTGCTTTCCAGCCAACTTTGATCTTCAAAAATTTAAATGCAATGTCAATTGTTATTTACTCTCTTCTTCATTCCTATTCTTTTATTGTTCTTGGTCCTTAATAATGTTTTTCTTATTATTATTCTTTCACACTCAGTAACCCCTTGTGTCTTAGTGGCTTTACTGCCTTGCTTGGGGTGAAATGATTAAAAAGAAATTTAATGCTAGAATAAACATTGAAATTGATTGAATTTAGACTTCTTAAATTCAGTTTGAAACCATGTTTAAGTTTTTACAGACCACTAAATTATTGTCCAAACCTAGGTTTGAAAATGAACCAAAGAACTCTAGTGGTAAATTCATAAATTAATGGCAGCAGATTCAAAACATGCCACACCAAAACAAATGTCAAAGCACAGAGTGTCATATTAGAGATACAACCTGTATGAGATTAGAAAAAGAAAGTATTATTAATGTGGCTTTTAGTAATATACAGTTGTTTTTCTGAATTTTTAAAAATTTCATCCAAAACAAGGCTTGGGAGCCATTGAAAGTAGAGGGTTAAACAAAATGATAATGCTGAACAAGGTATGTAATGTAATTAGAGCATATGGTGGTAAGTAATGTAGATTATATGAATTAGGAGGAAAGAAGACAATTGATCCTTGATTGAAGAGGTCAAGCTTGAGTGTTTATAGATGTAACTGCACTGACGTCTGTTCTACAAAATGGCAATTCTTAAAGAAAGACTGTAACTGCTACCACTTTCTTGCAAATGCTATTAATAAAAGGCATGAATCTAGTTTTCTCCAATGTTATTATCATTTGTGTTCAGAAGTAACCATTTTTTTTTCTTCCTGAAAAGTTTGCAATAACAAGCAGTAATCGACCATTCAGACTTGAGCCCCCCCCCATTTCTTTTTTCGGATGTGATGATCTAGGATCACAAGGCTGTAGTTAGGCTGAGTTTTCCCTCTCCATCATCCTTGTTTTTTCTGATGCTTTGCTAGTGAATTTGAATACTAAAATTTTTAAGTGTGATACAGGCCATTCATTCTAGATACATTTCCATGGGGTGCAAAGTTTGGATAAAAAATATGAATTTTCTAATAAAATAAACTAGATAAGTTCTAAAATCATAAAAAATTTAGTTCAAGTGTTTCATGTTTTACACCAAAAAAAAGCATCATCTAAAAATATATCATTTTTTTTAATAAACATGGGGTGGGGATGAACATACATAACGAAGGGGCTCCCAAATTCTATTAGTCTAGGGATCTCTAAATCCTTGCCCACAAGACAGTATAAATGATTTTAACATTGTTATAGACCTATCCCAGCTTAGAGGAGAGGTGATTTGTGATTATATGGTCAGTAGAAACCTGTGGCTGCTCTGTCCTTTGTTAGCTATGAGAAATGGATACCACTGCAAAAAGGATAAATTGTAGAATTTAATACACTTAATGTAATTATGCTGATAGCTTGTTGCTGTCTCTAGGGTGCTGTTGCTATAGTAACAGCATCAGGTTGTCTCATGGTTATTTGATCAATATTTTTGTTGAATATGAAATTTGGGAAAAATGTCCCTCTTGAAAGTTGGCTGAAGTAGCAGCACTAAAAAAAAAAAAAAAACCCCAAATAGTTCTAAGAACTTCTAACTTCAAAAAGGACATTTCTCTCCAGGTATTAAGCCATTCCAATGCTTGAATTGGCATAAAGGACAGAAGCAATTCTGTTAAGTAATAGTACAGAGAATCGGTATTTTATTTTAATGTTTATTTATATCATACTCAGAATATTATGTATAGAAGCAATATTTACTGTCTATTCATAAAAGCGACATAGATGGAAATTTAGAGGTTTGTTATGGTGGCTGAGATAGTTGTGCACTTCTGACCAGTGCCAGTGGTTTGTCTTCAAGCTTCAAGCCAATATAAAAAAAAACAGAATTATAAATTTCTGTCTGAATTTCTGGGATGAAGACTTATCTTTATTTACATGCAAACTATTGTCCTCATCATTGTTGTTGTTATCACAAAGTTTCGGCAATTGTGCCCTCCAGCCTTCATCAGGTCCTTGTCGGTTTGGGTAACCTTCAAAGAATTTGAAACTGCATATTTCATTTAATCTACAAGAGTGGATTGTTTTCATTCCATTTCTGACCTATAGAGATATCTTGTCTAGGTCTTATTTATTACTTTTCATTTATTTCTCACTCCATTTCCACTTAGTCCAAGTATGCACTACCCAGCCCAGGGATTGAACTCACAATTACTATATGACCAAATTCATAAGCTAACCCTTTATTTAACCTATGTGGATAGAGTGTTCTCATTCCACTGCCTGTATCTAGGGATATCCTGTCTCTTTCTTATTTAGTACTATTAAATTATTGTTTACCTTGTTTCTACTGAGTTCAAGTATGCATTACCCAGTACAGGGATTGAACTCACAATTACTATGTCATTAAATTAACAAACTAAGGCTTTAATCCACTAGGCTATTGTCTTGTGGATTTTAAACCCTGATTTTTCAAGACAGGCAGGCAGGTCTTTCTTGCTTAGAAGAATGACACAGCACTATTTTCCTATTCTCGTTCTCTGTATTATTTAATCTTGTGTTGGACTAATCTAAGCTTTCAAATATCCGTACAAGGAAATTCAGAAATAAACAATGGATATCAAATCAAATAAAAGGTACAGTAAGTTACCTATGAGTTTCAAATAGACAAATTGGGATAAATTTTTTTTTTTTTGAGAAAAAACCACATGGGACATCCATATTCCAAGCACCCCTTTTAATAGAAATTAATTTAAGCATTCTAGGACAAAGCATTTTGTTACTGAAAATTATAAGAAATTATTAAAAAAAAAAAAATCCAGCCACCCTTTTATTTTTACCACTCTGTCTATTTGAAATTCAAGTGTAATTGATATTGTAGGGGAGTTATAAATAATTATAAACTCCCTTACATTTATATATACAAAATATACTCATAAAAATGAAACAGTAAAATGTGGAAATAACAAAACAAATATTATTTATTATCTAGTTGTTATGTGGTGTTGAACACATGAGTCTGGGGTCAAATGTAGATCAAATATAGATCAGAATATGACAGAATGATAAGATAAAGAATAAGTAAAGTGTCTACAGTCTTTTACATATGATTTTTTTTTTATAGATGTGTTTAATGTGTGTTCAGATAATTCAGAAAGAAAATACAAGAAGTGTCTGTGGTTTTCTTACTTCAAATTTTTGTTGAATATTAAGAGATAAATGTTACTACTATGACCTGAAAAAGGAAAAGGAGCTGGAATTTTTGCTGATACTTGTGTTAATGGCTTGTCTGTGTTGACTGCCTGTCCAATAATATCACATGTTTGCGTGTAGAGGAGAAAAGTGGAATCGATTCTCATTGGTTTAAAAAGAGTGAAATAATGATAATTATAATTATTTTATTATCATTATTTTTGGCACTATAATGAATTTTTATTTATTTACTTTTTATGGACATGACAAAATGACAGTATAATTAAATTTGTTATTTATGCATTTTTTTATGGACATAACAATATATTTACAAAACATGGTAATTGTAAAGTGGGAAGAGATAAGTGAAAGCAGAAGAAATTGCTTTATCGGCCAACTTGACCATCTAATCCAAGGTTTTATCTAGAATTTTGGGTTTTTTTAATTACTGACATTGATTTACAAAAAACGAGGAATTTTCTTTTTTTTATGCTTATCAACTTTGAGATTTCTGGGAGATAAACATAAAAATATTAAAAAAATAAATCATGAATTTTTAGTCATATCTAATTTTTTTTTCTTCTTTTTTAGTTTGGTTCATTTGTTTTAAAAGTGATAGATAAGATTTGACCAACATTTTCATGCTTTTTTAATTTTTTATATACTTTTCAGTAGCTACTCTTGGGGGAAAGGTATGAATTCATCTCTTCTCCTCCCCCAGTTATGGGTTAAATAGTAGAACTTGTATCTGGAAAAAAACATTTTAATCTCCCAGAAAATTTTTGATGGAGTAACAGTTGCACAAAAATAGGAATTATTATTACAACCCAAAATATGTTTCAGCATTAAATAACTCACAAAGGGTTGATAAACTTTAAAAAAAATCAATCCATCAAATTTTCAGTATTAAATTCTTTAAGTATTATTCATTGGTCAATATATTTTCCTAACTAATATCTTTAACAACAATTCAATTCATACATTTTTAGCCTCATCGTGTTGTCTGAAATTTAAAGATATATGTATCTTTATTATTCTGCATGTTTTGAACTAAACTCTTTATTTTTTTCCCTAAGTAGTACACATAATGAAAACCAAAGAATATATTTGCCAAAATTTTGTGTTAAAAGCAACAGATGAAGATAATCATCTGAAAAATATTCAGAAGGGTGAAAATCATTAATTTCATAACTTCATGCAATACAGAGAATTTAAAGAAAATATTAGATTAAAAAAGATAAAGACAATAGTTTCTGCCACCAAAAAATATTTAATCACTTCACTAATGCCACTAAGATGCAAAGGGCTACTTGGAGTGAAAGAGAATGAGAAGATTTTAGAAGGAACTGGAAACCAAATCCTAAACAGGAAAACAATGGACAAACCTCTATTCCTGTTCAAAAGACCTTGAAGTAGTGTAAAGCTGACAATAGGTGAAAATATCTACTCCCATTTAGAATAAATAAATAAATATTAAGAAAAATTAAGTTTGAGTTTAAGTGGAGATGTTAGAAGTATAAAGTTAAAGTAGATTTTAAAAGGAACCAGAAACCCAATTCTAAATAGGACATATGGGATAAACCTCTACTCCTGTTCAAAAGACCTGGGAGGAGTATGAACCAGATGATATGAGAACCCTTGAAGAGAAATAGAAGTAGGAATAATTTTTTTGCTTTTTATCAGGGGTAATTAGGATTTCATTAAAAATGCTAAAAAATAATTAGTACTTTAAAAAATAACTTGAAATAATGAAAAGATAAAGGAAAAATTAAAAAATGCCTTAAAATAATGTAAATTAAAAAAAAAATTAAAATAAGACACCAAACAAAATAAAGAAAAGAAAATAAGTGAAAAAAAAAGAAAATGACTTTCCTTAAAATCTGTAACAAAGTTGAGAAAATAAAACATGCAAAAAGAATAACATTTCTAGATGTGTCAGAAGGGAAAATGACCTTTTTGAATTTATTTATTTTGATTCATGAAATATTTTTTTTTCTTTCAGGATAATGATTTGTTTTTTAAAAAACCTTTTTTTGCATTGATACACACCAATAAATAAGCAACCAAAAACTGAATAAAAAAATATTGAATTTTAATTTGTGTTTGCTTTAACTGCCATGTGTTCCCCAACTTTTTGCAGGTGAATATTGCATCTTTGCTTATCTTTGAATTAGGTCCAGTATTTTCTTTTTCTCCAAAGATGACATACATCTAAATAATTCCTGGAAGAATGATTCCTATTCCTTCTAAATAATTACTGGAAGAATGGTTCCTATTCCTTCAGAGAGCAAACATTTCATATTCATTAAGAATTTAGAATCCAAAATTTATGCCCACCATGGTAAGTGTGACACTGAGATTTGTAGACATATTGGGATGGCCAAGGACACATTCCAAAAGCTGGGCAGAGTATTGTGAGACAGGAGGATTTCTTTGGTAACAAAGAAAAGAATACTGAGATGTTATGTGACATCTGTTCTTCTTTACGGCAGCAAATGATGGACGATTTCCTCAAAGATGAAGAAGACTCAAGTCGACAGAGATATGGTTCTACAGAAGGATGCTAAGGATATCATGGACCGAGCGTGTGAGCAACAATAAGATCTTAGCAAGATTGCAAACAAGGAGAAGGCTTATACTTAACATCAGAAAGGGGCAGCTGAAGTTTCTGGAACACATAATGAGGAAGGAGGGCCTGCAGAATCTGATACTCATGGGTCGAATAGAGGGAAAGAGAGAAAAGGCAAAGTAGCGTATGACATACCTGGTGAGCTTGAGCAGGTGGATGACAGAATGTGGTCTGGGGGAAGAAGCAGAGAGAAGAAACCTGCTGAGAGCTGCAAGGGATAGAAGGAGGTGGAGAGCCATGATCACCTATGTCCTGAAAGGACATGGCACATAAAAAGAAAAGACTGTATTAAACACATATTCAGTTGGACTACATTTGAAAGTCTACTGTTACTAAATTTTGAATTAAATTTCTTCTCATTAATAGCCCAAGTAAGCCTGACTTTTAAAATTATCCCTCAAAATGACAGTTGGATAAATTCACAATTTAGTAGATTGGTCTCTTCAAAATGATGCAGTATGGCAAACCTACTTCAACCTTCCATGAAAATAAATGACTCATTGCAAAGAACTTTGGATTTTAATGATAGAAATTGTTTTTTTCTTGAAAGTATTTAACAGTGTGAACTATTTTTTAATTCATATCCATTCAGGACGTAGGTAATCATGGCTCTCTACAAAATCTTTTTCTTTCCATCCAATTGTCCATCTATCCACTTTCCTTCAACATAATGCCAGTTGCTGTCAACAACAATCTGAATAATTGCTCTCCAGCGGAATCATCCATAATTGTTGAACTCTATTGTGTTTTTGTTTTACATATATAGTATCTGCACCCTATGCCTAACCATTTTTTCTACAGCTTCAGGTGGCTGGGTTTTGAATTCTGACTTGTCCTTCTCTTAGACTGGTTGCCAACTGCAGCTAGAGAGACTAATTTGCTCTGCTATTTAACCCATAGTGAGGGTGAAAAGTGATAAATTCATACCTTTTCCAAGGGTATTTGTGCTAAAGTAAGTGCAACAAAGTTGCCCTTACAGATTCTGATTCAATTATCTGCATATAGGTTTCTTTATTATCTGTGAATTGCCATGGCATCTTGGGAAAGATAGAGGAGTGGTTTCTCACTGCCTTCTCCACAGTTTGGAATTCAGTATTGTCTTTCTCTTAGACTGGCTGTCATCAAATGCTAGAGAGCCCACTCTACTCTGCTATTTAACCTGTAATTCGAGAGGAGAGAGATGGATTCATACTTTTCCCAAGGTTATTAGTACAAAAGTGAATGGAACAGACTTGGCTGCAATTTGAACTCAGCTCCCTGATTCCATTGATTCCATTTACAGTGCCAATTCTATTGTAAGAATTATTGTATCTTTGGAGAAGTTTTGGAGGTATGAGTTCATCTTTATTAAAAAGATTTTGTTTCAGTCAGTATAATGTTTTTTAGGAAAAACTTAGTTCCATTGTGGAGCAATTCACAGATAATTAGAAATTCTTAATGCACAATGGAGAATTTAAATTGCTTTTTAAAACTGCTTAACAAAAAAGAAATTTGTGCTGATATGTTTTTTCTTCAAATCCCATTAGTGACATACAAAATTACAACTTTATTATATTGAATACCATTCATTAATGTTTTTAATACTTTTTGTTAAGTATCAGACATTCCCTTTTTGGAATTTGCATCTTGTGTTTGCTTTTTGTTTTCTACTTACTTCTCTAATACTTACCAGTGGTGATATTCTCAGGAGAATCAACATTGTTCTATTCTTGGCAGATACATGTCAATGAAAAAAAAAAATGAAGATGTTAAAATTTTCAGAGCAGAATGATTGTCCTGGATATGACAATAAACTACATCTGGCAGCAAGGCTTCTGATTGGGGTTTTTTGAGGAGTGTGGAACCACCTCTTAATTGCTGTTCTTACAAGGTCAACCTTGAACATGATGGTAGCAACTGTTAGGGTCCCAGCTATGAGCAAATAGTTAACCCCCAAACTGGGAACAAAACTTATGTTTTGTAGTAAGAAAATAGATTTTTTAATAAAAAAACAATTTCCAGAAATAGATTTTAATGTTGTATCCTTAAAGAGGTTACAAACAGACAAGGGTGGTACTCATGTGAAGGAACAGCAACACGCATGTAGATGAAAGAAGAGAGGGTTATTGTAAAAGAGAATACAATAATGAAAGACAGGGAATAGGGTGGCAGGCTAGTAATTCTCAAAGCAAGCCCCAGGTATATCCTGTGCTCACTATATATAGCTACTGATATAGTCAGTCCACATAGGCGATAGGGTAGTGTAGGACATTCCATTGCAACACCTCCCCCAAGCTAATTTTCCCATGAAAATTTGCTCATTACCTCTTCTTTTTGGGGTCAGGATATAATTGTTTGACTTTTTTCCTCTTCCTAGTACTTCTTGGTCTCATCAGCTGTTGTGGAGTGATTTCACAGTGGAGGCCTGTATTTGTACTGTCGGTCCTAAAATAGGTTCAATGTACAAAACGATAGGAACTTGATATAATAGGTATAACGCAGAGTAATCTAGTTGTGGTCGCTGATACTTTAGTATTTGACTAACTGTCGTCCGACATCGACTGACTGACTGACCACCTCGTTACTCTTACTACTCCTACTTATTATAGGTGGGAGAGTCTATTAACTATAGAATAGGTGTGTTCCACTATAACACCAGCACAAAATAATAGTAAAAACAAATCATCAAAGCTTCCAAGAAAATTAAATTTTGGCATTAAATGACTCATAAGGAGTTGATATGAAATGAAATGAACCAAACCAAATCAGAGCAGAATAAAGGAAGTTGGAGTTTCATGTTTTGTATGCATTAGTCAAAACAACACAAATCATCAGCCTTGGTTTATAGGTCACGTTCTTTCAGGACTTGAGTGATAATGGTTCTCTACAATTTTCTATCCTTTGTAGCTCTCAACAATATTTGTCCGTTTACTATTCCTCCCACTCCCAGTTCAGACATCCATTTATGCAAACACATTAGGTAAGTTATTCACTGTTTTCCTCTGCCCTATTTGACTTCAGTCTGTCCAGTGAGTGTCAGATTTCCAAGCCCACTTTTCACATATATCCTAGAAATTTCAACTACAAGGGTCAGTTGAAAAGTTCATGAGCTGACGAAGATCCTCTCATCGAATGTGACCAAATGAAGTTTATTTTTCAACATAGTACAACTTGCAATCCACACACTTCTTCCATGTTGCCGTGCTTGGAACTAATTGGTGAAGAAACTTTCATCCTGTTGGTTAAAAAGCCATTAAGAGCAGATATGTCATCATCACTGCAATACTGGTACACAGCCAAGTGTTTTTTTCATGTTGGGGAACAGATGATAATCAGATGAGAGTCAAATCAGAAGAACAGGGAGAGTGATCAACCAGTTCAAAGCCACAGTCACACACAGCAGCCACTGAAATCAAGAACTTGTATGCTAGAGCATTGTCTTGATGAAACAGGACACCTTTCATCAGTTTTCTTGGATATTTGGTCTTGATAGCCTTTCATAATTTCCTCAGCAACTGAATGTTCTTAAGCATCTTTCTTCAGAATTAAAACTTTATCAGATGAAGCTAAACATAACACAAGTTTTCTATTGCATCCACGACTATATCTAGTTACAGGAGATTCATTCTCACAGGCTGGGTTAGGACTGTTCTCTGATACCTGTGGTATATCAAAAGATAAGGCCGAGAGAACTAGACAATTTTGACTCTCCACCCCATGTACACATTGCATTCCTCTCACAAAAAAGGCCTTGTGCAGTATTTTGCCTTAGGTGTATAAATTTTTATTTATATTAATAGATGTGCATATAATTGTGTAAAACTTGCACACACACGCACTTTATTTCCTCTGTATTCCAAGTATAAGGAGAAAGTTCCACTCTGACAGCATTTCCTCCAAGAACTGTTACTTTGTGGAACAGGCTCATGAATTTAAGTGTAGTACTTGGCAGATAGGTCACATCATGTTATATATAAACTGGGTGATGAAATAATAGAAAATAAACTATAAAGCAAACCAAAGATATTCAATAGAATTCCGTAGTAAATGCTCAGATGTGCTCCATTCTTTAGTACCACCAGTTCAGACCTTTACAGCTCAGACACGTTGTGTTACTTCCACAGCATCGAATCATCTGCATTTCCTCCATATTCTAAATGTAAAGAGAAAGTTCCACTCTGGCAGATTTTCCCC
>CAHIKZ030005218.1:1847500-1860000 GCA_903632075.3 Acanthosepion pharaonis
CATAATACACACACTCAATTAAACTGAAAAATCAAATCATCCTTGATAATGGCTAATGGTATAGCCGAAAGCGCTCGGAAATATAAAACATTTGGACAGTTTTTATACATTCTTTGTCCAGAAAAGAAAGTTCTTGTTAGAACACAAGAAAAATTAAATAAAAAGCTCAACCGTAGTACCTTGTCTGTCATTTTAATGAAACATGCATAAAGGAAGGATTGCTGCCTAAATATACAATATATATATGTATACATATATATATATGTATATATACATGCATATGTATGTATATATATGTATATATATGTATGCATATATATGTATATATATATGTATACATACATATATGTATGTATGTGTATATGTACACATAGATGTAAATTGTGTATAGTTAGGCAGCAATTTTTCATTGATGTATGTTTCATTAAATAATATAGACAAGTTGTATCTATTTATTTTAAGTTCCTTTCATATAAACTTAACATTATCATTAAAACACAGCTTCCCATACTTAATACTTCTCCTTTTCACTCTTGCGTGATCATGTGTCACATGCCTGCGTCTAGAGATTATATGCAAGTTATGAATTGGTATAAAGAGTTGCGTCTTTAATTTTAAAAGTCCTATTATGATGGTGTTTAGATTCTACTTAATATTATTAACTTAGATATATAGTGATAGAGAAAAGTATTGTTTTTGGTTGGAAAAAATTTTACGAAGTTAACAGAACAGACTAATTTAACTGTCAGTAGTTAATTTGCAACTATTTATTTTGATACTTTTACATTATTATACCTTGTAAAACTCATGTGTGAAAAAAAATAATATGAAAAGATTTTACAAGAAATTCGTCAATTTCTTAAAGGAAAAACATAAAAAAAAACATTTTATTTTAAAAATAAAAGATATATTAACAAAAAATTATAAGAAACTCCTAAAATTTATTGGACAAATGCTCCTTTCTTTGCAATAACTCTGAGCAGCCTATTGTCAACATCTGATGTTAGATTTGCAATTTTAGCAGCTGGTAAGTTGTTTGCAGCAACTTTAACTGCCTCCCAGAGGTCACACTTGCTGTTGAATTGCCTTCCATTAGAATAAATATCTCTCTTGAGGATGCTCCACAGGTTCTCAATGGGATTCAAATCACAGCTATTTGAAGGCTAGTCCATAAGAGAATCTTCAACAAATCCCTTTTCTTTCAACCAGGGTTTAGTAAGTTTGCATGACTTGGTGCGTTGTCTTGCATAAAGATCATAGATCTACGGTTGGCTAAAGACTGGTTATCAAGCTATTCAAAGAAATATTGCTCTAGAAAATCACAGTAACATTTGGAATTCATTTTACCTCCGTCTTTCAGCTTAATTTGACCCACGAGTTCATTACCAATAATCCCAGCCCATATCATAATCCCACCGCCGCCTTGTTGGCGTTTAAAAAATTTTCTTGCGTCATGTTGCTTGCAAACCCATCCTCAAGCCCATCCATCGGGCCCATCGAGGGTGATCCTTGATTCGTCTGTAAAAACACTTTACTGAATTCAGTTTTCATGTATTTTTGCCCACTGCAATCATCTTTCCATATGTTTTTTTTTTTTGTTTCTTTATTTGATTTTTTACATCAGCAAACTTCCTTAATGCTTTACACCTTGTTTCCCTTGACACCATAGGAGCTCCAGCGACCTCAAATATGAACGCACTTGACGCATTTGGGTTTCTTATTAATTCTCTTCGGATATGTGATAGATCTCGCTTTGTTAAATTCCTGAATTCAGCCAGAGACTTTTTTTTCCTTGGCTGAATCCCCATTTGACATATTTTCTTGATTGTTCGATGATCCCTTTTCAAATCCTTGCCTTTGCTAATTTCTGTGATTATATAGTTCTTTTCATTCATTGTTTGTTCTTTTTTACGAACCATAATACTAACATTTAGTTCCGGCAAATAATCTCTTGACACTGCAAATTGCTATAACTGCTCAAAAAATACTAAATATCAATCTGAAATTGAAAATTGGGACTTAATTGCTTTCATGGTTACTCGCTATACATAATAGTACAAATTATTTCATTGGATAACACATATCTATGAATTTTACATGAAATATTTGACAATAACTCTATTGCATATAATCTCTAGATGCAGTTTAATGTTAAGACAGAAGATGACCATTCTTTTCCACCTTTTACATTTACGGCTATATTTGTACTTCTTGTACAATAAGTAATCTGCAGTCGGAGATTCGTCTCCATCTGAGCTGGTAAAACACTCTGCCTCCGAGCAGAGATGATCTCCAAACGCGGTCTACAAGGAAATTTTGGCCGAGCATACAGGCTCGCATACTCCACATTAAATTCGGTCTTCTACTACTTATGACCGTGTGGGGCGGTTGGTAGATATCCTGCAGTTGGAGATTCGTCTCTAGTTGTTCTGGTCAAACACTCTGTCACGGGGCAGAATGGATCTCTAGACGAGGCTATGCCATAAAGCAGATTCTCGCCTCACGAAACAGCTACCCGGCCCCGTTTTATACGGGGTATATTTAACGGAACCTACTTGCTCGGTAAGCTCACATTAAATTCGGCCTTGTGGCTCATGTCACCACGTGGAGCGGTTGGTAGATATCCTGCAGTTGGAGATTCGTCTCTAGTTGTTCTGGTCAAACACTCTGTCACGGGGCAGAATGGATCTCTAGACGAGGCTATGCCATAAAGCAGATTCTCGCCTCACGAAACAGCTACCCGGCCCCGTTTTTTATACGGGGTATATTTAACGGAACCTACTTGCTCGGTAAGCTCACATTAAATTCGGCCTTGTGGCTCATGTCACCACGTGGAGCGGTTGGTAGATATCCTGCAGTTGGAGATTCGTCTCTAGTTTTGCTGGTCAAACACTCTGTCACGGGGCAGAATGGATCTCTAGACGAGGCTATGCCATAAAGCAGATTCTCGCCTCACGAAACAGCTACCCGGCCCCGTTTTATACGGGGTATATTTAACGGAACCTACTTGCTCGGTAAGCTCACATTAAATTCGGCCTTGTGGCTCATGTCACCACGTGGAGCGGTTGGTAGATATCCTGCAGTTGGAGATTCATTGTGTAATTCAACTGTCTCACTTCTAGCAGTTGGGAACTTATATATGTTGTTCTTGTCGTAAGTATTATCTTTCATTACTAACCTTCGTTTGATTATTCTATTCAGTAACCTTCCATAGGATACAACACTAGGGAATCTACTACTATTGTTCTGATTTTATATTACGTTTCATTTCTGTGTCTATCTAGCCCTCTGCATTTTCATTAGATAAACGAAAGTAAAACATCACGTGATATGGTGATCTTGCATTATAATTTTACTTTCTTCCATAGATTTATTAATTTTCTAAAATATTAAAAAAAAAGAATTAAATGATTGATCTGTCGTATTCAAATATTTTGAATCTCATTTAATATCGAATGTTTCTTAATTTAATATAAATCAGTGTGGAAAATATGATACTGTACTATATTAAAATAAATATGGATTTACTCAACATTTTAGTGTGACTGGATTTTCGGTGACTTAATTCACGAAGACTTTCATATATAAATGGCATAGCTAAAAAGATGTTAGTTTGTTTGGTACATGAAACAATCTTTCATAGTAGATGAAAATTCATATCTACGGAGGCAATAATATGGCCGCAAAATTGGGCTCAAATTTTTTTAAAAATCGACAACTATTAAAATAAATGGAAAGTTCCATTGGAAAATCAGCTTAATATAATCATTATAGAATTTTAAACACTAATTCATAATTAACTAAAATAAAAAAAAATTAAATTTGCTGTAATTTTTCCGAAGTTCAACGAGGCACAATTTCTATGATTGTGTTATTTTCTGGTAACATGTCGGAATAATATATAGCAAGGTTAATAAATAAGTTGTATTCTCTAATTTCAATATTGGAAATAGAAGCATTTTATGTCTGTCAATCTATCTATCTATCTATCTATCTATCTATCTATCTATCTATCTATCTATCTATATATATATATATATATATATATATATATATATATATATATATATAGAGAGAGAGAGAGAGAGAGAGAAAGATAGAGAGGAGTTGGAATTAAAGTGAATCACAGGTATTACGCTTTTCAAATGCTGCGTAAACATGAATCATAGTATTAGGAGTTAACTTTAATTATCTTCTCTGCATGTAAATATATTATGTTGAAAATAAGAAAAGAAGAATGCTAAATTTCGAATTATTAAAAAAACAATATTTAAACCAGTCCGTTTAATTCTGTGAGCATAACGTATTCAATGCAATAAACGTACATTTGAATATAAACATTTATATAAAAGCTAGTACATCTCCGTATGCACAAGCTTAGCTTGATGAGAGAATTCTTTATTACATATTTAAATATAAAACTTAGAACGCGTGAATAAATATTAATGTAACGAAATTATTAATTTCGCCATCAGCATTTAATATTTATTTTAATAGTTTCTTTTTTATTATTATGGTATTAACCAAAATTGGAAAATCATTCAAATTTAATAAAAAAATGTATTTAAACATCCTCAAGTCATAGCTTCCCATATAACGAATTAATACGTAGCTTAATATATAATGCATACTATTATTATTATTATTGTTATTATTATTATTATTATTATTATTATTTCTGGCGTATACACATTTCTTTCCGGGCCCCACCCAGGGAACTAAGGTTAGAAATACCATCAATTTTTCGCGCCAGAATGGAGCATTTCTGACGTAAGTGGCCTAGGGAGACCCGGTTGACGGCCGAGCCGGTATGAATATTTGCCCATAATCATTGAGATTTGTAATTATTCGTTAATAATTTTGTTTTAGTTACCCGCTCAAGGATGACTGTCGACCAAGGCTAAAGAGCGCAAACTGCCTATCAGTTATGGCGGATTATATTCTAACATCCATTATTATTATTATTATTATTATTATTATTATTATTATTATTATTATTAATAATGCAATAAACGTACAATAATATTTTTCTCACAAAAAATCTGGAGAAATATTACGAATTCATTTCTGAACTAAAGTCTCTGGTATATACAACAGAAATCCCGTGAAATAATGATGATATTAATAGCTACTATATAAAAGATAAATGATTTACTAATGATGCAAACGCAATTTTGTTTGCAATATCTAATTATCTTAAAGTTTAAAAACAGGTATTTGATGTTAGCGTTTTTATTCCTCCAAAAAGTATGGTGGAAAATGGTAGTAACATAAGCGGAAATATCGAAGGGGTTCTCCAGTTTACACAATATATATATATATATATATATATATATATATATATATATATATATAATAAATTATTTGATTTAAAATATGTTTTTTCCGCTACACAGTTCTATCCATGTTTCAAAAATGGAAGCTGAAAGCTCCGAATTTACATCGAATTATATATCTTACTGTTCACCGGATTAAATATCTTACTGTTCTTTTTTATATATATATATATATATATATATATATATATATATATATATATATATATATATATATAGTCACCCATGTACAGACTGTTTCGCTGTATCACATATCGACACAAGCCAGCAGCTCATAGAAGTCAGTTCAATTCTACTTGAAAAGAAATGCTTGACAGCAGTAGGAGCGATGTTTTTTAAACCCACCTTGTTCCCTAGAGTGCTCAAGTGGTTTTTCTGGGAGTATATATATATATATATATATATATATATATATATATATATATATATATATATATATATATATATAATAATGAACTCTCCTGACCGGTCTTAACTGTCGTTTAAGATCCGCTAGTGATTTATAAAGGAGGTCACATATGGAGCAAAAGTGAGGATGGGGAGATGAGATCACTGTTAGATTGGCTGACTTTTGAGTTCTGTCTCACGGTTCTTGAAGATGATTCAGACAAGCAGATTGAAAAATGTTGAGTCCACTAAAACATGTTGATCTCCATACTACCCACTCCAAGGCTCAAGGGTGTTCTATATTCACAGCTGACTAGTTGCTTTTCAGCTTGATTTGCATCCTAGCCCTGGGCGTCTTACATTCTTGTAGCCATGATGTAACTGGTTGTACATTAGGATCTTGGGTATCATGTCATCAGACATTCTCAAGTCTTGAACAGTCTACCGCAACTGTATGAGAAAAGTCTCTATTCCTCCAATATTACACTTGTTAAATAGGTCTACGTTAGATGAACTATCTTGAAGGTTAACTCCACAGATTGCACGTAGACAGCTTTTATGGAAAACATCCAGCTGGCATTTATAATACCTGTATGGTGTCCATGATTCTTATCCGTACAAAAGTATGACAAGTACAACGTCTCTGTAAACCCGAATTTTCTTATCCAGTCGAATACCTCGCTCATTCCGCAACCGAAGGCGACCTTTGCCGAAAGCAGATGTAGCCTTTAGTAATCCTATATATATATATATATATATATATATATATATATATATATATATATATATATATTGTGATATTTGTATACAGACACACACACACACACACACACATATATATATATAGTTTATGGAAAACTAGGTAATCCGTATGGGTAGACCCAAGGAGGATAAAATCCAGAGAGCTCAATGTAAATCCAGAACAAATAATTCGTTTCAACCTTTGGAAGTAAAGTCTGATGATCCGCAGTCTTTTAAAAGGGCTGTGGTGAAATAATTTATTACATGGAACCTTAAAGTGATCTGTTTTTATTTAAAATATATATATGATCTCATAAAATCATCAAAACTGAAAGATTTAGTATAATAAAGTATGTTCAGCATATGTTCTTATTTCAAATTCCTGCTGACAAGTAGCACTTACGTGTTGTTTTCCACTCCATACTGATTTGATCCCCTTTATATTAGCAATAGAATAGCAACCTGTTAGTTACAATTCAAATCAAAAGAAATAAAACAAAAGTAATATGAATTAATAATTGTCTTTAATATTCTTTATCTCCTGAATGTCAGATGCTTATTTTTAATATTATTAATTAATTAATTAATTCATTTTTTACACTTCTGTAGGTTATATAAAGCCAAAACATAGTTTTGCATTATAAGAATAATTTTTGGCAAGTGAATATTATATTAATCATTTGGTGATAATAATAATATTTCCAGATACAAGTCCTACTATTTAAACCATAGATTGGGGGAGAAGAGGTGGATTCATACTATAAGCAAATATAATGAATCACTGATAATTTTTTTGGTGTTTTTTAATGTTACTGCTCTGTCTCTGTTTGATTTCTAGAGGTATTGAGCACTTTAGGATTTTGTTTAGGTGTTTGACTCCCCAGAGGATGCTTCCCTGGTCACTACAATCTAACCTGTGAAATGTTAGCTGTTATCTTCCAAAATATTTGCATAGGCTGTGCCTCTTACTCTGTAATCCCTTACCTTGAGTGGCCCTCATGTCTTGTACCTAGTAAACACCATTGTTAAAAAAAAAAAATGGTCGAGACTAAAGTGTTCAGGGAAGCATCCATGTGGGAGTCTCTTTCACAAAATGGCAGTTCTTGGGAAAATAGCTGTCTGAATGGAACTTTCTTTTTACATTTGAAATGCAGATGAGATTCGGGTGATTCCAGACACCAACAGGGGTCATTTGGCTTTCTTTTTTTTCCTTTTTAGATAAATATACATTGTGTGTAAATTTTGGATACTTATCCACTTAAGATTGAATTTATTTATGAAAATGGAATTTTGTTTGAAAAATTTAAGGAAATTTAAAACCAATCTTAACCAAAATCTTAAAAAACAATTTGAAAATTTAATATTTACATTTTTGAAGATAAGTCCCTAGAAAAAGCAAATCGATTAAAAATATAACTTTAAGCTGAATTAAATTATACCCTGATTCAGAAAATAAAATATTGTTTTTTGAATGTTTTTTAATTCTTTTTTTTTTTTTTTTTTTTTAATAAAATATTCTGTAGTCTTTTGGTTTTTGAAAAACATTTTTTTTTAAATATTTATTTTCATATATTTAAACTCTAGATGTTTTTTTAATATTTTAAATTATTTATTCATTTGGCAAATTCTGAATAATTATGTTTTAACAATTGAGAAATATAATGTTTAACAAGGAAATTTCAGGATGTGTTTGTCTCTATAATTAAAATAATCAATAAAATAGACCCATTTTAATCATTTATTTTTATGCACCTGCAGGGAGTGTTATTCTGCATTTTTACCTTTTTTTTTTAAAACCTTGTATTTCCTGATTCTGACATTGTGTTCCAGTGTTGATTGTTCTCATTGGTTAAAGAGCAATTCCTGAAAATTCCTGCTTTCACTATACTCATACTTGAATCTTGAAGCAAAGCATACCCAACTCTTCCTAGGGCTGAAATTTTCAATCTCCTGTCAGTGTTTCTAGCTTAGAAACAGTTCTTCTTTTTCTTCTATTTGCCATGTCCCTGTAGAATGTAGGTGATCATGACTCACCACAACTTCCTTTGCTATCAATTTATACAAACTCATTAAGTAGGTTACTTGTTGCTTTCCTCTGTTCCTCTTGCCTTCGGTATGTCCTGTGTGTCATATTCTCCAAGCCCTCTTTCATCATTATGAGTCCAAGAAATTTCAACCATCTCTTTCTGATTTTAAATATAAGCGTCCATTTCATTTCCATTTTCCTTAAAACTTTCTCATTATTAATATGTTCAGTCAATGAATTCATAGAATTATGTTGGGACAAGCATGTTTATTTGTTGATTTAACTGCCCGGAGCCAGATCTAAGGTATGGAGTTTATGAATAAAATAAGGGCTTGTAATGAATAAATCTACAAATGTATTTAATCATTTCTTCCTCTTGACAATTTCAAACAAAGGATGAAAACTGAACTTCAAAAAGCATTGTAAATAGGAAATTGTGGATTATTTTTAATATTTAATCTTTATTCAAATCATCCTGAACCTATTTTCTCTAGATGCAGGCATTTATTGCTATTCTTTGTTAATTTCATTTCTGCTTGGTTATTGTCAATTAGCAGTGTTAATTCCTGAAAATCAGGGTGCCTTGGCTTGAGATAATTGTTAGTTACAAAAAACGAGGTTGACTATTACTGTAGTTGAGAGGTTGATTCTTCGGGTGATCAGTTTTGGTTTGGTTTAAATAATCCAGCATTGGATAATTCAATGTTGAATATAATGCCTCCAAACAAAAAACAACCCTGAAAAAAAACGCTCGGTCTCCCTCTTCCAGCAAAATTTAATACGAACCATCTTAAAATACGACTGGAAGTAAAAAAAGATCCTCCGAAAAAATCAAAATGGCTTTTGAAAGAATATTTCAACCATTGTTCAGCAGATTATGGAAAGTGTCAGGGCAAAGAATCTACAGGCTGCCTTAATTTTTGTAGATTTCTCTAAAGCCTTTGATTCTGTACTCTCTATCTTTCTATCTACCCTTCTATCAGCGGACATCCTATCTAGACATAACTGCCATAATGATACCAAATCTTTGGTTAGATTCCCAAATGGAAATACGATCTTCTTCGACATCAAATGCAGGATTGTGATGGCTGGTGTGATAGATTCATGAATGTCTGAGCTAACTTGACTGAATAATAAGATTAAAGAAAAGAAAAAACCTGTCACATTCTTCAGGATGGTGGCATAGTGAATACAGTGGTTAGTTATACATGTTACTGTCATTTAGGGGTCATGAGTGCAATCCCTGAATCAGTGACACACTGGTTCAGCAGAAATTATTAAAAACTAGCATCAAAGAAACAAAATAACACAATACGTAAGAGATATCCTATGTCAGCTAAATCAATGGATACCTAATGGTGACCAGAGGGCAGTTGATTGAAACATTTTGTCTATAATAGCATCTATAATAATCAAAATGAGAATGATAAATTAAAAATAATTAAAGTATACTGGCAATGACTCATCTAAAAAAAAAAAAAAAAAAAGAAATACAAAATTATCCATCGTCTGTAACATTATTCAGATGATAATGTTAATAAATATTGAAATTGTAACAAAATGAACCAATTTTAATCCTGGTTGAGCTTTGCTGCAAAGTAGAGAGTTCAATACTTATTGGGTACTCTAGAAAAATTGTTGCCAGCTATACATTTTTGAAAAAAAATGTTACCAGCTATACATTTTTGAAAGAAAAAATATAATACCAGCAATAAAAATTGTCGGCATTAAATAACCCATTGTGGTTGATGTGCTGTAGAACAAAACAAACCAAATATCTAATAAAATATTAGTTATTTAAAAGCATTTTGAAAATTGCCTACTTTCTATTCAAATAAGAGAAATTTATCTCAATGTAAGCTTGAATCAGAATGGTTACTCGATTGCCATTCCACAGCAGGTACTGAAAAAATCCTTTGCTAATCTTAATCACCATACCTTGAACCTTCAGCAGGTATCCGAATTAACCAGCAAGGGATTTGCTTTTACGTTGGACTATTACCATTAGTGACATAGTCTTGTTACTCTTGAATAGTGTAGTTCAAAAAATTGAAATTAAATAACCCAACAAGGATTGAAATGTCATAAAGTCACCCAACCTGACAAAATCCACGAGATTCCGCAACAAAAGTCAATTTAGGACATCATATTCTGATGATAATAGATACTGAAATATTAACAAAATGAAATAAATTTCTAATAAAACATTATTTAAAATCATTTTTAAAATCACCTTCATCTGTTCTAATAAGAGAAATATATAGTGGTTATAAAACAAATCTGATCTCCTATTTACTTCATATAATGCCTATATTTGTTTTTAGGTGCCTCTTGCAGTAATAAGCAGAAGTGGGGCAGAGGATATGATGGCCCCAGGCATCTATATCAGAATGGCCCCAGGCATCCATATCAGGATGGCATCCAACTAAAGACTGAAATAAATATTTAGTTTATATTTAATTTGAATAAAGTGTTTCTTTCATGTTTCATCCGTTTTTACATATTTAAAATGTCTTCTTTCTCACATTTCTTAATACTAAGCCCTATATGCCCCTCCTCCCACTTGAGTCTTAGAGACATACATTCAAGGAGTTGAACCCAGGCATCATCAAACCTCCACATGTCACTGGTGTCTTGGCATGTGATAATGTTTGTTTTGTTACATTCTCTTACATGCAAATACCCTTTGTAGAGCTATGAATCAATCTCCTTCTTCCAGCTATGGGTTAACTAGTAGAATTTGTATCATTGTTATTCTCAAAAATCATTGTTATTCTCAAAAATTGTTTATGTAATACTCTCTTGCAAAAAAAAAAAAACATTGTTTTTACAATCCTAAATGTTTTGGCTTTAAATAAGCTTTTGTTGTCTTGTTTAATAATGTTTACTCAATACAAGGTAGAGAGTTACTGACTTATATTAGCGTAGGAGAAAAAGGGAATAGGGAGAGAAGCTGATGATCTTGATGTGAGCGGGTGCCGCTGATGACAATAGAGCTGAAGCAGACTTTAGAAGGAACCAGAAATACAATCCTAAAGACAAAATAAGGGATAAACCTCTACTCCTGTTTAAAAAGACCAGGGAGGAATATGAACCAGATGATAGGTTCACCTATCTACTCTAATTGGTGGAGGAGAGAGAATAAAATAAAATGAAATAAATAGTAAATAAAATTTCAGAATTCAGATGCAGACATTCAGTGTACAGAGCTGAAGCAGACTTCAGAAGTGTTAAGTGGTCCACCCTTTTTCATACAAGTGGACTCGCCCAGTGTGTACTTGTACTGCTGCTGGTGAATACCCAGGAGTGAGAGAGTGAGAGTGTGAGGTAAGCGCTTTGTAGGAGTAACAGTATATAGCACATAGACTCAGAAGGAAGTCATACTTCGATACTGAATTTCCCAGACTGTATATATATTATTATTGCTACTAACCACATTTCTGGATCTACTAACCGTATTACCAATTGTATTATTGCATCAATACATTTATTTGTTATATTTCATTCCTGCATTTGTCATTCATTTTGAGACCGGATTTCGTCCCTTAATCCACAACAAGAGGGAACCAGAAATAGAATCTTAAAAAGGAAACAGGGAACAAACCTCTCCTCCTGTTCAAAAGACCAGGGAGGAGTGTGAATCTACAAAGGGTTTATAAGCCCTAAAAAACGAATCAATTGAATTGATCCTCACAATACAAAAACAATCAACCTAACTTAATCTTAATTCTTTTTTTTTTTTTTTTTTTTTAAATCAAATGTTCATTGCCTGCAAGTTTATTTTTTAATTAATATATAAAAATGAATATCTAATATGTTAGTGGAGAATGGTAAAACAGGTATTTTTGAAGCATATCTATTTGTAGATAGATGTCTTTTCTTTTGAGATTTAAGATCTGCTATGAACTTGTAGTTGTCAGCAGGGAGCTAGCACATATTTCATTTGATCTGTAGTTGATGTGAAAGTGCCCAATGGTTGCAAACGACTGACTGATATGTTTTGTATACCT
>CAHIKZ030005218.1:1867500-1895135 GCA_903632075.3 Acanthosepion pharaonis
GTCTTTCTCAACTATAATTTTCTGTGTCTATCTTGCTACCATCATCAACTTTGAATAGGCCTAATGATTTTAATCCCTACATTATTAGTACAAAACATTAATTTACCTCCCTAATATCATCATTTTGGTTATACTGGTTAGCTTATTTCAATGAAAAACCAAATATCTTATGCTACCATTAGGTTAGTGGTGGCTCTACTATGAAACTTAAGCTTCAGGGCCTGTAATCCCGTAGGGGCCCCTGAATCAACTTTTTTAATCAGTGAATTTTTCAAAAAAAATTGAAAGCCCCTCTTTTTAAGTGTTTATTATTAAAATAAGGCCATTTTAGTGATAGAATCATTTGCCAATGGGTTGAAGTAGCTAATGTTGGACCTAGAATATGCTCTAATACCCATTTCATGTATCCTCAAAATTCCCCTGTAATTGGTTAAATTTCAAAATTTTCTTAGAGGCTTGCATCATCTGAAGCAGCAGTTGTATGGGCACCAAAATATATTCATAGCCTACATTTTAGCAATTGGATCCACAAATCTATTGATTCTGATTGCAAAGGGGTCCCTGTATCCATTCAAGCCCCCAAAATGTAGGTCCACCATGGCATTAGGTTCATCCAATGTATCTCCGTAGTCATCACTAAAAATTACTGTTAGGGAATGTTTTCATGCATACTTTTTCACCTAATGTGTATATTTCTATTAGTGATATTTACTTAAAAGTTGGTAGTTTGGTTGCTTTCATGACTTTAGCCAATGTTCCTAGTACTGTGTATCTTTTCTCTTTGTTCATATTCATAAAACCAACTTTCGAATTCTTACTCATTACCCTTTTTTATTTCTTTCAAATCTACTTGCAACATTTTTAAAGCCACATTTCATTCTTATTCATATCTTCCCTGTATTTTCAATTTCTTTTTTGATTGTTCTCTGATCTCTGTTCAACCTTTTTTTTTTTATTATTGCCAGTGTTGTGCTTCCATCACTCAATAACCTTACAATGTCTTGTTTCACTTTTGATGTTATATTTTTCTCATGACACATGCTAGCTGAAATGAAAAAAAAAATACCAGTTACTATATTATCATATATATTTAAATTTGGTTCAGAAACTGTTGAAATGGCAAATATGTGACAATTTGGAAAAACTTATGTAAAATCTTTTCAAAAATTTTCATATATTTGCCATATATTAATAAAAGAAATGACAAGATGTAAACCTTTTATGCTGACATGCTTCATTCCTCGAGAAATTTTATCAAGGCAAAAAAATTTTATCTAGAAACTTGTATTTATGCACACAAAAAGTATTGATAAAAAATAACATTGCGTTCAAATTTTAATTAGAAACCATTCTAAAATATTCAGAAATTTCTTAATGTTAAGGTAAGGAAAGGAAACTATGGAGGATGCTAATTGATAAAAATATTTAACATGTTAAACAAAAGTGAATTAATGTTGTTATTATTATTGATTTTTTTCCTATTAAAAGCGGTAATTTAACTACTTTCCTTTGATTTAAAAATATTTTACAGTCATACATAAATATATTGGCTTGAGAAAGGAGCATTTCTTTTAAGAAAGGTGATATTTGAAAAAAAACAGGGAGTATGTTTATGTTTGAGCTAGTTTCTATTAATGCACTTTTGAGAATGTTTCATCTTAGTAAGTTATTTTTCTTTCTTAATAAGGACAGAATTTGTGAGATATAAATTATGGTAAAAATTATTTCAGTTATATATAATGAATAACTGTTGCGTTATATAACATAAATAAGGTTTTGCAAATCTTTCTAATAAAAACATATAAGCTGAAATTCACTTGGTATATTTATGATAGATTAATCTTGAAAATTTTAATTATCAGTGCTTGGTTAATACCAATTATGAAAATATTGGCTTGTAGAATAAAATCTGACATTGGATAGATAAAACATTATATCGTAAAAATATTTTTATCAAAATTCAGCTCATAACTGTGTCATGTATTGGACTTTTTGATCCACATTTGTATATAATATTTCAAATGACATGAATTAGAATTGTATGCATGAAAGAATTATATGATTATTTTTACAATTAAAATGAACATATTAAAACAACAGGAAAGAAGAAAATTTTACATTAATGTAAAGTAGTAATATCAAAAATCAAATAAATTAACAAAAAAGAAAAACAGTTTAACCAGTTTGTCATTCTTCTCTTATCAAACCTGAATTAAGGATGGCAAATGTCCAACCAATCTTAAGATTGATCTGAAAAGATGTTCTACATTGCCACTATATTAGTTCTATAATTTATCATTTTAAATGTCAGTGTGACACTGACTGCATAGGTAGAACAGGTCAGAGGTTGGAAGCAAGGATTAATCAGTATATACCAGCCAATATTCAGAAAGTCAATTTGAACAATTTGCACATGTGCATTAATTTATATGGGTTAGCAATAACTGAGCATTTATTAAACAATTATTAATCTTCTAGGTCCTATAACCAAGACATGTCCCTTGTACTAATAAAGGCTCACTCTGATTTTCACCTTAATTAAACCTTAAGGTGAAAATCAGAGTGAGACAATTTATATTAAGTCCTTCCAGCCATTGCTCTGTAAGTAGGAGTGGTTGTTAGGTTTAAATATAATTAGCATTTAATGTTTGTATATTTATTATACAATATCTTTTCTCTGATAGTATTGATTTTAATTGCTGTGCATGTTTCTTGATTGATATCTGATGAGAGAGGAATGATAAACTAGTTAAGCTGTTCTGTTTTTCTTTTTTGTTAAAGTATTTCCTTTTTATATTACCAGTTTACATTAATTCCCACTTTTTTGTTATTCTTTCCTGTTGTTTTAATAAGTCTATTTTAATTTCTAGTTTTAAATCCTGTGTCTTTTTAAAGGTGATTTTTCTTGTTTCTTTGTTCATGCTTTCATTTTATATTCCAATGTTTCTGATGTGATAATATTCAGAGCATTATTTTATATTTAAATGGTGATTTATAGTGTATAGCATACAGTCACTCACTAACTATTCAGACTCAGGTGCCTGAGTAGTTAATGAGTTTTCATTTTGGATATATTGAGGACACTGAAAAGTTCTTAGTGGGACTAAGAAAAGATTAAAAAAAATTATGTTTGGTAATTTAATCAGACTTTGGGGAGTAGTTTTAGCTGATAACTTTTCAGCCCTGATGTAATGGAATAACCTGTCACCCCCATGAGTGACTACACCATAGGTAGTTACTAACTATAAGTATCTGTAAGTCAACGGACTACAGAGACCTTTGGGATCTGTTGAGTACGACTTCGGACTTTTTGAGAACTACCGACTTTCCAATAGTAGCACTCACTACTGGATTGACTTGTGATGACTTTATGCATAACTGTTACCTTTATTCTTATTGTACTGGATTTTTACAATAAACCTTTACTTATTTAATCCACCTTGTTTTTCAAGTATATATTCCTATTAGCACGGAATATAACAAGCCTCTACTCTTAATTTATTTTCTAACTAATAAAATCATTATCATTTTAAAATATTCCTAAAGAAAATTCAATTTTGAATTAAAAGTCTGATAAACCAGTAGTTCATAGATATGCTCGTATTATAGTGGTTATCGGCACAGAACATGGAACTGGCATGTTGAGTTCAAATTTAAGCCAAGGTAGTTGTGTTCCTTTTCTCACATACAGCCTTTTGGGCAACAAATTTTCAACCTTACATCCTCTTTTCCATAAACAAAACTTTACAAGCCTATCTACTATATTACTATTGCTCAAACAATCTACATTCTTTAGTTCCTTTAAATCTAGGACCTGCCATGACATGTACAGAGGGTTGTGTCATCCACATTCCCTTCGTATTTCATTGGTAAAAAGGAAGTTCTATTCTGACAGCTTTTTCATAAAAACCACTACTTTGTAGAATAAACTCTTAAGAAGATGCTTCCCTGATCACTACAATCTTAACCACTTCAAGTCTAGGGTTAACTGTTATCTATAACCCTATATATATCCTCATAATCTGCAACTTACTTCCTCCTCTTATGTTCATACAATCACCTCATTTGGCAACTCTTTACTTTGCATGGCTCTTGAGGCTTGTATTAAACATTTAGTAAAAGATAAATTCCTTATACCCCGGCTAGAAGTTAATAACAGAGCAAACTGCAATCTTCAGCTTTGGTTGTCAAGCAATCTCATAAAAACTGACTCACAACACCCTGTTATTGAGATTGACAGTACTTGGAACCAAAAAAAAAAAAAACAGAATAAAACATGGAATTCAGAAAGTTTATCCACAATTTTCATCTGGATGGGCAACATCTTAATGAAAAATATGAGAATTGGAAAAACACAATAAAAATAAAACAGGCTAGTTTGGATGATTTTTTGCTGCCTAAATATATACCCTAGACACAGAGGGCTATTTAAAGACCAACAAAAAGTCTTTGTTTAGGATTTATTCTTTATTTTGTCTATATTTCCAACTATGTTCCTGGTTTCCAATGAAGATGCAATACTTTACATGATGTGGGAAGATGTGATATTTGAAAATGAAACTGACATGGCACAAAAACATATTATGTATACAGACACACACAAATATATATATATATATATATATATATATATATATATATATATATATATATATATATATATACAGGGGTCCTCAACTTATGACAGAGTTCTGTTCCTATTAGTATGATGTGTCATAACATGATTTTCCATGTAAATTGGAACATACTCATAATTTTCCATGAATAATCACTTACATCACTCACCCATGTTAATGCAATAGTAAAGTAATAATTTAGGACAACTCCTTTCTATGACATATGTTAAGATAATTAGGACTAAAACACATGGATGACATCAAATATAATAAATTAATACATATAAATAACGAAATTAAATAGTTTTAAAACTGCTTGTATTTATTTCCAGTGATGTTATTGGTTCTCGGTAGGTGAGATGATGTCTTGTCACTCTTGCAGTATTTGGAAGCAGCAACAGTTCTGAGAAAGAAAGAAAAATAAACTCACATTTGTCTTTCTTTCTTTTTTTTAATTTCACCAACTTATAGTTTAACAAGAAAATGTCCTTATCTCTTACAGGGAAACTCAATATAGTATGTTTTAAGTGACAGTTGGACAACTTACTTAAAGATAAGCTACTGGCCAATATTCATAGCTGTTTCTTCCTTTTCAGAGTGTTTAACAATGTCTAATTTCACTTCCATGATGATGACTTGCCTTTTCTTCAAAGGACCATCATCAAAAGAGGTTACACTATGCTTGGGAGCCATAATGAGGGACAATAAGTTTCCATAAACAACACAAATGAAAGGGAGTGAATGCACAAAAATCCCAAATGGCATACAACCAAGAACTGACCCACACTGCCTTCCTCACTCTAGTGCTGTTTGATGATGTATTTTCCACTGCTCTATTTGCATTGTATGTACAAGGCAAATGGCATAAGAAATAAATGAAAAATCCCTAATAAAGAAATTTCTTTGGTCTTTAACCAAATTTGTATGAATGTAAGATTGATATTCAAATACACTGTACAAATATATATATGATGTGTATATGTGTGTATCAACTGCCTCTGTTCATTTCCTTAGGACAACAAAATTGGATAAAGAATGTATAAAGGAGGAAAAGTTAAAGGTTAAATAAAAAGCTAGAGAAAAACAAAAAGAAAAGCCGATGAAAAGTGGAAAGAATAGAGACAAAAAAAAAAGACATTGGTAGGTAGGCTTGCTGTTTTAAGTTTTTATTACTTCAATATCTGTCTATTTATGTAGATTATTCGGACTATTGTCCTCATCTTTGTCGCCATATTTATCACAACGTTTCGGCCGTTGTACACTCCGGCCTTCTTCAAGTGGATGGAATGTCGAACCGAACCCTTTATTTTGCTCACTGGGGTAGACTGTTCTAGTTCCACATTTAATGGATGTCAGTTATCTCCTGTTAATTTTCCCTCTGAAAGTTCTCCACTGCCTTAGCCGGATATTGAACTCACACTCTTTGGGTTATGTCACTGGATCTAACCAACTCCTTTATCCACTGTGCCATGTGTCCTTGTTTACTCCTTTGATATTTTAAAGTGGATGAAGATTTTTTTCTTTTTTGGTGTGATGAACTTCTGAAGGAGGGTAGAAAAGATGACATTAATATGTAAGTATTTATAAGTAGTTTGTTTGTACTGTAGAATTTGACAACCGATTTGGATGCTTACTATTAAGTTTTCAAAAGTAAGGCTTGACCTGTAAATAAATCACCAGTGCAAGGGAGATAATTGTGTTAGAGCCAAAAATTTGACATTAGACATGACAGACAAAAAATCTTTTCCTTATTAAGGATATAGATAAATTTACTGCTTAAATTAAAAGTAGTTGTTGGCTCAAAAGTGTTTCATTAGCCTAAAATCATGAATGCATGATTCATTCAATGAATAATTAATCACTTTGACAAAATTATTGCTATGTTAACAGAAATATGAATTTTTATATTGATTAATAACTTTGTTTCTGTTTGTTAATGATAGACAATTGTTAACAAGCTAGTTTCAGAGAATATGACCAATGAATTTGATTTTCTCTTGGCACTCCACTTTTGTAGCCTTGTGTCAGATGAAGCTAAGTTTTGTATATACCTATGACAGGAAGCTCAGTTTTGGGGTTGTTGGGGAAAGATTTCATGAGTCATCATTTGAAGAAAAAAAAATGAGAGAAAAGATTATTGCATGTTCAAATAAAACGATATTTATTTAAAACATAGGATACACAAATTTATCTGTAATTACTTATAAGATGAAAGTTAGAATGTTCTTCACTTTGCCTGTAAGGAAATTAGCATGAATAATCTTTCAGTGAGGAAGAGAGAAAGTGGAGTTTGGAGACAAGACCAAAGGGAGTCTGCTGTTGCTTTGGTGAGAAAGACAAGATGCCAAGGTTGTCTCTTTATTGGTGCCAGCCCTTCTGTTGTATTAAATGAATGTTTGATTTTTATGGTTTTGTGTAAGCTCTAAAATCCTGTGTTATATTACTGGTGGGAACTGATTTTACTGGCTATTTATTTTTATTAAATAGAAAATTTGAAGTATGTTTGAAACTTGGGAAGCTGCATGGAGCCCTTGTGCAGTGTGTTTAATTTTGCCATTTGTTCCTTTGATTTGATGTTGTTCATTTCTGCCTACTGAATTTCAAAGTATTTTTTGTCTTAATTTTGTCTAAAAATGAAATGCACTTTAGGTGCCTAATAGACACTTAGATAGGGATATTATTTATTTAAAAAAAATTTTAAACCCCACCTGGACCTTATAAAGACCAAAATGGCTGATTTCTTGTACCACTCTAGAAAGTATCTGTCCCTTCTTTACAAGTGTCAGATCAAACCAAAAATGAAGTATTGCTGCTTTATTTGGATTGGAGCTGCCCAATCCTCACTTTCCAGACTTGACAGAGTTCAAAAGTATCTGTGACCTTCTGGATGATTAATTATTTTCAACCCTCCATTCCTTTTCCCACATTTGAAATATCACAAGCCTCTTGCCACTCTACTGGTATTTTCATAGAAAATATTCTGATGAGATACTTTCCTTAGTTTCATCAGTTCAGACAGTTACAGCTTAGACCTGTCATGCCACGTATACATGGTTGAATCATCCTCATTTCCCTTCATAGTACATTGGTAAGAAAGAAGTTCCAGCTTCTTCAGAACAGTTATTTTGTAGAACAGATTCCTGAAAGGGTGCTTCCTCAATCCTTAGTCTTAACCTCAAGTCTAGGGTCAACTGTCATCTGTCTTACATATTCTCATAATATGAACTTCTTATTTCCTCCTCTTAAACACTTACAGCAACCTCATTCAGTAACCCTCTACCTTGAGTGGCTCTTTGGTTTTGTATTGGGTGAACAATATAAAAGAAAAAAATTATTTTGCACTTTTGACCCTTTTTAAAGGAGGCACAGTGAAGTAATGGATAATGGCTTGGATTGAGGAATCAGAGAGCAGAGTTTTAATTCCACTCACGTTCATTGCTTTCACTTACAAGCTAATACCCTTGGTATCCATCCTGATACCCACAACTACGGGTAAATAACAGGATACTGAGTCCTGTAGCCTTGGTTGGCAAGGAGAAGGAAAACTTTGAAGTCAAACCACCTGCTACTTTGTAAGCCTTGTCTCTTTAACAGGGTAACCACAACATCCCCAGTGCAAAAGGAACCAGGAAACCATTGCTTTATTCTAGCTTGAATGTCACCATGAACCACGATTGTGAGTTGGAGAGGAGTGGTGACCACAGCTGCACAAAATGTGTTAACAATAAATGATGATGAAATGATTTTCAGACCTCTTTTTTATTAAGACCCCTGCATTTATTGCATATGGATATATCTTATATTCCGTGCTAAGTGAATAAATACTTAACACCAGGTGGATAATAGAAGAAAGGTTTATTGTACACAACCAGTACAATATGAAATACGGTATAGTTATACACACTGGTCAACCTAGTAGTGAGTGCCACTAATTGGAAGGTCGGACATGCTTGCGTCGTCTCGCTCTCACTTCCTCCAGTCTCTCGTAGACAGTTGACTTTATAGGTACTTACTACTGTTACGAGGATGCATTTCTATAATAAGGGATTCCGCTGAGTTCTACTTGTTATTACAAAAAAGTTTTCATTCATGAAGTAGTTGTAAAATAGAGAAATTAGAAATAGAATGTTTGGAAGATTCTAGATCATTCTAGTATATTCGAGAAAAATCTAGATGATTTGAGAAACATCTAGAAATATGCAAATTAGGTGTTAGCCCCTATAAAAATGGGATTTTGGAAAAGGGTTGTCAATTGGTAAAAACAAATTGCTGTCAGTATCAACTCCGGCTTTTGATTCAAGGACTATTATATCCAGCCGAAAGAATCTCTATAAAAAGTTGCCGACCAACCAAAACCCAAAAGAGAATTTCATGGAACAAATTTGGTAAATAGAATTTTGACTAATTTTCATCGACCAAACTAAAAATTAATATTTATTTACACACCTTTGTGGATTTCCAAATATAGCACTTAGATTACTTCACTAGCCCTAAAGTGATAAAGATATTTGACTCCCTTTCCTTCTCCCTCGTAACACTTTGCCAGTAACTCTGTTTTCTGTTTTGTAGGCCACAATTGTTTATCTTGTATATATTTTATGTTCTGTTTTCGTAAATTAAATATTTGTTTGTGATTTAGCTCTGTGTTGTGGTAAATCATTTTTTTTCCTTTGTTACAATTATCAACACGTAACAAAATGGGAGCTCGTCCAACTCTATAATATCGTAACACTACCTATAGTGTAATCATTCATGGGGGTGACTGGTTATTCCATTACATCAATATCTATTCCCAAAAAGGAGTAAATAGGTTTGCCTATCGTCTGATTCACACTCCTCCCCAGTTTTTTGAACAGGAGTAGAGGTTTCCTGTTTAGGATTAAGTTTTTGTTTCCTTCTAAAGTCTTTCCATTCTCTTTCACTCCCAGTTGCCTTTGCATCTTAGTGGCATTATTGCCTTGTATGGGATGAATTGATTAAAAATAACAAAAACAAATTAAGATCTCCTCTTTGTATTGGGTACCTAAAAGTAAAAACAGTTTTTGACTCAAATCCTTATAAAGCTAGGCTTAGAATAATTTTCAAACTGGGATGTTTTGTAAGTTTTATTATGGATTTAGGGTATTGTGTTGTATCAATTGCATCATAGTGTTTTCATAACTCAATACCTGTGAAACTTTAAAAACAAAGAATACTGATAACTTATATTTTTAGCAGGACACTGGGACAGATTCCTCAAACTTTCCAATCATACTAGAACATAGGATAAGTCTATATAAAGACAAATAACTTTTTTCATTGCAAAATGAATAATTCATACTCTCCATCTCAGAGACATTGAATGATTTTATAACTTATTTTTCACAATTTTGATGAGTAATTATTATTAGAATTAATATTATTAATACTCAGCACCTCATTGTTTTTTTTATTGATATCTCTATCTATAAAAGGCTGTGTGTGTGTGTGTAACAAATGCATGGCTGCAATTTTTGACAGATTTGCACCAAAATTTACATGCACATGCAGTTAGCAGGAAGGCCAAGATCAACTTTGCATTTCCCAACTCCCATCAATAGTGGAAATAATTGATTGTTTTTATGCTTCTATAGCTGGCTACCATGAATAGGCAGGAAGATTCTATTGGCCAGCGTGAGAGCCAGCCCAACTGACTGACATGAATATTAACTAGCATGCTAGAAAAAAAAATCGATAACTGCATTCATAACAAGTGGGAAAATTTAAATCTGCATGGCACTTTACTCAATTGGCTTATTTTCTTGCTGAAACTCAACATTGATTCTTATTCGCAGAACTGGGTTGGGTGTGAAAAAGTATTTGTTGTTAACATTCTTTTTTCATTCGGTTTTTCCAGTTACGAGTCCTTTTCTAAAGCTGATCGTTTTTGTGTTCATTTTTGTTTAGTTCTTTTTCGTAACAGATTTAATGTTTAGTATAAAGCTTAGAAAAAATTCAAAGTGTGAGATAGGCAAGTAAGGCATGTAGCAATATCAGCACGCGATTCTTGAGAAAATATTTTAAGTCAAGTGGTAGCAATTGCTGTATGAGTTGTACGATTTTTGAATCAAGCACAGGCAACACCGGGCTATGCTGCTAGTTAACTATAAACATAATTTTTACCCAGGAGTAAACTTACTATATCACATAGTAAAACCTAGTTTATTTTGGACATCAAATTTTGCTGCTACTAGTTTCACTCTTATTAATCCCATAGCATTTTTTGTTCTGAGATAAAGTATTTTCATTAATCCACATATTTTTGACAGTTAATTTTTTCAAATTTTATGATTTTTATTTTTTCGTTATTTTTAAATTTCTTTAAGATAACTGAAAAAAACTCATCTCTATTGAAAATAGTTCATCTCAGAACTAATTTAACATTGTTTTATTATTTCATTGTTTAATTCTGTTTGAATTATCTGGGATGAGGATTTATATATATTATTTTCAGTTGGATTAATGTCTTCTTCTTTATTATAAAACACTATAGCCATTTTGTATGCTGATCTTTTTCAAGAATCTGTTGATCCTGATAACCTTCAGGAAATTTTGAACTGAATCTTTTATTTAATCTATATGGGTTGAATATATTATTTTTTTTTCTGGTTTCTATAAATACAAATATTTTGTCTCAGACAGTGAAAACAGGACTAACAATAAGTGAACATTATTATATAGTCATACATACATAAGTATGTATTTTTTTTCATTGAGGCAGGACCAGGATTAATCTTACACAAAGGAAGATGGTTCTTGCCTGACAGAGGATCACTTGTTGTAATGATTTGAGGCAAAGTTTTACAAGGCTGGATGTGCTCCCTAATGCCTAACTCAGGCACTAACGGTAGTCCAAGTACACCAGGTATTTTTATCAAGATACCGTCTCTAGGAAGGTTGCCATTCAAGGCTTGAGGCCCCCATTCTTTTTTATATATATATATATATATATATATATATATATGAATTTATTTGAAAATTATAAAATAAATATGTTATAAAATCACTACAAAAATAGTCATTTTGTTTCAACACTTCTGGTGTCATATCAAGTGATGGTGTTGAATGTAGAATAGTTTAAAAACTCCAGAAGTGTTGAAACAAAATAGCTATTTTTGTAGTGATTTTAAAACATATTTTTGTTATAATTTTTGAATAAATTATATTTGCTCTACTCTGTATTGAGAACTCTTTTAAGAACAGTATTTTTGGTTATTGGAATTTATTCTGTATATGCCAATGCTTTACTTGGTGTGTGTATATATATATTTTGGACAGCAACCTTTCTTTAAAACATGTTTTGTTGAATATAGCAGATGAGGCAAATTTAATTATTTTTTATTTAATTTTTCCAGCATTTTTACATTTTTCTGCTTGGTGGGAGTGAGTGAGTGCAAAAATTGTCCGTATTGTTCATTGCCCTAAACTCTTTCAGCCACTTTTATAGTCATGAGAAATTAACAGCTCCTGCCCACCCAAAAAACAAACAAACTTGAAAATGGATAAGTGTTTAAGAAGTGTGTGACAATTGACAATACAGACAATTTTTGTATTCCCTTACTCCTACCAAATAGAAAAATGCTGGAAAAACTAAATAAAAAATTTAAAACTTTTCTTGTCTGTCATATTTAACAAGACGCACACACACACACACATATATATATATATATATATATATATATATGACCATTGGCTCCAATAAGATGCTCATCCATCCTTTAATAGGTCTTGTTTTTTGTCCTGTTGGGTGACATGCCACCCTCCTCACCAGCAGAAAAACTAGTAGGGGAGCTAGGTCAGATTCCAACCACCCATCTATGTGGGAGGTTGTACGAGGTTATATGTTACCAGTAGCAGGACTAAGCTTAACCTGACCATTTAAAAAAAAAAAAGAAAGTGAGATATGGTCAGTGAAGCAAGAACAATCTACCTTCATAAATTAGATAAAAAGTTCAGTTAAAAATTCTTTCAATGTTAACCAAACCTACAGACACCAGAAGAAGGTGGGAAGGCACATCAGCCAAAATACTGCAATAACAGCAAGAAGATGAGGACATTAGTACAACTATTTAAAAATGTTCCTTATTATTTTGATATATTTCAGAATGATTACACCAAAAAGAATAGCATCTTTGCTAATCTTTTGTTGTGTATCTTTTTAAGATATATGTTATTTTTCATGTTTGATTAATAAGTGAGTCAAAACAAAAGTTTTTCTGCATTAATGTGTTATAGATAGCCTAATAGTTAACAATTTTAAAAAGCTGTAGCTTTTCAAAAAGGCAAATTTTTCAAATCTTACAGTTCCTTTTTGGCCATCAGGAAAGTGATGACCACAAACAAATTGTAACAATATGAAATGTAAACAAATTTTTCTGCTAATGAAGATTTTATTTGAATATTCATTTTCCTAATTTAAGAACAGATTGATGCTGAAATGTATATCAGGGTGTCCTCTAAAAAGGTCTTTGCACTTTTTTAATAGCTGCTTATCAAAAAGTTAAATAATTTGCTCATAAAGAATAAAAAACAAACAAAAAAAACAGTTGAAATGGCTAGATGTATCTGTAAGTTCTATGCTAACAGTTTCTTTTCTTGCGCTTCATCCTTGCGGAACTTTCTTCTGGCTTCTTGCTTTTCAGTCAACTTTGATCTTCAAAAATTTAAATGCAATATCAATCATTATATTATGTGTTCTTGACACCTGCTTTTTTTTTTATTGTTCTTTATTGTTAATGTTTTTCTTTTTCTCATTTTTTCACACTCAGTAACCCTTGTCTTAGTGGCATTATTGTCTTGCTTGGGGTAAATGATTAAAACAAAATTCCAACAAGGATGAGGTGAGATTTGAAAGGAAGACAATATGGTATAAATATCTTCTGTTTAATATTTTAAAAAATATATCATTAAATATTCACATGATTATATTGAAAATTAAAGAAAACAAAACTTTATAAAGAAAAGTTTTTCCTAACCTTTAAAATCAAATAGGATATATATATATATATATATATATATATATATATATATATCCCAAGAAAATACATATTAATAATGCCAGTTGTTAATTTTTTGTAAATAATATTGTATTTTTGTAATAATGATTGGGTATTTTTGTCCTTGTCCTAAAATGCTTAATGTATTTAAAGACACATTGGATCTAAAGAGTAGTAATTATTGAAGGGCTCCAGAGTCTCTTAATATAGAAAAAAAATTGTTGTCACAAAAGTTGCATGAATAAAGGTCAAGTTTTCAAAATGACCTCCTTTAACAGCCAAGCATCATTCATAATGAAAAAAATAAATTGTAAGCATCAACTCATACATCTTTTGTGATTTTACCACAATGTTAAATTAGTTTGGAGTTCTGTAAGCTATTGGACATAAACTTTGTCTTGAAGGTATCCTCTACGACACCCACCAAAAGAAAAAAAAAAGTGTTATATCTAGTGAACATGGAAGATATTCTGCTCTGTCATTTGGTAAAAAACCTGACATCACTATGAAAATCAGGAGCTGTTCCATCTTGATTAATATTAAATTTTCCTCCTTCATTAATGAGTCCTTTTTACAAATGATCTGTGAAGTATGCCTGTTTATTTTGGGGGACACTCTATACGTATGAATTATAAATAGTTAAAGAATATGAGCTCATCTTATGACATTATATCATCATTATATCATCAGTTTTTTTATCATTGTTTTTAGTTTGTGTCTGTTAAAATGATTTATATTTATAGGCTTAGAGTAAAAGAACCATATACACAGTTTGTTTTTCTCCTTTTATGCAGGAACTTAGATCTCCTTTTTATAAACCATGGTAAGCCTCAAACAATTTTTTATGTGTGTGCATGAATTAGAAAATAGTTTTCATTTATTGTACACAAATCTGCCTATTGTAGTGAAGCAATCATATCAACTGATAGCTCTCTTTGCATGTAGTGTTATTAGAAATTAAATTTAGATTGTCTCCCTTGAGTGCTGTAGTTGTAAAAACGAGTTCAATACAATGTGCTTTGTTGTTCCAAGTAAAATGGGTTAAGAATTGCATGATATAGATTGGCATGTCATGGTCAGTTGCAGATAACTTTTTGATAATCTTTTCCCACAGACAAAACATTACAAGCCTATCTCTACTGTGTTGCTATTTCCATGGAAAATATTCTGATGAGTTACATTCCCTAGTTCCATCAGTTCAGACCTTCACATTTAGAACCCACCATGCCATATACACAGGGGTTGACTCCTTCCCTTTCTATTCCAAAGGTAAGGAAGAAGTTCCACTCGGACAGCTTCTATACCAGAACTTACTTTGTAGAACAAACACTTGAGAAGATGCTTCCTTCATCATTAGGATATTAACCTTCTCAAGTCTAGGGTCAAGTTATCCATCTTACATCTCATTATAATTCTGTTTGTTCCTCCCTTAGTTAGCATAACCGTTACGTCCTGCCAATACCACATACATAATAGACAATTCTGTTTTGGTCATGTGGGAAAACGGACAAGACATCAGAGACACTAGTTGGTTTCCTTGTGAGAAAAAGAAAGAAAATGGAAGAAGGAAAGATAGAAGTGTTTAACATCTGTTTCAGTGAAATGGAAAAATTGTCAATCTCAAATCTTTTCATTTGTACCCACTTACTTCTTAAAATAATGACCAGCGTTATTGCAATATTTTGTTAAAGTTAATTTTCATTAAATTTTCATGGATATTTCTAGTATACTGATAATATGCACTTCTTACTTCCCCCTCTTACACCCTAACAATAACTTCATTGATTAACTTTCTAACATGAGTGTTGCTTGGAGCTTGTATAAAAAAAAATCTACCATTTATAAAATGGAACATGTAGAAAGGAATTATGATGAACAATATCTGAGAATGCATGTTTGGGAACTTTGTAGGATTACCAGAAATCTGTGAATTAGTAGTAGATCTGTTTATTTGTTTGCAAGTTAACAAAGGCAAACATTTTCAGAAATTATTTACATTATTTACATTCAGACTATTGTTCTCATTTTTGTTGTTGTTATCACAATGTTTCAGCTGTTGTGCTTCTCAGCCTTCATCAGGTATATATTAATCTGGGTAACCTACAGGGAATTCTTCACTTAGCCCTTTATTTAATCTACAAGAGTAGACTGTTCTCATTTGACTGTCCATGTCTAGTTCTTATTTTTAGTACTGCTCAGTTATTGCTAGGTCATTTACACTGAATCCACATTCACACTGTCTGGCCCAGGGATTAAGTACATACTGCCTGGCCCATAGACCTGAACAGTGGAATGAGAACAGTCTACTCACATAGATTAAATAAAGGGTTCAGTTCAGAATTCCATGTAGGTTGCCCAGATCAATATATAACTGATCACAGCTGGGAGTACAATGCCCAAAATATTGTCATAACAACAACAAAGTTAAGGAGAATAGTCTGAGTATAAATAATGATAACTCTTCATTCCAGAAATTTGGATGGAAATTTTCAAAAATTATAATGAAAACAGACCCCCATTCCCTTAGTGTTTCTTTCATAAGGAACAAGTTCCACTCAGGTGGCTTCTTCCCTAGAACTGTTTCATTATGGAAGCAACTCCTGAGAGGATGCTTCTCTGACAAATACAATTTTGGTTTCTTCAAGTCCAGGATTAACCAACATCTACACATCCTCATAAGCAGTTCTTACTTCCTCCTTAGCCCTAACCTTAAAATTCGGTAACCTTCTACCTTGAAAGGCGCTTGGGTTTTCAAAAATAGATAGCAATGTAGCCTGTTTGAATAGCAAAGATTTAGGCACTGGAATGGAAGGAAATCTTTTGGTTGCACTTACAGCTATATAAGAACATTATTTGGTTAAATGTTTGAGTGGGTAGGTATTTGTTTTGCTAATTTGAAGAAACCAGAAAAGAAGTGGACAGTGTATAGGGAGCAGCCAGAATTTTTCTGCCAAGTGATAACCACTAATCTCTGCCCCCTTTGCCAAAAGAAAAGTTCTTTCTTTCTTTAAATGATGCCTGAATGAAACACCAGTTGTTTCTTATATTTTCAATAAACATCACATAAAAAATTAATTTGTATACTCCTCATGCATGTCCTTTCCTATGTTAATATAAGTCCACACAGTAACCCTCTACCTTGAGTGGCTCTTGGACCTTGTATTGGTTGTAAATTAGTAAATAAAAAATAAAAATGTCAAGACTATTCTTTTGGCCAGATAGTCTCATTTTTAATTCAATTTTACAATGTTAAGGTTTCGATCAAAATAAAAAGTGAACCATGCTATAAAATTCATAAAGTGTTCCAAAGAATAAACTAATTAACCATAAATAAAATTTTAAATAACGTCATCAAGATTACTTCCCTTGGATATCACTTGCATTGTTTCTGATTTTTCTGGATGATGGCTTCTAACCTTATTTTCTTGGCCTATGATCATGAGGCTGATGAGCGAGTATTAAGGTAAGCCTGGAATTTTTCAAAATAATTGTTTCTTTTTTTATTAGTTTAGTTTCTGCTGCTTATTGTGTTGGTGTGGCAGTGAAAGAAAATTTAATAGTGGCTTAGTCAAATAAAGCATTAAAGAATGAGTGGTAGAAATATAGGGGCATGCTCCTGAAATAAATGACTATGTTTTTAACCCTAGAACACAAACCATGCGTATATAGTACCTAGTGCAAACTTTCCTATTTTTAATTACAATTTTCAGTATCTGATTTTCTTACCTAAATGTTTTTCAGTTCCTATTAATGTTAACTCAAAGTATAAAGTTTGAAGTGCCTGCATGCAAAATATTTCAAATAAAGGTTTATATTTAATGTTTTTTTTATATTTTCAAAATCGAGTATGATATACCCATAGTTTGTAGTGGTGTAACTTTAATTGATGGTTAGTGTTCTAGGGTTAATAGTTAAAAATTAAAATGAGGTTGGTAAGTATATATATATATATATATATATACACATTAAAGATCAAATGCAGATGAAATATGGATCAGAATCTGAGAGGATCATAAAATAAAAGAACAAATAGGAAATTTATATCAATCTAGCATGTTTCACTTTTATTAAAGTTTTGTCAGAGATTGAGAGAAAAATGAAACATGTTAGATTGATATACATTTCCTATTTGTTCTTTTATTTTATCATATGTAATGTAATAGATCCATTGGTATATAATCCAGGTGGATCCTATTAATAACAAATATTAAAACTGATCCACACAGAGCTCAATATCTTTATTACAACAAAGCATATATTTTTTTTATGCCAAAAACCAAAATTACCTCTAGGTAATTTTTGGTATATATTTTACTTCAAACATTATTTTTAGTGGATAGCTGTATTTGAGTAGATGCTTCATTTTTTTTAAAACAAGGTTTATTCCATCTACTAACCTGAACACCCAAGAAGATGTAAAGAAAATGTGTTCTTTGGCAGGATTCAAACCTGTGCTTCCCTTTGCAGGAGGAAACACTGTGTGATCTGGAATGCATTGACCACAGTTACGGAGAGCTTCACAATCAAACAAGGTTTTATTTGCCTTAAAGCCCATTCTGTCATTCAGATTTTTTTAGATTGTCCATTTTTTTAAAACAATGTTTACTTCATTTACCAACTTGCACACTCAAGAAAACTTAAAGAAAATGTGCCCTAACATTTGAAGTAATAAAAATATATTGGATTAAAAATTCTTATGTAAATGAACAAAGAGTAAGATTACAGCATTCAAAACATTAATTTAAAATAGGGCTCAATACAAAAGTAGAGCTGTAAATATTTATCATGCAGTGTTACATTAGAACATGCATATACCCACTACAAAACTGTACATGTGCATGTTCTAATGTAATACTGCATAATAAATATATAGATATATATAGTTTTTCCTTCCGCTTGTACTGTTAGGCATCACAGAGAGACATAGTCGTCTGTCAGTAGCAAGGTGAGTGGTCTGGAAAAGATCTATCTTGTGGGCTCTGAGAGTGTCTGTCACTGAGTCATTCCAGTATTTTCTTGGTCTGCCTCTTGCTCTCCAGCCAGAGTACCTGAGGCTGTATGCTCATAGGGCTGGTTGGTTGATAGGCATATGAGTGAGGTGTACAAACCACTTTGATCCTCTGTCATTCAATGTGTTGTATGATTGGTATTGCCCCTACCATATCTCTTATTGCCTCATTCCTGATCTTGTCTTGCTGGGTCTTGTTTACTGCTTTCCTCAGGCATTTCATCTCACAAGTGATCAGTTTCCTCTCTAGGGTTTTTGTTAGGGGCCATGTTTGGCATTGGTATGTCAGTGTTGGTAGGAAAATGATGAGTATATATATATATATATATATATATATATATATATATATATATAAGTAAAGTAATGCCTCCTGAATGTAATTATTTCTCTTTATGCCTAGAAACACTACAACAAATACATGAAGCACAATAACACCATTGTATAGACCAAGTGTTCAGCTACTAAACACTATTTTTCAACATAGTAACCACCACTGGCTTTGCATTTTCACCAGCAATGAACAAGAGCCTGCATGTTGTGCTTGTAAACATGACTTGTCACATACATTGTTGTCATGATCATCAACTGTGTTCATATCCACTGTTTGGTTTCCATAAGTAGTCAGCAAACATTGAATAATATCTATGCAATTTTTTATGCATGGAGGAATTCAATAGCACACATTTGCTTCATATGCACTTTCATGTCAGATGTCAAAGTTTTGTACTCGACCCACTTTCCAAAATAAGTATTCTAAGGATTAGTCATTTAAATATTGATTTTGGAAAGTGAGTCATACCAAGAACCTTTCAGTTTCTTCCCACATACCTTTCAGTATCCAAACACAGTGATAATTGTTTTTATGTCTGCTACAAAAGGGTTATGAACAATATTGACTAAACATTACAGTTTAAGTATGTATCTCTCAACAAAATTCTTCTTTTTTCATGTGTTGTGTCCTTTCAGGATATAGGCAATCATAGCTCTCTACAACTTCCTATTTTTTGCAGCTCTGTTCAATGTTTGTATCCTTCCTATCCCTCTCAGTCTCTGTTCTGCCATCCATTTACATATGGTCATTGGATTGGTTACTCACTGTTTCCCCTCTGATACTCATGCCTTCTGTATATTCTATGAGGGTCAAATTCTCCAAGCACTCTTTTTGCATTATGTATCCCAGAAATTTCAACTGTCTATTTCTGTCCTTTTTGTTCCCATTTTCTTTAAAACTTTCTTATTGCTCACATGTTCCATCAATGATATTCTCAGCATTCTTTTGTAGAACCACCTCTCTGTTGCCTCAAGCCTCCTCTTCATCTGTCAAGAAATTGTCCAACATTTACTGCCATATATATATATATATATAAATATATATATATATATATATATATACAGTGTACAATGGATAAATTGTCATTTAAATTAAATTATGCAAAAAATGAAAATAACACTGAAATCTCATTTTAACATATATATTTACCAAAATTACACAAAAATATCTTGAAATACTAAAGAGTAAATTTATTCAATAAAATTGCCATTGGCTTCAGCCACAGCTTCCAGACAACTTTGGAATCTCCTACAACTCTTCTGGACAGTCTCCTTGTTTATGTTGGCAAATGCTGCCATAATCCTTGCTTTCAGTTCACCTTTGCTATTACAAACAATTTTGTCGGTCTCTTGCTCAACTGCACACCACACATAATAATCAAGGGGGTTGCAGTCTGGGGAGTTAGGTGGCCAGATGTAAGGGGTGATGTGATCACACAAACTGTTTGACAGCCATGACTCGTCCTTGTGTGGCATGGTGCAGAGTCCTGTTGCCAGATATAGGGTCTTCCAGTAGCAACCCTCTTAACCCAGGACAGCACTACCTGCTCAAGGCAATTGATGTAGGCCTCTGTGTTAGGTCTGAGGCCCTCACCAACAAAATTCAGAAGTTCTTTTCTTATCAGAATGATCAGAGTGAGTTTTCTGAGCTGCCATATTTCTGTAATCACCATTAGACTCATTCAACTCTTTCTGAAACTTCTGTGCTGTCTTCAGGCATCGAAAAATATTGAAATGTTTGTATTAGAGCTTTTGACGTGAACACCAAGCAGTACAACATGCTGTTTACAAATTTCTGGTGGAGTGAATTGCATCATGGTGCTCTTTTTCAAGCAGATGCTACCCAACTGACCCTACTATACTGTGTAGTCAACAAAATCAAATAGCATGCACAAAATTAAAAATATAAAATGGTGAAAATTTACTCATCACATCCTGTATATACTCTGAGTTTAATGCACAATTCAGGACACATGGCACAGTGGATAAAGGCATTAGTTAGATCCAGTGACAGGACCCAAAGAGTGTGAGTTCAATACCTAGTTAAGGCATTGGAGAACATTCAGAGGGGAATTAACAGGAGATAACTGACATCCATTAGACATGGCACATGGAACTAGGACAGTCTACCCCAGTGAGTGAAATAAAGGGTTCAGTTCGACATTCCAACCACCTGAAGAAGGCCAGAGTGTACAACAGCCGAAACGTGATAAACATGGCGTCAAAGATGAGGACAATAATCCGAAGAATGTAAATAGTGTACATAATACCTCATCTCGGAAATATAGACAGTTATTGTCATGTTTACTCTGCAAGTTAGCAAGGTGTTTCTGCTGGGGGCCTTCTTTTAGATCCCACACAACTATTCTGCAACTTGATTTTTACCTACAGCTGGGGAGGGGGTTTAAATTTCATTCCTAGTTATGAATTCAAAATTGTCTTTCTCCTAGACTGGTTGGTAACAATGGCAAGAGATCAGTCAGCCTTGCTATTTTACTCATATCTATGAAGGAGAGATGGATTCATGCCTTCATCAAGGATATTAGTATAAAACGAATACAAACTTCCTCGGCAAGTATTTGAATTATTTCCAAGGCTGGATTTCTTAATTCTCTAGCTTCTTTTCCTTTTATGTTTCTTCAAAACCTTTGCAGTCATTGTTCTCCACAACTTCTTGTCTTTTGTTTCTTGAGCAACCAGTTTTTAAAAATGTGGCAAATTCTTTCTTTTCTTTAATTATTTAAGAGTTTTACTGACATTTGTTTTTTAATCTGAAAAGATATAGCTTTGGTTATTTGTTTTATTATTATTTATATATTTTAAAAAATGTTATTTATTATTTATAAATTTTTGTTTTATACCATATCTTTGTGAGGAGGCATATAAGAAGTAACCTTTGTATAAAATTCATCATTATTTTGAAAGAGAAAAAATATTGTCAAGCAAGAATGATGTTTGGCATATAAGACAAAAGATCATTTTGAATCCCCCACTTTTTTTTTTTTTTTTAATAATCAAACATTTTTTTATTAATAATATCATTTCAAGTTTTTCTTAAAAATTTATATCTTTAAGTATTTTTATTTTTTGTTTTTCTGATTTGGAAAAACCATGATGAAAGTTTGTTTGTCTGAAGGTAACATGGTATACATGAGAATTGTTCAACTTATTGAGGTAATGTATATACCCACCTGCACAAACGTCCTTTTGTTGCCTCTGCTGACCACAGTTTTGTTCCTCTACCAACTTGCCTAACTGAAAAGGTGGATGGGTGAAAATGTATAAGACAATTTGAACTTTTGTTTGCCATCATCATGTTGATAAGTACACAAAATTCCTAATTTCAATTCATTTGTCTGAAAAACAAATAACTTAAATGTTATCTTGGTTATTAAAAAATAAAAGTATTAGCTTTAGTCAAATTTCAATGAAAATTCATTTCTAATTCTTGTAAATTCAAGTAAATAAATATGGCTGAACTTTTGAAAAATTTGAAAAATTACACTTCATTTTAGCAAAATGTATTTTAAATGTTTAGTAAGTAATAATTGTAGTTTTTTATAAAGGGTGTTTCATTAAGATGGATTATATATAAGGGTGTTTCATTAAGACAGATCAAAGTCAGCAGTAAATAAATCAGTGTTATTCATGAAAATTTATTTATTTCTCTATTGGATCATGTTATTTAAGTTATGGCAATTATGTGTGAAAAATAATATTGCCCAAGTGTCCACCAAATCTGAAAGAAAAAGAAAAATCATTAAATGCTTAAACATAATTCACATTTAAAGTTGGTCCAAGTTATTGGAACACCCTTTATAAGCAATTTATATATTTTTTTCATTTTTTTTGTAACCACCGAATAGTGATCCAAATAGTAATAGTATAGTAAATAATATAGGGATAGACGATAAAATAGAAATAGTAATTCAAATAGTAGTAGAGTATAGAAAAAGAAAAGGGATTAATTAGACGCCACGCTAATTCCAATATATGTATATATAATTTCCTTTGCCATCATGTGATCTACTTATTCAAAATAGGAGTGCCTGTGTTTGCTCTCTGGTGATCTAAGTTCAAACTACAGTGTCAGAGGCACTTTATTCCTATATAATCCTCTGCTATGGCAGCATGAATTAAAAATGATATATTTGGTAGGATTTATTAAAGAATATGACAAAAAGATTAATTCACTAATGATTACATCGATAGTAAAGTGACAAATACTGATAATAGTAGGATGTAGAAAAAAAAAGAATCATTAATCATAGTTGTATTTTCATTATTACTGTATTTGTGTGTGTACATATATAGTGTGTGTATTAAGAAAAATATGACAAACTGGAAAAGTTTTTGTCACACATTTCATCCATTAGGATTTCATTGGACAGGGCTTTGATGACATTGCCATGTTTACACATGCACATGAAATGAGAGACACAGGTAGTTTCAAAATTTTTGGAAAGAATTTTTTTTTTTTTTATCTAGCCAAAATTATTTGTATTCTTTTTCTTTATCTCTCCACCACCTTCGTTCTTGATTATCCCACACTGTGACAATATGAAATCTACCAAGAATGGTAATATATTGTAAGGGCCTGGATGTAAATTTATTGTAGCTGAACTGGGGATCAAGGCACTTTCCAGTTCATATTTTTCTAAATACTCTTTGCTGATATATAAAATTATACAAAATTATATCTCATTATATCATATATATATTAACAATAACGGACATTAATTTTAAGGATTGACATTCCCAAATTACAAATAATCCTTCTCAGATAAGGAGAAAATTCTTTCAGAAATTTCTGAAGTTGAAAAGCCATAAATATTGTTTTATATATATAAGTGTATGTTAGGCTTGGAATATATTGATTTCTTGGAAGTTTGAAAGGACACATCATTTCTCCTTGAACTCAGAGCGATAATAACTAATTTTTGTTCAACAAGTAATATGCGCATAAAACCTGAAAAACAAACAACACAAAAATAAAAATACCAGAATTTCTTTCTTCTTTTTCTCCATATCTCATTTTCTGATGAAGCTTTAATAAAAGTGAAACGTGTTATATTGAAAAAACACACACATACCTACATATATATATATATATATATATATATATATATTGTTAGCAACCTTTCTTTCATACATCTTTCATTGAATGCAGCTGACAAGGAATGTAAAAATTATCCATAATTTTTATTATCTCAAGTGCTTTTGGCCACTTCTATAGCCATTTCCAAGGGTTTTTTGTCTCTGGTATTATTTTTTCCTCATGTTTTGACTGTTATGTTATAATATTACTATGCAGCTAGTCTTATAGTCATATCACATTGAAATTCCAGTTCTTGTATGATCACCAAAGTTAAGCAACATTGAGCCTGGTCACTACTTAGACCACTTGGGAATACCAGGTGCTTTAAGCTTAGAAGTGTGGGGTGGTTATAATGTATAATGGCTTGGAATTGCAAATCAGAGAGCTGAGATCAAATTCCAGTCGGTATTGAAACACTGGTTCCAGTACAATCACCAAAGTTAAGCAACGTCAAGCCTGGTCAGTACCTAGGTGGGTGATCGTTTGGTGAATCCCAGGTGCTGTGTGGGTGACATTGTTAATTGGAGAGCCAAATTCCAAGTCCACATCAGTTTGTTATATTCACTTACATGCAAAATCCCTTGGGAAAGGTATGAATTCACTGCTTCTCCACCTAATTAGTAAGACTTGTATCACTAAATGCTTATTATCTCTGTCCCAAATTCTCACAATCTAAAAATATTTTCTGGCTTTAAATAACCTGCAAAAGGTTGATAAGCCTTAAAAATCAAATCAATCTTATGTATCTAAAGCACCCCTAATGTTGAGCTGTAGTAGGTTAATGTCACAGTGATTTTGATCTAGTGAGGCCATATATCCGAAGCTAAGTTTTGTAAATACCTACATGTATATCTATGACAAGCATATATATATATATATATATATATATATATATAGGTTTTATTATTTTAAATCTTATTTCTAGTTGATACTTGTATTAAAGTGCTTCATTTATTTTATTTTTTTTAAACAGTATTATACTTTATCTACCAGACTGCACATTTGAGAAAACTTATTTGAAAAAATATGTTCTCGAATGTACAGACTAGTAGATGAAATATAACACTGATTAAAAAAAAATAAATGAACTGGTTACTCAAATATGGGTATCCATTAAAAATAACATTTAATGGTAATTAAAATATGCTGGAGTATGAATTAAAATTCATTAATTCCTTAGAATTTATTTATGAATTTGTTTGTTTTGGATACAAATCTGAGCAGTTTTGACTTTTAAGAAAATCTGAATCAGTGAAATGTGCTTCAAAGGTAAATAGAATCTTGCTTAATTGTGAAGCTCATTGTTTTTTTTTTTGTTTTTTTTTCTTAAGCATTTCACCCCAAGCAAGGCAGGAAGCCACTAGGACACAAGGGGTTACAGAAAGTTTAGAGCAAGATCAGATAGGAGGATAGAAGAAAGGATGAGGGTAGTGGATAGATCAAGGCAACTGAGATGTTGATTGACATTACACTTGAAATAGCTGGAGATTATAGCTCACAGGGAAACAGGAATAGGGAAGGGAAGTTCCACAGGCAAGAGGTGCGAGACATGAAGCTATTAGAGTAAAGAGACGGCTACATTTAGGAGTTTCGACAGTGAAGGGGGTGAGAGAGGGATGCCAGCCTCGTAAGGCGCTGGAACTCATGATGCCTGGGAACCAGTGAATGCAGCTCCTCGGAGCAATTTCCATGAAAGTATTTGTAGAACAGACAGAGGGAGGTGACGGCGTGTCTGTGGGAAAGTGACTGTAGACGAGACGCCAGGTGTAGCCAAGTGGTTAAAACATGTCAGATGAAACAACAATTTCTCCAGGAAAGAGGGATTCAGGTTCAAATACTGTAAGATGGTAAAGTTTCTTTAACAATTTTTCTCAGATGTGCAGGCAGGTAGATGAAATTAATTCTTTAGAAATATACATTTTTCTAAAATCAATGTTTTTCTGCATTTGACTGATTTGTGTTTTGGTTGAATTTTTTATTACTATAAATGTTAGGTACATATGTTAGTAGACATTACTGTTTTATAAATAGTGAAATTAATGTCTACTGGCCTAGAGACTGAAAGCCTTAATAAAAAAAATTGTAGCTCCCAACAGAAATCAAAACTGCATTCCCTTTTTAATAAAAAAAAGCACTTTCAAGCCAAGCATGCTTTACCATTAAGCCATAAGAAGCCATTACAGCAAAGTAAAGCTCAATTACCTTACTTAAATGCACACCTCTTTTTGGAATCTTTTGAAGCCTATTACCAGTGAGGAAGCACATTCCATTTATTAGACTTTCAATCTCTAGGCAGGCAGACATTAATTTCACAATTGCTAAATGTTAATAAGAAATAATATTAGATTAAAAATCAATTTTAAACTTACCTTGTATAAGAATGAATTGGAGAGAAATGGGATAAGGAAGATTGTGTTGCAACATTCTTTCAAATGGATAGGATTTGTCTGCTTTGAAAAATTCATGCTTCAGATCTTGAATTATTTTAAATAATTTAGTTATTTGAATTTTATAAGCCTAAATACTTGCACAGGAAAGATGTATGCAAGTACCTAACTCACACTCTTGTTTGGTTGTTTTTGTTTAGTGGCATATCAAAACCTCTATGGATTATTTAATGCTGAAATCTAAATATTTTGAACACATTTGTATGCCTTCAACTACAAATAAAATGTATTGTTGGTCATTTTGCTTAAAAATTGTATTGTTGGTAAATTTTAGTATCAATGTGTTGTTTATATTTTTTAATATAAAAATGTATTGCTGGTATTTTTACTATAAATATGTATTTTTATACTTTCATAATATTTGGGAGGGGGCTTCATTATTTGTCTATGGCTGGGACCTTAACAGGTGTTACAACTCCAGGTCAGAGTGGACCTGGGAACAACAGTAATTAAGAAGTGCTTAGACACCTCTCAAAACCTCCAATCTCTCAACCAGAGGCCTTGCTGTCAATGTAGTTTATCATCATACCCAGGATTACAATCTTGTTGTGAAGCAGAGGCCAGTCATGTCAACCATTATTATTGTTGTGTGTAATCTTCACTGAGCGCTGTAAATTTGTTACATTGTGACAATTTATACTAACCTTATTGAATTTTTCCCTTTTTCCCATTTATATATAACATATATAGTGTCCTGATTGAAAATGTTGTTGAATTTTCTGCAATTATTACAGACCTTCTTATAGTTCTTTGCAAGAAGTTTTCAAGTGGAGAAAGGCATATGCATTACCATTTCCACACTTTAAACTAGGGATTTAAGTGTCATGGCCCAGTAAGGTAGGACATTGGTCATAATCGGCCATAGATATAGGTTTCCTATTGGAGTTACCTTCTTCTAGATAGATGTCTGAATTGAATATGCTGTCTCTCTGAATGAGTATTCTATCAGTATGGCTAAACTGAGTAGATTGAAAATAAGTGCTAGTCTCATTACAAATGTTGTAATTGATTTATATAATTCTATTAAATTTTAACTTTGTATTCATTCCACAAATTCTTTTAATATTTTAATGTACCACTTCAACTACACACATTTTGGAATTTGAACAATTGCAAATTTAT
>CAHIKZ030005219.1:12500-92500 GCA_903632075.3 Acanthosepion pharaonis
ACGCTAATTTTTGTTTTAGCAGTTCACCCCTGAAGATGTTGTAGTTCGTGTATTTCATCCATGTTTTAACTAATATGAGAATATCATCTGCATATCTTAGGGAGATGGAGGGTTGTTATATCTCCGTGTAGAAGTTACTAAATGTTAGTCCAACATCTGTACCCATGGAACGCCATCACGATGTACGTAGATGTTTTTTGGCAGACATAGAAGGGAAACTCAGTAGTACAAGTCAAAATTAATTTTCGTAGGGAGAGATCGGTTGTTGTCAATATTTTTTTTATAACTATATCAATCATTTCTCTCAATGGGACATTGGTGAAAAAACTTTTAACATCAAGTGAGGTTAGGGTTTTATTATTAGGTTTTTGTGTTTTAAAGATTTGGATGTGTTCATGAGTTGATTTAATAAAGTATTTACTGAGTTGGTTGGTGATTTTGGCTAATTGGTACACCGGAGTGTGGATTTGGGATATGATGGGACAAAGTTTGGCTTGTGTATTTTTATAGTTCCATATATGTATCGTGGTTTGTAGTTATTTTTGGGAGTTTTAAGTTGCATTGTTGGCTCTGGTCTGTAATTTCGAATTATAATCGGATTTATTTAATACTACAAAGATATTATTTTATCCGCTTTTTATATTTATATCAGAGGTTATGTATTTTCTTGGCAGCCATTTTTAATTGATTTCTTAGGAGCTTGGGAGAGTCTTTCGTTTTGATGAATCTATCTTTTATTGTTTTGGTTTGAAGTAGATCGAAAATTTCTGGATGCACTTTAAGTAGTTGTTCTTTTTATATAACATTTCAATTACAGTTTTTTTTTATTCAATCGATTATAATTCTTTATAAAGACGACAGATCCAAGGTTTAGCAATTCCTTTTGGCATTCGGTGAATTCGTAATTAGATGCTAATTAAATTAATTTTATTATTTGGGAGATATTTTTTAATCATTACACTCCAAGCAAGATGGGAATGCCACTAGTATGCAGGCGAGAGAAGAGGTGAGAGAAAAGACAGGGTATAGGAGAAGTTGAAGAAGGTATAAAAGATCAATGGATTCAAAACGACAAAAGATGGCGTTTGACGCTGCATTTAAATCTTTGAAGATTGTAGTTTTCAGGAAAGCAATTAAACGTAAAGAACGTTCACTGTCGGAAAGTGAGAGAAAAAACTGTTAGAGTAGAATTGGCTGTTTCATTTAACTATTTCAACATTAAAAGAGTGGGTCCTGGAAGCCATTTTAGTAGCACGCTTAAATTCATGTGACCGGGGTACCAGGGAAAAGTCTTGTCATATATTTGTAAAAGAGACAGAGAGAAGGATAGATCCTTTATATAGTGTACTAGGCTAAAAGCCGCCATATCGGGCGGCATTTAAGCTGCCTCCTACGGAGGGATCTTGAGTCGGCCTTTATCACAATAAGTAGGGAGAAGTAGATGCGATAGACAACAATAGACAATAGAACTCAAAATTGATCGCTGCATTTAAGTATTGCATCCACATTTAAGCTTATCTTTTAAAAGTTCAACGATTAATTTTCTGACGCAAATTGATTTAAATATAATTTGATGTACGTAGGTCCTCACTTTCCGTACAAGCAATTATCACTGGAATTTCGTAATTAATTTCGATTATTTACAAATCTATTGGTATGTTATAAAAATTGTTGTCGTACAAAAAAATTCGTCGCAAAAGAAAAAAAAATCACTTAAAAATCACTGAAAACAATCGCAGTAATGAAAACTCGGAAACAAATATTTCTGGTTTGGGGGTCTGGATTCGCGCCGGAATTTTTTTTAATTTGCTCAAGGAGTCGGCCTGTTTCAAAAATGGTGTATGTTGGGAGTAAAGTTCACAAAGTGTGACACAATTAACACGCATTTATTATGTAGATTAAGTTCTTTGTTAAAGTCCAGACGGTGTTGAATTTCCGATATATTTGTCGATTTCTGCATGTCTGTTTAGAAATTCTTTGAACTGTCCAGGAGTTATTAAGTGTTTAATTATTTTTGTGGATCGGCTGCGCTTTTCTAAAGCGAGTTTTTAAGTTGTCCTTTGCAATTAGCATTTGCCTACACTATTTACATTATTCGGACTATTGTCCTCATCTTTGTCGCCATATTTGTTACAACGTTTCGGCCGTTGTACGCTCTGGCCTTCTTCAGGTTGTTGGGATGTCGAACTGAACCCTTTATTTCGCCTCCTGGGGTAGACTGTTCTACTTCCACGTGCCATGTCTAATGGATCTCATTTATCAGTTATCTCCTGTTAATTCCCCTCTCCTAGTTCTCCACTGCCTTAACCGGGTATTGAACTCACACTCTCTGGGTCCTGTGATTATTTATAGCTATTTATACTGGGACTCATGCATGCAATTTCCTAATATATAAATTTTTGAAATAATATATATTTTTGGCATGATTTGTTGGAAATTGTTTCTTTCAGTATCTACCTATATTTCCGAGATGAGGTATTACGTACACTATTTATATTTTTCGGGCTATCATCCTCATCTTTGTTGCCATATTTATCACAACGTTTTGGTCGTTGTACGCTCCTACCATCTTCAGGTGGTTGGAATTAACAGGAGATAACTGATAACCGACATCCCTTAAAACATGGCCCGTGGAACTAGAACAGTCTACCCCAGTGAGCGAAATAAAGGGTTCAGTCAACATTCCAACTGAAACTTTGTGATAAATATGGCAACAAAGATGAAGGCAATAGCCAGAATAATGTAAATAGTGTACATGATACCTCATCTCAGAAATATAGGCAGATTCTGAAAGGCCGAAACGTTGTGATAAATATGGCAACAAAGATGAGGAAAACAGTGCTAATAATGTAAGTAGTGTACATAATACCTTATCTCAGAAATATAGACTGATACTGTAGGATTTGCCTTTTCACAAGGTTACGCTTAAATTGTCAAGTATTGGTATTATGATGCCAGCCAGTATAACGGGAACAATGTGATTAAAATGTGCTGTAGCCGTACCATGCATGCATCACATTCATCTTCGTATTATGAGGGGTACATCCTCTAGCAGGTCTAGAAGATTGTTCGATAGAAAGTCCCTGTAGACGTCTCCTGTAAGAACATATGGACCTACAGGAAAGTCACCTAAATTTCCAGCCCAGACATTAATTGTAAACTGATGGTGGTATCTAGCCTGTATTATATCATGGGGATTCCGATCCACCCACAAACGTTAGTCGTGTAAATTTTTTATACCATCACGTCCAAATGTTGCCTCATCCGTAAACAAGACTGGAAAAACAAACAACGGATTGGAAGTTTGTGCAACAAACTATCGAAAAAAGTTTTCCCGTGGAGATTTATCAGAGGGCGAAAGACCCTGGAAACGTTCTAATGATACGAATACAGGAACTACTCTTGAAGAACCCTGCATGTGGTACTATAATATGTACGACATAATACGGCTACTTGATTTGTGCTTATATCTGGATGGTCCCCGGCAACCTGTAGAATGTTATTCGTGGTTAGATGTACGATCGGATCGGTCTTCCTCCATCCTTATTTGTGGTACCATGGATCCTGTCTCAGCAATGGGATGATAAACAGCAGCAAAGGTTAGATGACTCGGCTGACGTATGTAAAAAAAAAATAACTGACTACTCACTATATGAATATCCCGCCATTGTTGAACGAAGCAATTCTCAGTAACCTCACTACTACATACGTTCAATATGAAGACAGACAAATCACAAATGTACGTAAAGGTCAAATGTAACTTAGTTTATAAGGCAACAAAGCGCCATCTATCGTAAATCTTCATTAAATTTAACAACTCAAAAACGAAGAATATCCGAACGTATTGTTACATGGATTTTTTCTCCTTGATTTGGTGTGAGGAAACCGTTCTTAAAAGTTTGTATATATATATATATATATATATATATATATATATATATAAATTAATCCATATGAATTTCTAAAAGGATAAGATCAAAAGAGAGCTCTGTTAAAGATAGAGCAAAATTATTCGTCTATCATATATATATATATATATATATATATATATATATATATATATATATATATATATATATAATTAACGAATAATTTTGCTCTGTCTCTGACATAAACTCTACTTGAATCTTTATCCTCTGGAAATTTTTATGGATTACCATTTTAATATGTTATAATATCACTTGATAAGACACCAGAGGTGTTGAAACAAAATGGCTATTTTTGTAGTGATTTTTTACATATTTACGTTATAATTTTTAAATAAATAATTATATTTTAAGAATAGTAATTGTTGGTTATTGGAATTTATTCCTATACACCAATCGTATATATATATATATATATATATATATATATATATATATATATATATATATATATATATATATACTTGTGTAAGTTCTCAAATTTTATCTCTTTTCTACGGCATATTCCTCCTGAATCCTGAATTTTGAAAAAAAAGATGTCACTGGAATTTGTCTTAGAACTTGCGCGCGCACACACCTACACACATAAACACACATATATATATATATATATATATATATATATATATATATATATATATATATATGTTCAAATATATATATATATATATATATATATATATATATATATATTTGAACTTCAAAAGGACACTGAACCATTAGTACGTAGGCAGCTTAAAGTTTGCATTATCTTTTGAATTGAACCTGTATAATCTCATTCAATGTTTGATCCGCGATTACTTTTGCATATTTCTCAATCTCAGTACTGTAGTGTTAAATCTCTTTGAACCTTTTCTCACTCTCGAACAATCTGTTCGTCTTGTTGGCTTCCTCTTTTTGAAGTGAGCTTTAGCAAAAATCTTACGAATTCAAAGACTGGGTATAAAACCAAGACTTCTCGAAGTTTAAAATCAGTTTAGCAATACTAAAGATATTCCAGCGACATTGTACATGAAGATTATGTGTGATTTTGAGTCGATGTAGACTGAATCATCTCCTTTGACTACGTCATATTCGAGTGATTATTTTAAAGTCTTCTTTTTCTATGTCTCATGACTCTTCAGGACATGGCCGATCATAGCTCTCCACAACTTCCTCTGCGTTGTACATCTTAAAAAACTTAGTTTTTTCCCCTATCTCTCCTACTCCCCGTTCTGCCACACAACTACACAAGCTAGTTTACTTGTCACTCTTTTGTACAATGTCTTGTTAGTGGCAAATTCTCCAAGCCTTCTTTCTTCATGTTCTCCAGAATTTTCACTTGTCTCTTTTTAATTCTACGTATTATTCAAGTGTCACTTTTGCTTCCAATTACCTCAAAAACTTCCTTGTTAATTACATGTTCAGTCTATGTTATTTTTAGTAATCTTTTGTAGAACCACATTTCTGTTCAAGTACGGGTGTTGCAAAATGATTAATCTAAATCATCTTTCCTTTTCCCAAAGATAACTAAAACCATATCCCTAAGCGCCGGGCCAGCTCTTGATATAGTCTCTTAAGTGGTTTCCTTTACAGTCTCTTATAGCGATCTGAGGTTAAAATTCGTGAATGCTTCCAGGAAAAATACCAACACCTTTATAATAAAGAACGATGCATGTACATGCTTGCAAAAAGGAAGACCCGATAAAAACAAATAATGTTGTTCTGACGACGCATCGGACATGCAAAAATCAAAGTCTTTTATGTAATATATAGCCACTTCCTGGTCGATAATAATATAATCGGCTATACCAAATATAAACTTTAAACGGTAATCACGATATCAAGCACTATAGTTCAATGAAGTATACGTAAATTGTTTGCGGCTATTGTCTTTCATCACCCATCCTCTCAATTATTTTTTGTCGTCTAGTGGAGTCGTTTACGTCGTGTACATATTGGGATGAATTATATGGCGTGTCCTTTTCTTCAGTCTATCAAAACGTGATTTTCTTGATCAAGTAGCTACTTTCTTAATTCGGGTGACCTTCCTAAACGGGGGAGAATTTCTAAGAGAAGGAAAAAAATATTAATAAAGCTATCATCAATTTATAAACGATAAAACAATATAAAAGTTGCAACAATCACAATTATGCCGTTTGACTTCAGTCATTTCTTTTCTTTCCTTGAAGCATTGAGGCACATCTAACAGTTAGAATGCTGGTATGTTTCCAACTTAGCTACTGCTAGAGTTCGAAAAAAAAAATCGAATAACAATGTGATCTCTTTAACAACCGAGCGAGAACTGCTTCAGCTGTGTGCACCTATAAAGAATGCTTCCGGAAGGGGGCTTTGATTAATTACGTAGTTATACAAAGTCTCTCTTTGTTAAATAAATCAGATGGCCTTATGAAATTCATCTGACCCTTGCATGAAAACTTATAACCAAGAGTCTATTTTCGAACCTTTTTCTTAAAAAACATCAAGTTAATTCCGACACAGTGCGCCACCAAAGAAACAATTCGAAGGTTTGCGAAAAGCTTACAGAATTGTGGCAAAATTATTAACCACGACTTCCTCAGGACTGTGGGTCTAGATTGGGAATTTACGTTATAATGGATTTTATTGAATCTCACTTTATTTTGGGTTAAAATCGTCCGAATGCCTTCCTTGTGAATATTTTTTCGGCCCAAATTAATGTTTTCAGAACGAAATTTACTTTTCCAACAAGCTTCTTGCATAAATATAACTTGACTGATCTGGAACAAGACTGAAAAACTGACCATTTGGGAAAAAAAATCCAAATGATTTGATTTTCGATTGTCACTGGTCAAATTTTGATTAATACTAATATCTAGTCATTGAGAAAACATTCAAATCAATCCATTTTTATCAATTTTGCTATTCCTTACCTTGAAATTATGAACGTCTGCTTCTAGTGAAGACAAATGACATCTTCCCACTTTGTGTTCATTGGCTGTCGTCCTAAATCGTTATGTCAATGTATTTGTGTGTACTTTCAATTAGTTTTCTTACGTACTAACTTCACGATCACGTGACCGGTAATTAGCGTCGCACGGCCACCACATGTCGCGCAGTGGTAGTGGTGTTTTCTGGGAAATATAGCTTGAAAGAGCCCGACTCTCTAGTCTTGTTTTAAATTTTATTGTCCTTGAGTCAGTTAAGAGCAATACGTGATACATGCTCGGGTGATTATGTCTTTCGTTTCGTGACTGGCTAGACAGATCATCCCGCGGTAATCCGTCCTTTCGTTTTGCTGTAGAGTAGTTGCCAACCAAGGCTATAGAACCCAGTCTTTTCTGCTATTCAAACCATAGCTGGGAGAATAAGAGATGGATTCTAAATTTCCTAATTATATTTTCGCGTAAATGAATGAATTTAAGAAACCCTATTGAAATCCGAATTCTGCACTCATAACATTCATTCCAATGCATCATAACGCACATTATTGTCTTTAGTAAAGGGACATTTATCGATTACTTGGAAATGAGAGGGAGACTGAGAGAGTGCCAGTTTCCTTCCAATTCGCTCATTGCGAGCGGTTTCAGGCCGATGTATTTTTTAAGAGGAAAAAATGAATAGAATTTTCTGAGGGAGAAATTTGTTTTTATAAGGTGATCCCTCACATTTTATTAAACTGATAATCTCATAATTATGTTCATAATTCATGGTCAAATGAAAATACACATAAGTCTCTTCTGATAAATGAAACGGTTTACTTCACCTTTATCTTCTTTTTTAAATTAATTTATTTGATGACCAATGCAAAGTCCCCGAATCTGGAATTAAAAACTTATCGCGCCATCAAGCACTTATCGCCATCTAATACGTAAGCACTACTGTTAACTGTCAATATGAAATCGCTCAACCATGATAGCGTCCAGATAACCTTTTTCAAACTTTGTATTATTTATTTACTTTTGCTTCTGTTGAAGATTTTCGCGAAAATATAAATGTATTCCCAAAAATGGTATGAGAAATGTATTATTATTTTGGAACGTGCGGTCGCAACGCTGAGTTTGAATTTTAAATTTTAAGGTTGTGCGTTTTTGTACAAATATAGTAATAAGAAAATTCTTTTGTACTGGTAGGTTTTTCCGTCTATGTGGCATGAACTATATTGTTCAGTATTTACAGGAATGTCACACTTATTATCCGAAAGTTGCACATTGGATCAGTTATTTTAATTTCGATTATAGGTGTAGTTGAATTTATAATTGCATGAATCATTCATTTGATATATATATATATATATATATATATATATATATATATATATATATATGTGTGTGTGTGTGTGTGTGTGTGTTGTGTGTGTGTGTGTGTGTGTGTGTGTATCAAATCACAGAAATATGACGTACTTCCAACAACATGAGTAGCCCGTTTGCATGTAATTTTTTTTTTATCCAACTAGTTACAGAAAGAATCCATGTGTTATAATTTTCAGCATTAACCATTAAAGTTAAACTTATACACATTATATTATGCGATGCGTGATGTCGACATTGTTAAGTTTTAAGGCGTTGTGTTACAATCAATAAATTGCTGAAAAAACAAATGCGGTAAGCAAAGTCAATTACGCTTGCAAATATAATAAACTTGACTTTCAATAAAAATAACAGCAAAAAAAAAAAGAAAAGAAATGAGAAATATACTGTTTATTTAAATATATTTTTGTAATATTTGTGTTGTGAAAGAAAAGAAAAAATAATAGCGTCAAACCTTATAACAATGCGAAATTGGATCATAATTAGTAACATTACAGGAAATATACTATGAGGAAAAATTGCAATTCATTTGTATGAAAGTTTCCGTTAATTCAATTATTTTTTCAATATAGAGATATAAGTTTTTCACACACACACACACACATATATATATATATATATATGAACTTTTCATATATATATATATATATATATATATATATATATGAGCTTTTCATATATATATATGTATGTTTTCATATATATATATATATATATATAAGTTTTCATATATATATATATATCATTTTCATATATATATATATATATATATATAAAGTTTTTTCATATATATATACATGATGTTTTCATATATATATATATATATATATATATATATATATGATGTTTTCATACATGTTTTCATATATATATATATATACGTGAAGTTTTTCATATATATATATATAAGTTTTTATATATATATATATATAAGTTTTTCATATATATATATGAATTTTCATATATATATATATATATATATATATATATAAAGTTTTTTTCATATATATATATACATGATGTTTTCATATATATATATATATATATTTTTCATACATGAGTTTTTCATATATATATATATATATATATACATAAGTTTTCATATATATATATATATATATACAATTTTCATATATATATATAATAGATAAAGTTTAAACAAATAAAATAAACGTATATATATATATATGTATGTTTTTTCATATATATATATATATATATATATGAATTTTCATATATATATATATATATATTTTCATATATATATATATATATATATATAAAATTTTCATATATATATACATGATGTTTTCATATATATATATATATATATATATATATGATGTTTTCATACATGAATTTTTTAATCTATATATATATATATATATATAAGTTTTCATATATATATATTATAGATAAATTTTAAACAAATAAAATAAACATTATATATATATATATATATATATATATATATATATATAATTCTAAAAAGTAATGGATCTTTTATTTATTCATCATTTATTAAATAACGTTAACAGTGATATACATATTATTACTTTTAAACGATATTTTTAGAGGGTGCCCGTGTTTAAGTAGACGCTCCATTTATCTTATAAGCTATGTTAAAATAAACGGAGAGTTTACTCAAATGCAGGTATCCTAAACAAAAATAACATTTGATGTAATAAAAATGTCGGATTAAAAAATCCATTAATGCCGCACCAGTCCTCTCTCTAAGATATATATATATATATATATATATATATATATATATATATATATGTTTGTGTGTGTGTGTGTTTTAATCGGTATCACTCTAAGCATGGCAGTAAAACCACTGAAACACGAGGGGGTTACTGATCGTGGAAGAATTAGGAACAGAAGCATTAATAATGAACGGGAAGAAGATTAATCAGGTAGACAGTAGATAGCGATTGACGTCCCAGTTGAATTTTTTCACATTAATGTTGGCTGGAAAGCATAGAACCGGAAGAAATTCAATGTCAATGTTCGCTTGATGATTCTTCTCTCTTTCCGCTCATTATTAATATTTCTGTTCCTAATTCTTCCATATTCTGTAACTCGCTTTCTTTCATTGCCTTATGTAGGAGTTTTGCAGTTTCCTTTCCGTGTCTGCTACCACCACTGTGCTTTCTGCATATCTTATATTGTTAAAATTATGACCGCCAATAATGCATCCTGATAGGGCTTCTAATTTTCCCAGAATCGCCTCACTGTAAAGGTTAAATAAGTCCCGTTAGAAGATATTGTTGTTCTTCAATCATTTCTGTTTTTGTATATTTACTGAATTCATTCATATCCGAAGGCAGACGATACTTAAATAATATATAATACAGTTTAATAAATAGGACTTTCTCCTTTTCCCGGGTGTGCTATATAAATTTTGTTTGTTTGAAAGAGAGAGAGGGGAGGGGTAAGAATCAAAACTCAGTACTTTTAAATGAAGAAGATGTTATTTAAGAAAATTCCATCCAAAATCAGAATAGTATTTTGCCGTGTTTAATGGCCAGCTTTTGATTAAAATAATTTTCTCGCGAAACAATTATTTGAATCCTATTGATGGCATTCATTTGTTCGTTATTCTTTGAAGATGTCGAACAGTAACCAAAACTCCTAAGCCAATTCTCATTATTCCTTGTGGCCAGGCGTTTTTCATATTCGTTAAACAAATATTGCTATTGGCTAACGTTTTCCATTATTTCAAACGCGTTATTAAAGTCAGAATGCAAAAAGTAAATCATTAAAATAATACCGAAATCTTACAAACTCAGACGAAAAAAATAACCTCCCAAAAAAAAAAAAGAAAATTATTATCATTCATTCTATTGCAATTAATAACAAATTCTAATAACATTTTTTTTTAATTTCAAGCGGAATGTTTTTATTGTAATATATTATACCGTTTTGTTTCTTTGTCATAAGGTTACGACTGTTATGGAGGCCAGACATTTTCATTTTTGTGTGCTTTTTACAATTATATATTGATACAATCTAACGAATTTTCATTTTCATTGCTACCTTTAACACGACATTTCGAGTTCCAAATCTCTTGGATTTTCTTCCTAAGCTCGAGTATAGATGAGAATTAGTTTATTGACGTAGCTCTACAGCAGGATGCTGAGAATAACATGGAACGAACATGTAAGCAACGACAGAATTTTAGAGGAAATGGAAAAAAAAAGATAATTTTACTTAACATTAGGGAAAAAAACAATAGAAATTTCGTTTTTTTTCGTACGTTGTTTTTTTTTCGTATGTTTAGCGGTATTAACATATATTATTGCTTTAAAAGCGGACATTTTAAAAATAAATATTAATAATGTTGGCACTACAATATTCGTAAAGTAGTGAATCGATGAAAATCGAACAGAAAAAAAAGATACTTGGAATCTATGTTATTCATATCAATGAAAAGATAATACCGACGCTAATCAGTCTAGTATAAAACGATATCATCGATGGTAATATGTTAAGAGATGAAAATCAATGGCTTTGAAAATTTGTAAACAACATATATTGATCTGTAAGAAATATGAAATTATTTTCTGTAATTTTCGCCAATGACGCAAATGCAAGAGAAAAAAAAAAGAATAAAAAAAACAGAAAAAAATATCGCTCTTTTCCATACATTAAAAACAGAAAGGAAAAAATAGTAGATATACAACCTAATCAAACTGACTATGCATTACCAGGAATCGATTTTTCTAGGACCAGTAACAGAACTTGATAAAAGATTCTGGTCAGCGGAAAACTCTTCCGAGCAGACAACAAAAAACAAAAAAAAAAACACGACTTTGATTAACATCATACAGACAATATATTTATCAAAACTGCTATTGGAACAGGACAAGAACCGGATTTAGATGAAGTGAGGCCCTCGGCTATTCCACTTTTGAAGACCGTTTAAATCCACCATTCTCATGAGTATAGGGAAATGGAAGCATGTTAAATTAAACAATTTGAATAAAGCATAGGATAATGATGGGTGTTTAAAATTACTGAAGGGTTACATAAAGTCTACAATGCATTATGACAACATATGTAAAAATGGACTATGATAGTGTTATAAGTATTATACACATTGGCTGCAAGCTCCCGCCAGATTTTGAGGCTTATGGTGCTTCAACCTGCTAAGTTTATAGGTAAATCCAACACTGGACAGGACCGTCCGTATCTATTTCTGCCAGACATTACATTGTAGCTGACGAATACTTCAGATCAACTACACGCAATGTTATTAATACTAACTCTGCTAAGAAGCGGGGGCCACTTTTATATAACGTATGACCAGAAACTACATAGGTTAAAGCATCAAGAGGGGAATAAAACAAAATATTTTTTATTTAAAATCCCGTGGATAGCAAATTTATATTTTGTTTATATATATATAGTGGCCTAAGAAAAGTTTTTAGCTAGGAGAAATAAACAGCATCCAATTTCAAAATTTAATTACGTAATCCCTGCTCAACATAAATAAACAGTATTTGGAGCTAGTACGGAGTAGGTCCTCCAATTACTAGTTTCTGTGCTTGTATTCGATTTTTCACGGATTTGATCAAGTTATTAACAATCCTCTGAGCCATATTTTGCCACTCCTTTAACAATGTTTCTTTAAGGGTTGCCACTGACGTGATTTTGGTTGCATGCTCTCGACATTTTCAGTCAAGGTGTTCCCAGACGTGCTCTATTGGATTCATGCTAGGATTTGGGGCAGTGACTTGATTCCTTGCAGGTTTTTGCTACTTTTCTCTTATGATATGGCGGTCCATCTTGAAAAAAGTTGACATTCTTGTCAATCTAATTGGTTTCAAATAATGAGAGTATTCCTTTCTCTAATATTTGACAGTATTTTGGATCATTCAAGCGCTCGCCAACAAAAATCAGCTCAGATTTCCATCCAAACCAAACAGCGCCCAACACCGTGATTGATTTGTTGAGGAGGTGACGTTTGATAATATCGGCCAGGAAAGAAGATCGCAACGTGCGACATTATCAGAAAGTGTCAGAAAACCGTACCACGTACCGACTTAAGCCTAAAACGTAACGGTTGTTTTATCATGACTAAGGGTTTGGGCATACCAAACTCGTGTAAATACTGGCCTTACTCTCTCTCTCTGTGTCTTTTCCCTCTCTCTCTCTGTCTTTTCTCTCTCTCTCTCTGTGTTTTTTCTCTCTCTCTCTCTCTCTGTCTTTTCTCTCTCTCTCTCTGTCTTTTCTCTCGCTTTCTCCCTCAAATATAGTCATCATAGTTGCAGTGTAATCTAACGTTGACTCTCTTGGTATAAAAAAAAGTCAATCTGCCTAAGAAAGCTTTCGAGTTTGGACTAGCAGTCAGTTGTAATCCGAAATGATAATCCATGTGTGTTGTACGCACGGGCGCACACACTGAAATATATATATATATATATATATATATATATATATATATATGTGTGTGTGTGTGTGTGTGTGAAAAGTATATAAATATAAATAAATATATATATGTATAATTATTTATATATTATATGCGCGGTACTTATTAGAAAGCGCTCAACATTTCAAGATACAAATGCGTATGCATAGACATAACACCACCCGTATACATACATGAGTCATAGCCGAAACTGCCCACATATGTTTATATATGTATGAGTCCCGACGGACGACCAAGTATGTATATGTGTCTGCATATATCGATGTTTGCGTTAGTACGATGAATGACAAAACGACGAAATTTCCCCCACCACTTCCACGATAACACCAATACACGCAATCTACATAAACCCACATTTTTTAAAACATTAATCAGTTTGTCTGACGATCGCTAAAGCGTGAAACCCAGGGTCACAAACTCACATCTATCCAACCATATATATATATATATATATATATATATATATGGGAGTTAGAGAGAGATATGAAGAACAGAGGAAGCAATAACTAGACGGATAAATAGAACAAAGCGAAATTAATTGTGGGTACATCTTTGTAGAACTATAAATCATAAAGAAAAGATAATTATAGCTTCTTTAAAAAACGCGTAACGGTTTTGACAGGGAAACGGAGAAAAAAACATAAAACAATTTTATAAAATCACAGTGAAGTATCAAATAGCAAAATGTAGTGACTTGTGAATTTAGGAATTAGATTATTATTCTAAATTTTATTTTTGATTAAAATTTGCCCATCAGCTTTTTACAACCTGGAGTGAAAAAAAAAAAAAATGAAATTACCTTCATGTTCGTATATAGGCGAGTAACCGCGCCTTTTTTTCTCTCACAGACACATGAAAATGTCAGTACACATGAGACATGTGTGGATATGTGCAATGATTCGAAATAATAAAAGAAAAACATCAGAACATCAAAAATAAATTCCTTCTTGGAATATTCTTGTTAAAATTCAGTTTCCTGAGAAACATCCTCAATCAAATCTGACTATATATATATATATATATATATATATATATATATATATATATATATATATATATATATATACACACTTTTCACACACATACACACACACACACTTTTCACACACACATATATATATATATATATATATATATATATATATATATATATGCGTATATTTCAGTAGCATATTTTGATTGACACAGGTTTCGTTAAATAATTTAGACATGTCCTGTCTACTTATTCTCGATAGGATCCTTTTCTATTTGCATTTAAGTTTTTTTTGTACGGTTATTATGCTCTGTCGAAAGTACGCAGAATAAATACAATATGAGCCAAAATGGTGTTTTCTTCTCGTTTTTTAGTAGTCACACAAAAAAGCATATCGGCGAATATGAAATATGAAAGGATCTATCGAGAATAAGTAGATAGGACATGTCTAAATATTTAACAAAACTCGGTATATATATATATATATATATATATATATATATATATATATATATATATATATATATATATATTAGTCTGTGAGAGAAAAACATCACCATGACGCAATTCACTACACTAGAAATTTGGAAGCAGACATACTGTACTTGGAATTCGCAACGGAATTTCCAATACGAACATTTCAGAGTGTCTGTGTGTCAATCTGAGGGCAGTTCAGAGGATTCGGAAAGAGTTTGATGATATATCCACTCAACATCACGGCGTTTCGAGGGATCACTAGTGATGGCATCGATGTGCCTCCATACATCTTCCTCTTCCTACATGGCATCAGAATCAATACAGAGCATGACGTCAAGTGCTTTGGGGAGGTAGTGCTGACCTGTGTCAAGAAGGTGGTTGCTGGAAGATCTTATGTCTGGCAAGAAGATTCTGCAGCATGCCACACAAACAGTGAGCCTAGTTTTTGGCAGTCAGACAATTTCTGCGACCACGTCACCCCTTGCTGTTGGCCACCTAACTCGCCAAACTGAAATCCACTTAATTATTATATACGAAGCCTGGTTGGGCGAGAGAGCAACAGAACTCCTTGTAACATCAGAGATAAACGAAAGGAAAGGATTACAGCAGCATTCACCAACTTAAACAAAGTAGACGAAGAAGAAGAAGTGCAGGAGATTCCGAAGTTGCGGGGAGGCCGTGGCTGAAGCCAATGGCGATTTTATTGAAATAAATACAATATTTAATATTTCAAGGTATTTTTGTGTAATTTTGATAAGTATATCTGTTAAGTGAAAAATCAGTGTTATTTTCATTTTTGTGTAATTTAGACGATAATTCATCCACTGCAACCTATACATATATGAAAAAGAAATTTAGACTATAGAACGTATATATTGTTTTTTTAAATACAAAACAAAACAAAAAAACAAATAAAACAAATTAATCATAAACAGCGCAATTTAAAAATGCATGGGAGTCCGTAAATAAAAAGCCTCAGCCAAAAAAATAAATTTATTGCTAAAACAATAAATAGATATTATATGTTCGGGTTTTTCAAACGAATCTTTCTTTAAAAGAATACGCTACGTCATTTTAAAACAATATATATATATATATATATATATATATATATATATGTGTGTGTGTGTGTGTATATATACATATATATATATATATATATATATATATATATATATATATATATATATATATATATAGTGAACATTAAAGTTAATACTCGGAGGCGACAGACTGTTTTATGCTAAACAGAATCATCAGGTCACCAATGTCCTGATGATTGCGTTTAGCGTGAAACAATCTGTCCTGTGAGTGTTGACGTCAATGTTCACTTTTATATTTACACACGCTCTATCTCTGATATTGAGCACTTTATCCCATAAATATAGCATATCTTAAAACTATATCTATCTATCTATCTATCTCTCTCTCTCTCTCTCTCTCTCTATATATATATATATATATATATATATATATATATATATATATATATATATATATGGGTTCAAATGTAAATGAAATATGTACCGAATTCTGACAGAATTATAAGATTGATAAACGTTTCGAATTTGTTCTCTATCTAACATGTTTCACTTTTATTAAACCTTCATTAGTTAATGAGAAATGTGAAAAAGAAAATGCTGCCATTTTTATTTTTGCGTTGTGGGATTTTCATTGGTTACTCAAGGTTCACGTGCATTTGACTTGTTAAGCAGTTTTAGTAAAATTTATTGTGTTCCAAACTCAAGTAGAAATGACGCGTTCTTTCGAAGTTGAAAAAAAATTAATGGATTACAAACTCAACTGAAAAAAACGTAAATATTGCTTCAGGTATTTAAGTGTATTATAATTCTAGTTGGTGTATGTGGGATTCTGATAATAATGCATCTTCTTAAGTGTGTGTGTTTCGTAGGTATTATTTATGGTTGGTGGTTATACGCATATAAATTTGGGGATATATTTACGTAAACATTGGTTGTGGTCGATAAACATATTATAGATTCTTTAACAATTGATTTAATAAGGATTTGTGATATAATGCAGTGTTATTGATGTGTGTTATAGTTGGTAAAATATTTTATCAGAAGATTTTTCGACTTAAAAATTATTTTCTTTTTAATTAGTGTGGCACTTGTAAAAGTCAAAGTTATTTTGTTTCTGCGTGTATAACAAGCGAGTTTAAAGTCTTGTCCAAACATAGATCGCTATTGTGTTCAATTTTAAATTTTCAATGTCTCCTTTCTTTCGTGGGCATGTGCAGTCACATCAACGTAAATATGACTTTATTACGATGAAGTCAAAAAGAGCGAAACGCGTCACACGAGAACTATTCCTTTTTTTTTTTTCTTAAAATTGTTCTTGACATATATATATATATATATATATATATATATATATATATATAATGGACTACTGTCGTTTTTCGACAACTCCGTTCTTAGAAACCGAAAACCAGACCACTCACACAAATCATTTTAATTATAGTTGTGAAAGCTTTGTGCAGAACCAATGACACTTTTTGAAGAGTCGAATACACAGACCTTATACCATCGGCCAGAAGGTCCGCAAATGACCCTCCGCAGGTTTGAATTCAGATTTATATATATATATATATATATATATATATATATATAAAAAATAGATAGATAGATAGATAGATAGATAGATAGATAGATAGATAGATAGATAGGAAAACAATATATAAATTTGTTATCCACGGGTTTTTAAATAAAATATTTGGTTTTATTTTTCCCGTGATGCTTTAAGGTATGTAGTTTCTGGTCACGTGTTATATAAAAGTCGCACCCACTTCTTTCATTTGCCTTCTCTTCGTCTGAAGTTCACGTAAGCTCGAAAATCCAGTTAAGACTAACGCCATCTTTTCACAAGTAGCATTGTCAATCAAGCGTTGAACATTTTACTAAGTAGTTAGGTTTGTTCCACTAACGGTTTTGCTTTTTCTTTAATCATTATATTTTGATTAGTTATTTCAGCGCATGTAACAGCGTTTCCCCTTACAAGGGATGGTTAATTAATATGAATCTTTTAAAACCTTTATTCTACAATCTTACAATCTACATTCAACATCATCACTTAAGACACCAGAGGTGTTGAAACAAAATGGCTATTTTTGTAGTGATTTTTATAACATATTTATGTTATAATTTTTAAATAAATAATTATATTCGCTCTACTCTGAATTGAGCACTCTTTTAAGAATAGTAATTGTTGGTTATTGAAATTTATTTATTTATTGAAATACTTGTATATATATATATATATATATATATATATATATATATATATATATATATATATATATATATATATATACCAAGTATATGATTCTTATATACGGAATAAATGTCAATAAACACACACACACACACACACACACACACACACACATATATATATATATATATATATATAATTATTTATTTAAACACGCTACATAAGAGTTCTCATGTTTCAAAACAAGAGCCGAAAACTTCAATATAATTATTTGAATTAAATTGAATTAAAGTACTTAGCTCTGTTCCATCTTCAAGCGAAATTTTTTTTGGAATAACTTATTTCTGAAATTTACGCGTTTTATAAGCATATTGATTATTAAAATCAAAATTTCTATGGTAACGGCTAGAGCAATTGTTTAAAGAAAAAGGGGCTTTAGGTGATAATAATTTGTATCAATATCTCGGTTACATTCACAAATCAAGGTAAGGTTGGGGTGTCTAAGTTTAAAGCGGAAGAAGACATCGTCCAGTCTGGTTAAGCGTCTATGGAGATTTATTTATTTTTATTTTTATGTTATTTTTTATTTTTTTCTGAAAGGGTTTTGTGTATATAAAAACTGTCGTCAATCGCTAACATTTGTTTTTTGACGACTTCATAAAGGGTTATCTTTTTTGGTAGGGCATTTAAACTATTTATTAGGACTATGGATTTTAAAAAATATTTTATTATTTGTTTGATTTTATGCTAATTATTCAATGCAAAATTTGATGATGTCGGCAAAAAACCGTTAACTCGTGTCTATTGTTTAATAGATCTTTATTATTTAGAAACTTAATAATGTGTAGTTTTTCAGGTAGGCATAAAGGGCATGGGTCATCCCAAGTTTTACAAGTTCTAGTTTTGTTTATAATTTTCCATTTTACTTTTGGTGTTTTATTCATTTCCTTCAAATGCCAAAAATATTTAGATAGAGATGTCTGATTTCTTTTATTTGTATTGTTGAAAGAGCACTTATGCTGCCTCCATCTCGTTTTAAATTCATTCTTCGTAGACCCAATGTATATCATATATATATATATATATATATATATATATATATATATATATATACACCGGGTTTAACAGCAAATTTTCTAAATCTTATAACAGCATAATTATCCATCCCACATTAAATGTTTAATATCTAAAAATCACTTAATGGAGTTTCTTTTTCCCAGGTTTTTGGATAATACGTTTAGCCATACTGACACTATTTGTCGTAAGAATCACTGAAAAGCCCTTTGGGTCATTCAGCTAAAAAGAGAGAAGGTTAAAAAATTTTTGTTTCAGACCGATTGTCTTCCCAAGTGAGCAATGATGAGTCGAAAAGTTCATTTAGGCCTTCAGTAATGGCACTAACATTCATACCCTGGCTTCCATCTTCAAAGCTTATTGAAAAAAACCATCAGGAGTACGGTGAATAAATTTTAAAAGAGTGGGAATAGGAGACAGGAAAATTGGATCCGGAGGTCGCAACAGGAAGAAGGATCATCATTTCAACTTGGAGCTAAAGAGATCAATTAGAAAAGATCCAACTCAATTCCTAAGACGTTTGGAACGTGTGAGAGGCGTTTCAGTTATGACAGTCCAAAAGCAGTTAAAAAAAAGACTTGGAAATGAAATCGTGCATGAAACCTGAGGCACCAGGGCAGAAACTTAGAAGGTTAGAGAGGGCTAAGATCATCTTGAATAAGTTAAAAAATGATCCTAGAATATATATATATATATATATATATATATATATATATATATATATATATATATATATATGAGATAATATACAAGATGAACTTTTGTGCAGGAGTTTGCATAGATCATTTAGGGTTATTTATTCTGAAAGGAATGCTTCGTGTGAATGAAATTACTGCTACAAAGACAAGGGTACTAAATGTTGTGTAAAATGAGTACTCTTTTATGGCAGTGAATTCTGGAAAATATACTCACAGTTGAAGATACTTGAAGCAATAGAAATGCAAATGCTACAGAAGGATGCTGAGAATACCGTGGGCCGAACATATGAGGATCGACGAAGTTTTAGAGAAACTGGAAAGAAAAAAAAAGGAGGCTCAAACATAACATCAGAAAGCGACAGTTGATATATCTAGGGTACATAATAAGGAAAGAAGGTTTGGAAAATGTCGTACTTACAGGGCAGAATGAAGTCAAGTGGGGCAGTGAAAAACAACACATAACATACCCAGGAGAGGTAACAAAACATAAAAATTATTAAGAGTTACAAAAGATAGAAATATAAAAAGCTATGATCGCGAACTGGCTGAAGGAACACGCTACATCGAAAAAGTAGTTTATAATATCAGGAAAAATGTTTCGAAATATCTCCAATTTGAATCATGTGAATTATTAAATAAATTGATTCTTTGTTCTTAAAAAAAATCTATTTTTATGATCTCTAGAATCCTGTCTCAAACGAACTGTTCTCTTTTCCAATAAACAATGGCCTTTAATCTTAAAGAAAACCATTCCAGCATTCTCATTGAAATTTAAACTTGCCGTTTTTTTTTTCTTAATTATATAAAGGAAATTAACTCGAAAATTCTATGGACTCAGGTGATAAAATAAAATCTAATTTTACATCGAATTTGCTTTTGATATTCTTGTGATAATAAATAGTACGTTCATCTTTCTAATTTATATAAAAACGAAAACGAAAAAGTAACACCTTTCATCTCGTATCACGCGGATTTTAATAAATTTTAAAACTTTTAAATATAATCCGAGCATTATGCCCAAAGTGTCATCTTGGTGTACTATTCAAAGAATACAAGCCTTACAGCCTCATCACATGGAAACACCGGTTCACGTACGATCACCAAAGTTAAGCAATGTCGAGCCTGGTTTGTACTTAGATTGGTGACCGCTTGTAAGCCTGGATGTGCGGTTGGTGTAATCGGTCGGAATTTGTTAATCTAAAAACCGAGTACCATTTTATGTTCGTTATATTCACTTAGGCGCAAATACCCCTGGGAAAGGTATAAAATCACTTCTTCTCTCTCCAGCTATGGGTTAATTAGGAAAACTATCACTAAAAACATTATCGCAAAAAGATAAATAATTAAAATTGCTTTCAAAATATTTAGATTTCGGTATTAACCCATTACCTACCATGAGCCCGATTTGGGGATCTGTTAAAATTAAACTGACTACATGTTATTGCTTGTATATACATTAAATTGTTTACATACATTTGCAGAGGTGTATTTTACAGCATTTAGCCTTTAAAGTTTTGTATTATTAGCCGTAAGAAGACACTTTTTGTCGTAATTTTACATTTCACGAGTAGAAAAATAATGGCTATTTTGAAAAGTATTTTTTTATTATTTCTAATCAATATTATTTTTTGATGTTTTATACACATATATATTTGATGTTCTAGTTTTTATAAAAACGACAATGGTAACTACTGCAGTTCAACATATGGAATAAATAAACTCCTAAGACACCTATCTGGGACAAGAATTTGGCAGTTAATTTGTTAAATAACTCATAGAGGTGTTGATATGTTGTAAATAAAAATTAACAAACAAAATTATCAATGTGTCTTATTACAATGGAAATAGTATTTTCTGAAAAAAAAATGATTGTTAGTCTCCAGATTTTCAGAGTTCTAAAAATTCAATGGGAGTAGATAGGTTCGTCTATTGTCCGGTCCACTTCCGGTTTCTTGTTTCCAGTTTAGCATTAGATTTCCTGTTCCTTCTATAGTTTTCTCATTGTCTTTTACTCCCAGTAGCCGCTTGCGTCTTAGTGGCAATATCGCCTTGCTTGGTGGGGTGAACTGATTAAAAAAAAAGTACTTAATTAATTTTAATTAAATATTTAGACTTTTCTACCGGTGAAAGATTCTTTTTTGTGGTTTAAATATATTTTTTGCTTCATCCAATAGTAATTTTTTTTATTTTTCAGAAACTTTAGGTTAATGTTTGATACGAATTATTTTCCACCCGGCAACATCTCTCTCAGAGGCGGGATGTGGCAAGCCACTTGCTGCTCTGTCGCCACTTTCATGGAAAGGGTTCCGACGAACTACATTCTCTGGTTTCGCCAGACCCCACCTTCACAGCAAGAACGTGCCACACTACTTACATTGTAGCAATCCGCACATATTTCCTTCTTTTTTCCTTCAGTGAGAATAAGTTTCACTCGAACAGCTTAATCCCGAGACCCGTTGCTCTCTGTAACCGACCCCCAAGATCTTAACCTATTCAAGTCTAGAATTAACAGTTACATTATCTATACAAACTGTCGCCTAACGTAAACCTCTTCCTCGAGTGGCGTCTAGGCCTTGTACAGGGTGAGCCTTATTGTAGGGAAAAAATTAGGATCATATTTAATTCTGTAGCAAAAGCGAATTGAAATCAAATATGGACCGTAATCTTGATGAATGATGAGATAAAGAACAAATAGAAAACATTTATCAATCTATCACTTCACTTTTATTAAAGCTTCATCAGAGAATGAGATATGGGGAGAGAAAGAAATTACGGTATCTTTTAATTTTCGTGTTGGTTGACTTTCATCGGTTAAGCAGGCTTCACGTGCTTTTGACTTGTTAAACAGCGTTATTAAATGTTATAGCTAAAAGGTCCCACTATAAATATCCAGATGTGACGTCGCCCCCCCCCCTGGTCGCAGCGTCGACTCTGTCGTTCGATCTCGTTCGCAGCACTAGTTGTGACGTCACGTGCTCTCCAGGCTCTGATATCCTGGTCACGGACAGCACCAATTGTGACGTCTTTGCCGCGGCGTCAGCTGTTCGCTCCTCGCTGCTCCAAGTGTGACGTTCTAACCCTTTGGTTAGATGAATACCAGCCTCGCCGTTCCCAACTCGCTTCCAACGCCTGGTTACTAGGGTAACTGCACTGATCTCCGGTCTGCCTACCCACGTTGTGATTAGATCTTAGACAGACGGGATCAAACAGGGATTGGGGCCGTATGCCAGCTGGGTTCAGCGGGGGTGATAACACACAAGAAAAAGAAAAACTCACAAGGTCAAAAATTATTGAAAAGAAAAGGTAACAACCTTTTATATCTAAATGTTCATTACACAAAATTGTTCCTACCTCCCGACCCGTTTTATGGACTGTGGCACCAAGCTTCTACCATACAACTTAAAGACTTCGAGTTGCTTGTTCTCTAGAAATTTGCATTTCGGGGTGTGGTTTGGTTTCAACACTGGGCGCTGATTCCTGCCTGTCGTTCACGGCTGATTTCCCTCGCCGTCAGTGCGCGAATTAACTTCTCTTCTGCTTCGGGTGGACGAATTTATTCACTTCGACTTGAGTTGGGCGAATTTCTTTACTTCGACTTGGGTTGGACGAATTTCTCTTCTTAGGCTTGATTTGATTTCAACTTCTTCTAGGCGCAACTGCAAGTTAACTTCTTCTTCGTCTGAGGCGCAAACCCAACTCCAACTTCTCTCTGCCTGTCCGCCCTGCAACTCTTCTGCCTGTCCGGCCTGCAACTGATTTCTGTCGATTGGGGTCCTGCTTTTATTGACGCCGTAACAAACTGGGGTGGGTCTGTCGGCGCCAGGGTTTTCTTGATAATTCTAAAGTCGTATTATTTCTGATTTCCCATTATCGCTCTTACTTTCACTCCTACTTCCTTACAGTGCCTCTGGGGGGGGAGGCGCATACCCGCTTCCCCTGGTCACTCATATGTCAGGTGACCGCTCTCGACCAATGGGGTCCTGGTCGAGCATCTTTCCTCCTCCCTCTCACATCACGTGACCGCTCTCGGCCAATGAGACTCTAGTCGGGTGTTTCTCCTCCTCCCTCATGTATCATGTGACTGCCCTCGGCTAATGAGATTCTGGTCGGTATCTTCCCTCCTTCCTTCGTGACGTCTCCAATCGGGCGTGGACAATCCGTGGCTTTGTTCTGGGGAAGGAACACCTTGCTAAAAAAAGAAAATTTAAATTGTCCTTTTCGTACGAAAATGACAATCCCGGTTTCTTGTCAAAACAGCCTGCCGCTAATTAGATGTGACTTAAAGAAAGAATTTTTTCCGCCCTGTCGGCGTCTTCCGCGAGCTAAAACAATTGTTTCACCTCTTTTCTTTCGCTCGGGGCCTGTTAACAAAATCTTAATTATCTAAATTGAAAATATTCTCCCTCATCATTTTGGGTGGTTCTTATCTTCAACCCTAGAAATGGTCAGGGTTCGTGTATCAATGTTTTGTTTTCGTATACATTTCCCCAGCGGTCAATGACACCCCTCTTCGTTCGTTACCTACTAAGGTTTTTTTCATTGTCCCTAAAATCTTATTTCTTCAACCAAATTGATAATAAACTCCCATACTCCGCGGACACGAAAGTAGGTCAGGTGCTTGACCGACATCTGTTTGCATCAATCGCGCGTGTGCCCATTCGTTCGCGACCCCGTCTCGTTATCATGTTCCTGCCTTTTCCCTTTCTTTCTTTTTATTATTTCTAAACTCTATTCCTTCAATCAATTATAACAATTTCTATTTTTCGTGGATTTCGGTCAGGTATTTTTGGCCTAGATATCTTTTAAGCTTGTGTGCTTATTACAAATTTTTTGTACTATCTATTTCTCTTTCCTTTTTTTCTTTTCTCTTCTTCTTCTTTCCTTCGGATCGCCCAAATTAAATTAGAGAATTATTCTCAAAACTCAATTATTCTTCATCTCTAAATAACTATCAACTGGTTAACAAACCGAATAAAAATAAATCATATATTTATGAATATCTCTATTCAGTTTTCTAATGATGCATGGTGCCACACTTCTTTTTTCCTTCAGTGAGAATAAGTTTCACTCGAACAGCTTAATCCCGAGACCCGTTGCTCTCTGTAACCGACCCCCAAGAGGAATTCTCCTTGAACACTACAATCTTAACCTATTCAAGTCTAGAATTAACAGTTACATTATCTATACAAACTGTCGCCTAACGTAAACCTCTTCCTCGAGTGGCGTCTAGGCCTTGTACAGGGTGAGCCTTATTGTAGGGAAAAAATTAGGATCATATTTAATTCTGTAGCAAAAGCGAATTGAAATCGAATATGGACCGTAATCTTGATGAATGATGAGATAAAGAACAAATAGAAAACATTTATCAATCTATCACTTCACTTTTATTAAAGCTTCATCAGAGAATGAGATATGGGGAGAGAAAGAAATTACGGTAACTTTTAATTTTCATGTTGGTTGACTTTCATCGCTTAAGCAGGCTTCACGTGCATTTGACTTGTTAAACAGCGTTATTAAATGTTATAGCTAAAAGGTCCGACTATAAATATCCAGAGTATTAGAAGTAGTCTTCTGGAAACATCTTGATCAAATATGGCCAGTGATCAATAAATATGACATCTGGCAACAGTTGTAAATCCTAGACAAGATAGTAAAATGTGGAGAAATGATTGACCATCGATCGTAAGAAGATGGAATCTATACTTGTTAGCAAGATGGACAGATTAAGATGCGAGCTATCAAGTGGATACGTTAGAATCAAGGAGATATAGTAATCTAAAGTTTTATAACAGAATATTGGAATTATGACATGTAGTCTTCTGAAAACATCTTGATCAAATATGGCCGGTGATCAATAAATATGACATCTGGCAACAGTTGTAAATCCTAGACAAGATGGTAAAATGTGGAGAAATGATTGACCATCGATCATAAGAAGATGAAATCTATACTTGTTAGCAAGATGGACAGATTAAGATGCGAGCTATCAAGTGGATACGTTAGAATCAAGGAGATATAGTAATCTAAAGTTTTATAACAGAATATTGGAATTATGACACCGCAATCCGAAGAATCATTCTAATAGCTAAAGATGATTTTCAAATATATATATATATATATATATATATATATATATATATATATATGCGTGTGTGTGTGTGTGCGCGCGTGCGCGTTTTACACGTTAAACTTACCAGATCATAGATCAATAAGGAGTAATTTAAACACACACGAAAACCTACCAAACTCCATCTGCAACATACTAGTAGAAAATACAAGTATAATCGCCTCATCGACATGTACAAAAAAGATTAAAAATAATGGAAACACTAATAATAAAAGGGAAAACCCTACACTCAATAACCTCAAATAGGAACACGGCCACAATGTGCTGACCGTGTTTGGAAATATACATAAAAAAAATCCATACATTCAGTTAAAGAAAAAAAAAATCAAATCATCTTTGATTATGGCTAAAATAATAGCCGAAAGTACTTGGATATGCAGAATGTTTGAACTTTTTTTATGCACTTAGTATCAAAAAAAAAAAAAAAATTGTACGCACACACGAAAAATTAAATGAAAGGCTTAATGGCAGTCGTTTTTAATGAAACTTCTATAAAAGATGGATTGCTACCTTAATACATATGTATATATTAAAAAAAACTTACAAGAAAAGCTGTATAATATTTACTTATTTTTTTTATTCTATCATTCTGTCGGATTCTGATCGATAGTTGAACTACATTTGACCCCAAACACACAATATTACTCAGTATTACTGACTCTTCAACACCACATAACCAGATAATAATAAATAGCATTCGTTTTATTTCCACATTTTGCTGTTTTCTCGTTTTTACGGATAATCTTACTTATTATAAAACGCAGATTGTGTGTGTGTGTGTGTGTGTGTGTGTGTGTGTGTGTGTGTCTGTACGTTTATATATTGGATCGGATTTCCTACATTTTTCAACTGATTTCAACAAAACTTCACAGGACTGCGTAAAATTACCTTGCGGTGGTTCTGACAGCGCCAAAAATCGGAAAAAACACATTTTTTTTGCACAAAATCAATTTGAAACACGATAAAATATGATTCTGTCGCCAGAATGAAAGGGGGACAACCCATATTGTGTTATACTTATTATAAACTCAGGTTGTTTGTGCGTGTGTTCGTTTATATATGGGATCGGATTTCCTGCATTTTTCAACCGATTTCAACAAAACTTCACTTTTTTTTGGCAGGTAGTGTTTCTTATTGTCTTGCACACTTTTTTCTTTATTTTTACGTTCAGAATGCTTTAAAAATTCCATTTACAAGACGATTGTTTATAATAAAATTCTATTCAATCGGTAGACTCATAACGATTGTAAACAATGTTTTTGTTTGAGTTTGGGTTTAACCAAATCGTTAAAAAAAAAAATACCCCCCTCCCCCAAATAATTAAGTCATGCGTGTCCGTCAACCTTAAACAATAATCTTTGTCAATTTTATTTTTCAGTCTTTATGATAGTCGATACTTCATCTAGCTCTTACTGTTACATCCCCGGGCAACGCCGGGTTCTACTGCTAGTTTTGTATATATATAAATGTTGAGGACAGGGTTATAATTATTTACTCGGAGTTATAACTCCATTACAATATGAAAATACTCTTTTTCACAGCGAGCAGTAAATGGGAGAAACACACCTCCTGTTTCGGTAATCAATGCCAATACTTTAGATACCTGCAAAAATCTAGATTAAAATGCATTAAGAATATATTCGTCATATATACTTGGGTACAATTTTCCTCTTCCCCCATCTTAAACTTTTCTAATCTAACGTTTTTTATTTTATTTTATTTTTTTTTTATATAAATAATTTATTTGAAAAAAAGTATCTAGAAACAAAAAGGCAATTTTTTTTCATTTGCTTTTGCAATCCTCTGCCATCCGCAATGATGAAGTAAGCATTACCTCGCACCATCGCCAGTAAGACACGCTGCAAAATTGCTGCCATATATATAGTCTGGGGCGCCTTCTGTTTGTCTCGGGGTTCTTGATAAGCTCCAGAGGCGGATATGCAATATAATTGGCTCTCTTCTGGCATCTCGTCTACAGTCGCTCTCTCACATACGTGTCGTCGCTTCTCTCTGTCTTTTTTTTACAAATACTTTCATGGTAATTGCTCCTAGGAGCTGCATTCGCTGGTTCCAAGACTTCATGAATTCAAGCATCCTACGAGGCTGGCATCCCGCTCTCACCCTTTCGCTGTTGAAACTGTCAAATGTAGCCGTCTCTTCTACTCCAATAGCTTCACATCTCGCACCTCTCGCCTGTGGAACTCCCTTCCCTATTCCAGTTTCCCTGAGAGATATAATCTCCAACTATTCAAATGTAATGTCAGTCGACATCTCCAGTTGCCTTCATCTATCCACTATCCTTCTCCTCATCCTTTCCTCGATCACTCTTATCTGATCTTGCTTCAAATCTTCTGTAACCCCTTCGCGAGGCTCGTCCCGTAATCGAGACGCAATCCCGCCAACCCCTCCGAAGGAACACCGTCGAAGGAGCGCCAATAACCCCAGAAGTCTTCACTGCCACTGGAGGAAAAATAAATCTGTCCGTAAGAGAAGAATAACTAATTTATTTTCTTTATCATTTCCTCGTCCCGCGCGATAGACAGCGGCTTAACCTGATCAAATTACCGGTTGAAAATATATCGGCAATAGTCGCTCAATTATTCCTTCTTTGCATGCTGTTGGCGCCTTCGTCGTATCTTTTACCACCCGTTTCTTTGCCCATTTTATTATAATAGCCGCTGGGTTAGTAAACAGGTCCTTTATTTTTTTTTGTTGTGTTTTTTTTGTTAAAAATGCTTAGAGATATTTCCATGTCTAATACGTGATTTTTCTTTCTTTTGCAGGTAAGTCCTATTTTTCTTTTAACTGAAGCTATAGGTGAGCCGAATTATTTATTTACTCACAAAAGTAAGTATATATATCCATAAATTTCTGCAGTCATATCCAATCCAGAGAAAAAAAAAGGTTACAATTCATCCTTTCCCGCTATATATATATACTTATGTTAAAACAAGTGAATTTAAGTGAAAATAACCAGCCTTGGAAGATGAAGACGGCCGTACATTTATCTAGTTGTAAAATTTCTGTCATTCAGTTTGTAGAAATATTTAATATTTAATAACCTGATATTGAAACCTTTTACCTATAAATATAGGTAAAAAAAAACCCTCTATCAAATCACATTTGCTAGTTTCAAACAGTTTCAGGCTAACATCAGACAGTTGAAATTTGATTTAAAATATATTAAAGTTCTGCTATTTAATATGACATAGAGCACTTTTTTCCTGTGGGCAGTTTTAAGCAGATTTTTTGGTGAACTGCTTACTCTTTACACACACACACACACACACACACACACACACACACACACACACACACATACATATATATATATATATATATATATATATATATATATATGTGCCATCAATTTTGAAGGAATGTATTATAACTAATATGTATTATATTGTAAGTAATTTTCGTTTAATACATCCACAATTTTTAATTTAATATAGGTTGTTGTTAACATTAATAATTTAAGAGTGTACAATTTATACCTCAGGAAAGATATCCGTATTTTATCCTCATAAATGTTATATATTTACAACCCAAAATTCTCCTGCAAAAGTTTCCAAAGCACAATATTTTTTGTGTAAACTTTGGAAGTTCTGAGTAATTCTTGACAGCCCGTATATTCAATCTGTAATTTCAGAGTCTAGGGAAGAATGGGATTGTTATATACAGAGACATACTATATATATATATATATATATATATATATATATATATATATATATATATATATATAATTTAGAATTTAGTTCTTATTGTGAACTATGTAATCGATGTTTGAGGTGGCTTCTTTGTAGTTTGTCTGCCGTTAGGTTTTGCGTGTCGATGTGAATGGGGTCAGGGTTTCTGTGCGTTTTCGTCAAAATTTGACAAACTGCTCCTCAGTTCTTACATACAAAAAACTTTCTTGTATATTATATATATATATATATATATATATATATATATATATATATATATATATATATATATGCGGTATTTATATATATATATATATATATATATATATATATATATATATATATATATGTATGTGGTGTATTATACATATATATGTGTGTGTGTGTGTTTTGTGTGTGTGTGTGTGTGGTGTATATATATATATATAAATGTGTGTGTGGTGTATTACATATATATATATGTGCGTGCGTACGTGGTGTATTTTTATTATATATATATATATATATATATATATATATATATATATTTGTGTTATTATATATATATATATATATATATATATATATATATATTTGTAATTGTATTATATTTATACATATATATATATATAGCGTATTATATATATATATATATATATATATATATATATATATATATATTATATTTATATATATATATATACATATATGTGGTGTATTTATATATGTGTATATGTGGCGCATTTTATATATATATATGTATGTGGCGTAATTTTATATATATGTATGTAAGTATGTGGCGTATTTTGTATATATGTGCGTAAGTATGGGGCGTATTTTATATATATATATATGTGTGTGTGTGTGTAAGTATGTGGCGTATTTTATATGTGTGTGTATATGTATGTGGCGTATTTTGTGTGTGTGTGTAAATATGTGGCGTATTTTATATGTGTGTGTGTGTGTAAATATGTGGCATATTTTATATGTTCATATGTGTCTAAATATGTATGCGTACTTTATATGTGTGTGTGTGTGCAGTATGTGGCGTATTTTTTTATATATATATATATATATATATATATATATATATATATATATATATGTCAACGAATACGAGCACTCTGACTGACTGGCGTTTGTTTACATTCGTAAAAACAATACGCTAGAATTTGCAGTTTCTCTCTGCCCAAGGCTTAGGGGTAGACGCTCTAACTGACACCGAATTCGTCGGGTTTCGATCCTACCTTGAGGTCGTCAGTCGTCTGTTCGCACAGAGGTGGTGTGATACAGCGAAACAATCCTCTCTACGAATGACACACACACACACACATTATGTATTTGCGTCGTACTTATTGGAAAGCGCACAGTGATAGAGCCAATATGCTTAGTTCTATTGTGAGTATGTGACTCTGGGCGACTCATGTGTGTCGTATATATATATATATATATATATATATATATATATATATATATATATGAAAATATATAAAAAATAGGAAGGAACTTGTTAGGTAAATAATCCGAAGTTCTTTAGTATTTTTGTTATTATTTTTTAAAAATAGTGCTCGATACAAAAGTAGACAAAATAGAGCATAAATATAATTATTTATTTAAAAATATGATTAATTCAAATAATTATTTTGAAGTTTTCGGCTCTTGTTTTGAAACATGTGAATCCTTGTGTAGCGTGTTGGAATCATATTTTTAAATATATATATATATATATATATATATATATATATATATATATATATATATATATTATTATTAGTAAATATACACATACATATGCAAAATATATAAATATATATACATAGATGCATACACATCCATGTATATTTTTTGAATAAAAAATTCCAAGAGAATAGAATCCAGGTAGAACTCAATGTCCAGGACAGAGTAAGGATATAATAAAAAGGCTTAAACAGTAATATTCCATGGTCATAATTTAAAACGTTAACAAACACTATGCATTAAGTACATTATGGCTCGTAATTATTTCTACTCAATATCATTTAGAATAATTTAATAATTATTGTCAGACCGGAATTACCTGCACAATAGACTCTTCCATGTCTATATTAAGTATGCGACACAACACTCTAGAGAGAGACAGTGAGAGCCGCGTACGACTACCAGTATTGGACACTAACATATAGTAAGCTCCGCTTACACTATCTCTGTAACCTGTTGTTAATATATCTTTCTTACATCTAATCCGTGTTCCGTGTTTTCCTTCTGTGGTCGAAATTTTGGCCCCACGTCAATAATATAGTAATAATAACTGTCCTCTCATTTCCGAGTATGTCTGTTCACTTGGGCGGTTATCAAATCCCTATCGCAGAATTATGCTCAGGCACATTTGTGTTTGTTCCACACCCAAAGAATAAAGAAGTGGGTTATACTGCAACTAGGCTGTGCAGGCCGTAGTTACAGTTACTGGAGAAGAGTACATTAGCTGGCGTGATCGTCAGTCTGTCAAGGCCATCTTCTCTCAAAATCTCGGTCACGATGACTGGCTTAACCATCCCAAATAGTAATAGTTCATTTTATTTACCAGGTAGTGTATATATTAGTAGTATTTTTATTTTATTTATTCATTCCTCGGCTGCCGCCGTAAGTAAAACGAACTATCATTATAGTAAGGTTTAAAAATCAACGTTTTTTAAATTATGCAACGACCAGTTTTCAATCAGCACATGACATCTGCGGGCATTTACTACCGGTAAGGAGATAATTTATAACTAATATTAATATAAATTATGACTTTATTGTTATATATACCTTATTATTTTATTATCAGCAGCTCTCAATGTGTGGAGCAGAAATTGGATGGTTAACTTTACTGCCTCAAACACAAAACTGCTCTCTATTACTTACCAGAGAGAACAATCGCTGCCTCCTATTAGAATGTCTGACGCCCAACTCTACGAGAGCACCTCTTTGCTACTGCTCGGTCTCACATTGTCCACTGATCTGAGATGGAACGAATACATTGAGTCAATAGCTTCGTCCACCGCAAGGAAAGTTGGCTTCCTGCGCCGCGTCAGGAAATTTTTCTCGCCGGAGTCGATGCTTCAAATCTACAAATCAACCATTCGCCCGGAGTATTGCTGCCATATATGATCTGGAGCCCCATCTGTTTGTCTCAAGGTTCTTGATAAAATCCAGAGACGAATATGCAATGTAATTGGCCCTGATCTGCAGTCGCTGTCAGACAGACGTGCTGATTCCTCCCTCTGTCTTTTTAACAAATACTTTCACGGTAACTGCTCCGATGAGCTGCTTCCGTTGGTTCCCAGATTTCATGAATTTAAGCGTTCAGCTAGGCTGGCATCTCGCTCTCACACTTGCATTATCGAAACTGTTAAATATAGCCGTCTCTTTTACTCCAAAAGCTTCATGGTTCGCACTTCTTGCCTGTGGAGCTCCCTCGTCATTGCTTGTTTCCCTGATAGCTATAATCTCCGACTATTCAAATGTAATGTCAATCGACGTCTCCAGATGCCTTGATCTATTTCCCTATCCTTCTCTTCATCCTTTCCTCTATCACTCCTATTCGCTATCGCCCCAACTCTCTGTAACGCCCTTGCGTGCTAATGGATCCCCGCCTTGCTTGGGGTGAAACGCTTATATATATATATATATATATATATATATATATATATATATATATTTATATAGGTATACGTGTATATATTTATATATGTATACGTGTATATATATATATATATATATATATATATATATATATATATATATATATATGTATACGTGTATATATGTGTATATATGTATACGTGTATATATGTGTATATATGTATACGTGTATATATGTGTATATGTGTATAGGTGTATATATGTGTGTATATATATGTATGTGTGTATGTATGTATATGTATATATATGGAGAGAGAGAGAGAGAGTATTATTGGCATCAATCCTTCTGTTATACAAGTTTCATTAAAGAGGACTGACAAGGTACTGAAATTAAGCTTTTTATGCAATTGTTCTTGTCTTTGTATAAATGATTGCTTTTCTGGATTTAAAATGTACAAAAAAACTTTACGCTACATTCCTATCAAGAAAACCGACGTTCCACCTCTCAGACCATAACTGAATTAGGACTCATTGAAACACCACTCACAACATATTTGTAGAAAATTCAAGCATAACATGAAAATGACCCAACGTAATGGAAGCAATAATAATAAAACTGATGAAGCCAACACTCAATATCATCAACTATGAACACGGCCATAATGTGCTGACCGTAAATAAAAAAAAAAATTCCCATCACTTGAGAAACTTATAAAAATCGACGCATTCAGTAAAAAAAACAAAACTTAAGAAATGTTGAATAAAAGCTTATGTCTGTATGTATGTATATATATATATATATATATATATATATATATATATATATATATATATATATATATATATATTGTCATGCACAGACAGACTGTTTCGCTGAATCACAGCTCATCAGTGTAGCTATATATATATATATATATATATATATATATATATATATATGAAATAATAATAATAAAAACGAAAGAATATTAATCTACGACCCAGTGTGTCTGAAGATTTTATTTTTTTAATATTTTTATTGTTCAATATATATATATAAATTTCAGCTTGAGTATATCTTTAAAAGAACAATATGGATTTGCTTTGACATTGTCCCCATCCCGTGGACGAAAAGCGCCGACTAAGATAACTTTTTCTTTTGTTTTTATTAATATATATATATATATGTGTGTGTGTGTGTGTGTGTGTGTGTGTGTGTGTGTGTATGTGTGTGTGTGTGAGAGATAGAGAGAGAGATTAATAGAACTAGACAGAGTACTCCAGATATTTATTATCAGGTTATGTCTTTTTAAAATACTTCCAAATAAATAAAAAAATGAACACAAACTACTTATGAGAATTGATTATTTTCTGACCACTTCAGACAGTTTTATTTTACTCTCATAAAAAAAGAATAAAAGGCAAATTTTCATCTTTATTTTATTTATTTTTTTAATTTTATTTAGAGAAAAGAAATTTCCTTTGATCAGAAGGATTACCTTTTCCAAAGTTTGTTTCCTTCTGTGATTTACCAAACCACCAATCAATTTATTTCTAGTTATCTAATATGAAAGGCAAACTGATGTTAATGTGATTTCAAAGTCAATTCAATTCTTTAAAGAAAGACGCAACCATGTACTTGTCAAAGAAAATTGATTGGCCATTTCAGTGTATGACTCCCAGATGCACCAAGATGGATGTAATTCTTTCTCTCAGATTCTTTTCTTGTTTTTTTTCCGCTATAACCTTCATTTCTCGAAATTTATTCGAAATCAGCAAAATATATATATTTTTACGAAAGTCCATCAAAATGTAAAACATTTTCTAATTTAATTTTAAACGTATTAGTTACCATTCAATAGCTTCGTCCACCGCAAGGAAATTGCAGGTCCCTGTGTTTTGGGATTAGAAAGATTTTGCTATGCTTTGTGACTCGTGGTACCATTCTGACTTCTATATGAACACATTCTCAAAACGTAAAGATTGTCTCAACTCATGAACGAAAACGTGGTATACTTTTGCAATAGGACAATGCAAGAGCTTAAAGACTAGACAGTCAGTCTCATCGCATTTTTAGACCTCCTTACCTAATTCGCCTGACAGTTGTGGTGTCAAACATTCGGATTTCATGCAGTACCATTCTTAGCTATAAAACTATAGAATATCTAAAAAGCCAGTGGGGAAATATATTAAAATGGCCGATCTTTTCATAGAAGTTCTGTTTGTGGAAGCTGAATATGCTGCAAAAATTCCGTGACGATTACTGATTATGAGCGAAAAGTGGAATTGAATTTCGCGACAGGTCAAAGAGCCTGAAAATCTCATTTCAGCTGACCATCGAAAACCTACTACTGGAAGTTTTACAATTAGCCATGATAGTGTTTTCAGTATCTGTCTATATTTCTGAGATGAGGTATTATGTACACTATTTACATTGTTCTTACTATTATCCTCATCTTTGTCGACATATTTATATGTTGTATGCTCCGGCCTTCTTCAGGTGGTTGGAATGTTGAACTGAAACCTTTATTTTGCTCACTGGGGTAGACTGTTCTAGTTACACGTGCCATGTCTAGTGGATGTTAGTTATCAGTTATCTCCCGTTAATTCCCACCCACATTCTCCACCGCCTTAACTAGGTATTGAACTCACATTCTTTGGGTCATTTATCCACTGTGCCATGTGTCTTTGATGACATCTGCGTATGAATTTCTGGGTATTATAAACCCAATGTCTTTAGCTCACATTTTTTTTTTACCAGAGCTCATATGGCAATTTCTGTTGTTGCTATCTCTTTTCTCTGGCACTCCTTGTTACTGGTTCCCAGATTGTATTCATTTCTATGCTTGATCGTCTCAGGTGATTTTTGTGTCCTATCATATGTGCCGATTCGTTAAGTTTACGAATGTTCCAATAATGTTCTTTGTCTAGGATCCCAACCTGATCCCACAGGGCGGTGATCTCCCTTTTCTCTCCATATGTGGTCAGCCACGCCTGATTTTTCCAATTCTTTTCGTGTTACTGATTTCTTGTGTTCTTGGAACCATACCTTAAGTGGGTGACTGACCTGTCTCCCCTTTATGTTTCTTTCTGCAGCTGCACGGGATAGCGTACACACAGTCTTTAGTCATGTTCTCCTCTATGCGGGGTTGGCGGTGGGTCTTACTCGAGAGAGATATCTTGGAAGTGTTGTTCAGCTTTTGAAGGTTGGCCTGATGTTAGATGAACCGCAGATCCTTTGTATTTTCTCTGATAAAAAATCAGGCGTGGCTTGACCACACAGGGAGATTTAAATGATTAAAAACTATATGCAGCAGCAGATTGTTGTTTCAAAAAAAAAAAAAAAAAAGAAAAAAGGTCGTTTCACGACGATTGGCAAAAAGATGAATGAATTACTAGAACCTAGAAAGAAGTTTAAGATACCAAGTTCCCCGAGGAAATTGATGGTCCCTGTCTTTTGGGATTAGAAAGATTTTGCTATGTTTTGTGCCTAGTGGTACCATTATCAATTCTGAGTTCTATATGAACTCATTATCAAAACGTAGAGATTGTCTCAACTCATGAACAAAAATGTGGTATACTTTTGCAATAGGACAATGCAAGAGCTTAAAGACTAGACAGTCAGTCTCATCGCATTTTTAGGCCTTCTTACCTAATTCACCTGGCAGTTCTGGTGTCAAACATTCAGATTTCATGCAGTATCATCCCAAAATACAGTGGCTTTTCAATGATGATGAGGTGCAAGAAGCAACTTCCACATGGCTAAAATGATATCGAAGATGCTTCTACAAGGTGGACATACATTGAAATCTGCACTGAAAAACAGAATACTATGATGAAAGAGAAAGGAGTCTATTATACGAAATATTGTCTTCAAATTTGTTGTTATCACAAAATTTCATTCGTTGTTCTCTCCGGCCTTCTTCAGGTACATATAGATATGGCTAACATCCAGGATAGACTGTTCTCGTTCCACTACTGATGTCGAATGCTATCTCGTCTATCTCTTATTTTTAGTACGGCTCAGTTATTGATCGCTCTGGACAATCGCCCAGTAGATTAAAGAGTCGGTTTGTGAATCTGCCTAGCGTAGTGTATCCTTAAATTTATTCTCTAGATGTTCGAAGTATGTGGCAGCCAAGGTGATTTTGGAAACTTATCTAGGAACTTGGGAATTCCCTCAACCTAGCCCGTCCGAGTGTACGTGCTTCACCGTCCATCATGGTATTTCTAATGCAAACCGAGCTGCCTTAATCCATCAATTTATTATATTATACGCATTGGACACCTCGAGGTGGTGTAATGGTTAACAAGCTTACCTCGCTAGAAAAATACTCACTGGGTGCCCCCATAATTTCAGCCTTGAGCCACATCTAAGCTATGGTTTGAAAATGTGTATGTTTTGCGCATTTTGCTGCATGTCTGGTTTAATCTTAAACAAGGCGATAAAGCCACTAAAACGCAAAATGTTAGGGGTGTACCAGGCGTGAAGGGAGCTGAGAAAATGTTACTGCTAAGAAAGGAAAATAAAATGAAAAGAACGGGATTTCATTGACGATAGACACTGCATTAAAAATTTTTTTTGATTATAGTTGACAGGAAATAAAGAAGCTGGAAGAAAGTTCCACTGGCGAGAAGTGCGACGATAGAAGAAATTATTAGAAGAGCATTGACGGTTACACATTTCAGTGGTAAAATGGTGAAAGTTAACCATCAGTTATATTCGTATCAAATTGGATATTGTACATTCGTAGTCCGATGCTTGATTGTTGACGTGTTGCTTTCTCAATCTTTGCTAATAATAATAAGAATGATAGTAGTAGTAGTAGTAGTAGTAGTAGTAGTAGTAGTAGTAGTAGTGACAACAACAACTTATGAAGGGTTTTATCATTTTAAGTTTCTGGTTCGGAAACAGATAAAAAAGAATAAATAACAGAAAGCAAAGGAAATAATAATAATAATAATAATAATAATAATAATAATAATAATAATAATATGTTGGCACCCACTGAATATAAAACCCGCCATGATAGAGTGGGCCAATATCTGTACTGGAAAATCTACAACTTCTACGGGAAGGAAACTAAAAGAAAATGGTATGAACACCACCCAGACCCGGTTACGGAGATAGGACCTGTTACAATTCTATGGAACTACACAATACACACTGACAGAACAATCAAGGCCAACCGGCCAGATATTGTTATTAAAGACCACAAACAAAAAAGTGCCTCCTTATTGATATGACAGTCCCTGCAGATTGCAATGTATCTTTGAAGATATTCAAAAAGCTATCAAAATACAAGGACCTTGAAACAGAAATCTCAAAAATGTGGCATATGGGAACATCAACAATCCCTGTTGTAGTTGGAGTCCTAGGTCTGGTTGGAAAAGATTGCAGTAGACTAATTAAAGGGATTCCTGGAAGTCCATGCCTCAAGGAGATACAAAAAATTGTTCTGACAAGTACAGCCCACACTTTACAAAGGGCTTTAGCTATGTAATTTCTTTTTTCTTTTCAGTGGAAAGTGTCATGATGCCATTTCTAACCTTAGGTCCCTGGGCGGGACCCGGAAAGAAATGTGTAAACGCCAGAAATCAAAGAAAATAATAATAATAATAATAATAATAATAATAATGATAATAATAATTGTGCTCACGAGCACAGCTTACACTTTGCGAAGTGCTTTATTTATCTTTGTTTTTAGGAAAATTATCAATGGAAAATGTCATGAAGCTATTTCTGACCTTAGGTCTCTGGTTGGCACCCAAAAAAGAAATGTGTATACAACAGAAATCAATAATAATGATAATTGTGCTCACAAGTAGAGCTTGCACTTTGCGAAGAGCCCTTATCTATTTATATTTTTTGTTTTTTAAGAAAAATGATCATTGAAAAGTGTTATGATGCCATTTCTGATCTTAGGTCTCTAGTTGGGACCCGGAAAACAACAGATACAACGTATACAACAGAAATCAATAATAATAATAATAATAATAATAATAATAATAATTGTGCTCACAAGTACAGCTTACACTTTGCGAAGATCTTTATCTATTTAACATTTTTGTTTCTTAGGAAAATCATCAGCCATTTCTGACCTTAGGTCTCTGGTTGGGACCCGGAAAGAAATGTGTATACAGCAGAAATCAAATAAAATAGCAACAACAACAATATCAATAATGATAACAAAAATAATTCTAATAATAACATCAATAATAATAATAATAATAATAATAATAATAATAATAATAATAATCCATTAAGAAATTACCTGTAAAATCGCGAAAATAATCCTTATTAGAAATACAAAATATGTTATTGAGTATTGCTTACGTACGTAGAAAACTCTTTCTATAACTCGCTTATATAAAAAAAATGTATTTACCTGAGGCCTCAGATGAAAGACTTTGTAAATGATTGTAGCAAACAGCAAAGCAAAAGGAAACAAGCAACAACAATAAGAAATAATCAATGCAGAAATCATAGAACATATTTATTAGGCATATGTAAAAGTTCTTAGAACAAACAGTTGTTTTTTTTATTATTTTAACAAAGCAGTATAACCACAGAGCAAAACGGTATTCGCCCGAACTTTCTATTTTCTTGTATGCCTGACAGAAAACATTCTGCTTTGAGGCGCTCTATTGACATTATGTTTTTACTTCCTACACGATGTTTGTAATACAACTCGTTCACGCATTCTTATTGTCTGCTAACGTCGCAACGAAGAGCATATGATTCTTTTAGTACATAACACAACATTGAACTTAACCGCTTCTTTCTCTGATTAATGATGCAATAATGTCACCGAATCTCGTGTAAAATTGATAATATCGCTTTAGTTAGATACATATTCGCCTTTATTATTATTATTATTATTATTATTAATAATAATAATATTATTAAATAAAACACCTTCCTTGTATTATTTTGACGTTTGAATATTCGCCGACAATGAAGCAGACAGTACCAGTTGGAAAATAATGAGCTTTAGATCTAGTTAAAACCTGTATCTCTCAGCGTGACCCTTCGGTGGCAGGGTACTTACTCGGTCTGGGTTGCTAGCGAATCCGATTTAAAGACCTGCTCGACACATGGAAACCGCATCTATTTCATAATGCAAATGACCTGAGGGAAGTTTGTTTAAAGTTTCTTGCAGAGAGCGAATAATCTCGCGTGAACAAAATTTTGATGGAGGCCAGTGAGTTTTGGTTACGATGACTCGTAATTTCGTACTGGCATAACCATTGATGGCCCCAGAATGCTTTTGTCTACCTATTTTCACCCGAAATGTTTGGGTCAACACGTGGTACGGTTTTCAGGTACTTTCCAAAGTGTCATTAGCTGGGATCACTTCCCTAGATTGATAACATCATGAAACCACCTCGCTAAAATACAACCATCCGGGTCTTATGGCCTGAAAGCTAACGGCCTAACGGTTGTTACATAAATTCGTTCGTTTTATCAACTGTTTCAATTTCTGGTGAGGATGTAAACAAAGAAGAAACTTATGCGCAACATCAGAAAGAGACAGCCGAAATTTCCGGGATATGTAATGAGAAAGGAAGGCTTGGAAAATCTGATACTCACAGGACGGATAGAGGGAAAACCACGCGTGGCATACTTTAACGGCTTAAAGCAAGTGGCTAGCAGAACACGGTTTGGGAGAAATAGCAAAAAGATAAAATTTATTAAGAGCTACATGGATGAGGAAGATGTGGAGGGCCATGATCACCTACATCCTGAAGAGACATGGCACATTAAAGAAGAATTATTTATTAACAGTCCTGATTTATCATTCAACAGTATATTCGCTTTCATTGTTTACAGTCTTGTCAACAATCTACTAACTATTCAATTCCTCGACGATAGAACTCACTAGCTTTTGATTCTAAAAATGCACGTTTTAAGCTCCACATCGTTGTTGAATGAAACACCCTCCAAATTGTCAGAAAGCGACCGAATAAAGGTGATAGACTGAAGGAGCCAAATCAGGAGAATATAGTGGGCGTGACAGAACTTCTCATTGTTGAATAATCATACAGTATAATCGGTCAGGTATTTTAAACAGAATTCTCTTGTTTAGCCTGTTCATATTTTCAACATAAAGTTTAGCATTGACTGATTGTTCTGAAGCATTCAACCTCAGGATACAACACACGTGGCTCGACCAGATTTGTGGCCTTGATTAAAAGCAAAGAGAAGTTGCTGTTCAACATGCTTATTCAAAATGGCGTCTAATCTGAAATGAAATTTCAACAACGTGAGACAAGTTTCACGGAATGCCCAGAGTTAATAAGAAGCAAACACAAAAATGCTTCGATCATTCGCAGAACATGCGAAAAACGATCAAATACATCTAACAACATAACACAAACCAATATATTAAAAAGAAAGGGTGTTTCATTAAGACGGATCAAAGTCAGCAGTAAATAAATCAGGGTTATTGGTGAAAATTTATTTATTTCTCTATTAGATCATGTTGTTTAACTCATGGCAATTATGTGTGAACAATAACATCGCCCAAATGTCGACCAAGCTTCAGCAGTACATCTCCACTCGATGGTCAAGATTTTTGATGATGTCTCTGCATAGTTGCTCCTCGATCTCACCACTATGCCTTATCATCTCACCCTTCAGCTGCTGAATTGTTGTTGGCTTGGTGGCATAGTCCTTAATTTTGAGATGACCCCAAAGGAAGAAATCTAAAGGCGCCAAAGCCCCACGATCGTGGTAGTCATTTGACGTCGCTGTTTCGAGAGATGATGCGACCTGGGAACTTCTCAGTCAAATTCTGTTTGAACGTCCATTTTCATAATTGGCTTCGATAATTTTAACACGTTGTTTGATCATTAATCTTTCCATATTTAAAATTGCCAAAGACTTAATTAGATAAATCTAAAAGAAAAAAAAGTCATTAGACACTTAATCTTAATTCACATTTAAAATCACGTTTAAATAACATTAAATTTAAAAAAATATTACTATATAAATATAATTGAGACAAATATTTGTCAGTAAAAAAATTGCATGCTTATATTATGAATGACATTATTTCATACATCAATTGGGAATATTTTAATTTCAGCATTTGGAATGTACACAATCAACGTAGACCATTATGAAAACCTATTATTAATATTCCAATTTATCTGGATATTTATTTTTAATTTTCAAAGAAAGTTTTTTTAATGGTATTACCCTAGTAAAATTATCGCCACAATGTGTTGTTTTTTGTAGATATGCTGACATATTCCCAAACAAAACAATCTTCAAGAATTTAAATGCAATGTCATACGACGTCTTCTATCTTCTTGAACACTGTTCAGCTTTTATCGTTTCCTCTCACCTATATCCGGTCTATTCTTTTATCTTTACTCTCTGTAACACTCTTCCTACCAGCTGTAGTCCAGCTTTGCATGGGGCGAAATGATTTTAAAAAAGAACATGCGTTCGTGTTCATCTATCTGAGTTTCGACCTGTGTAAGACTAAAGATACGAACAACGATTGGAGGCCTTTTGGTGATCTCTTGTTTTCCGCTGCCTTTGAAGAATCAGCGCTTTTGAAACGAAAATGACAGCGCAGTAACATCGGAATGGTTGAACCGATTAAAAATCGACGTCATTTAACCCAGAAAGAATGCACGATTTGATTACACAATTACAAAGTGGCAAAAATTGAGAAAATTCGAATATCATTTATTAAACGAATTGTTCAATAAATAATATTCTAATTGTCCCAATATATATATATATATATATATATATATATATATATATATATATATATATATATATATATATTAGCAACTAAATTATATGTGATGTCATTCAGTTAGCAGTATGTATTATTTTAATATATATATATATATATATATATACGTTAAAACAGACAACATAGTGTAGATGTTGATAGAGGGAAGCGTACATGAAAAGTCTCTCTCTCTCTCTCCTCTCTCTCTCTCTCTCTCTATATATATATATATATATATATATATAAAGAGAACATAGAAGTCAACACTTAGGGCGACAGTCTGTTTCATGCTATATGCAATCGTCAGGCCACCAAGTCAAGTGTTGACTTCTATGTTCACTTTTATATTTACACACACTCTATCTCTGATATTGAGCACTTTATCCCATAAATATAGCACACCTTAAGACTCTATTTCTTCATATATATATATATATATATATATATATATATATATATATATATATATGAGATTGGCAACTAAATTATGTGATGTCATTCCGTTAGCAGTATGTATTACTTACCAATATATATATATATATATATATATATATATATATATATATATATATATATATATATATGTATGTATATACACGTTAAAACAGACAACGTAGTGTAAATGTTGATAGAGGAACCGTACATGAAAATTCTTTTCTCTCTCTCTCTCTATATATATATATATATATATATATATATATATATATATAATGTATATACTCAAATATGGGTATACATAGAAATTAGCATTAAAGTTTCATGTATTTAGGTAGAGAATATTAAATCTATGATATGTGTGTGTGTGTGTGTCTATTCATACTCATGCAAATATTCTCATACACATAAACGTATTTACTTTTGTAATTCAAATTATGCCCATACATATTTATCTGTTTGTAGACTTTGTAAATGCTGTATTATTAAGCACGTCATGTTCCTATTTCCTGCTGATGCAGCCTCTAGACAATCTAAAAATTGTTTTAAGTCTCAGGGCTTTATCATTTGCAATATAAAATGATCTTCCTAAATCATTGGCTATTAAAGAACATCTGCAATTGATTTCCATATGAAAACGCCCAAAAAAGTTCTTGCAGTTTCTTCGGATTCATTATAATTTGTTATCACTTTAATGATAGGAAAAACCCCTTTCGCTGAAATGGATTCAAAAGGAGAACTGGATTTAGTTCAAATTATACAGGGAAAAACGACATGGCAAATATAAAAGAATATCTATCAACGTATCAACCTAATTACCGATCTATCTGTTAGACTGAATGATCAATTAGTTTTTTTATATTTCGTTACATTTTTATCTCTAAATGTTTCATCTCTGTAATCTTTCTAGTTGGTAAGATCTCTCTCTCTCTTTCTCTATATATATATATATATATATATATATATATATATATATATATATATATATATGTGTGTGTGTGTGTGAAAAGTGTATATAAATATAAATAAGTATATATATGTATAATTATTTATATATTATATACATAATATTATTAGAAAGCGCTCAATATCAGAGATAGAGCTAACATATTTGTTGGATGGATGTGAGTTTGTGACCCTGGGTTTCACGCTTTAGCGAGCGTCAGACACTCTGACCCAGGGTCACAAACTCACATCTATCAACCAAATATATATATATATATATATATATATATATATATATATATATATATATATATATATATATATATATATATATATATATATATATATATATATATATATATATATATATATATATATATATATATACATGCCTATATATATATATATATATATATATATATATATATACCTTGTGGTCTAAATATTTCGTCTGCTTAGAAAGATAGATAAGAGTTATCTAATTTTGATATTATCTATCTAATCGTGATATTATGTATTTATCTACTATATATATATATATATATATATATATATATATATATAAATTTCAGTCATATCTATCTTATCTATCACATCCAGTTTCTAGCCATCTATCTATCTGTCACATCCTGTTTCTATCTCTCATCTTGTTTCTATCTCTCTCTCACACATCTTTTTTCTCTCTCTCTCTCTCACATCTTTTTCTCTCTCTCTCACATCTTTTTTTTCTCCCTCTCTCTCACGTCTTTTTTCTCTCTCTCACACACACCTTTTTTCTCTCTCTCTCTCTCATACACATCTTTTTTCTCTCTCTTTCTCACACACGTTATTTCTCTCTTTCTCACACACGTTTTCTCTCTCTCACACAGATCTTGTTTTTCTCTCTCTCACCCTCCCTATCGCATCCTGTATCTATCGAACTATTGCATCTTTTTCTATCACATCCTTATTCTATCTATGTGAATTACAAACTTTTAAAAAGTACTTCGCATAAGATAAAATAAGTGTTTTGCATTACCAAGAGGTGAATTATTTTTTGATATTTTATAAGTAGATTGCAATTATACAGCTTCTCTCCTTTTATCTACAAGCTAAAATAATCTAAGACGTAAATTAATGATGACGTTTTGCTTGTCAAGTCTAAAGTAAAGGGAAATTGTATTTACGCTACGTCAGCAGAAGCTTTGAATACAGATATATGGCTAATTATTCATCTGTAATCATATATAATGTGCTTATCTGGTGACGGATGACAAAGTTCCACACAGTATCTATCAATTTATCTATCTATCTATCTACCTATCTACTCATATAGAGTGATGGAAAAGTAGGTATACAGTAATGAAAAGTAAAAAAAAAAACTCAAAAGTTATTGTTTTGTTTATACAAACATCAATAATATATACAATCCCTGTCTTTATTTCTGAGACGAAATATTGTAATTATTTACACGATTTACATTGTTCGGACTGTTGTCCTAATTTTCGTTGCTACATTCACGACGTTTCAGTCAATGAACGCTCCGGTCTTCTTCAGTTGATTGGAATTTCGAAATGAGCCCTTTATTTCGTCCACCGGGGTAGATTGTGCTAGTTCCACGTGCCATGTCTCTTACAGATGTCTCAGTATTACGTATCTCTCTTTAACTCAACTCTCCAAGTTTTTTGGAGTTTTTTGGGGTTTTTTGGGTTGTTTTTTTTCACCTCAGTCTTAGCCAGGTATTGAACTCACAACTCTTTGGGTTAAGTCACTGAATTAAAACAACGCTTTTATCCAAGGACAGGTGGCCCAAGAGTATAATGTTCACCTTGTACAAAGCCCAAAAGCCACTCAAGGTTGATGGTTAAAAAGTAAGAGGTAAGGGGCATAGTTTATGTGGATATGTGGGGAAGATAACGGTTAACCCCAGGTTAAAATCGTAATGACAAGGGAAGCATCATCTTAGTTCCATAAAGTAGTGGTTCGTAGGAATATGCTGTTTAAGTGGAACTTACTTTTCACTAGTTGAGTAGGAAGGGGATGAGCGGAATTCGCTACAATGAGGATGACATAGAGGCTCTTAACCGCGAAGGTTAGAACTAATACATATATATGAGGCCTCGCACTAAAACACACACCCATACAAATATACACATTTACACACATCATACTCACTCACTCACTCACTCCCTAATGAGCCAAATAACGCACACACTTAACAGAGACACGTCCCCTTTCCAGGAACCAATAAAACTGTCAAAATGACCAAGGGAATTCAGAACAGCATGAATCCATCCAGCTCATATGCTAAATAACAACTTAAAAGAGACTGTTTGAACAACACAAGGTCTGACCAAAATTCATGTTAAAAAAATTAAAAAAAAAAACAAATGAAAACTACAGACAAAAGTTCATTTTCTCCATCAAGTCATTCATTTCTGTAGTTCACTGCTACTAACAAGCAGAATTTGTTTCTCCTGATGATGGTTATGTTGGCCGAAACTAGTCGAGGAATCTTACTGAAATAATAAAAACAAAAGAATATTAATATACAACCCAGTGTGTCTGAAGATTATAATTTTTTTAATATTTTTTAATGTTCAATATATATATAGATAGATAGATAATATTAGAGGTCAATATATATATATATATATATATATATATATATATATATATATATATATATATATATATAATTCAGAAGAGGATAGAATCCAGGTAGAACTCCATGTGCAAGACAGAGTAGTGATATTACTTCCTTTGTCAAATTTTCTTGATTACACATCGGTTCTCTTATAAATGCCCTTCGCTTTTAAATTGCACCTCCCCACTTCTCTCTCTCTCTCTCTCTCATCTTCTGGATTTTAAGTTTGAATCATATCGTTTTTTTTATTGTGCTTAGTGTCACCACAAATGCATACACACGGTGTCTGCTTTTTTTAAAATTTTGGTCAGCGAATCGGTGGCAAATTATGCATCGAAAAATAATTAATATTTATCTATATCTCACTCATTTAAACCGTTATTTAACTTTAAAACTTCTCTCTGTTAAATTTTAATCCCCACCTTCACCTTTAGGCCTTCTTGTTCTTCTTTCATCTGTTACCCCCTCTCTCGAAAGCTTTCATACATTTCCCTCTCACACTTGTTTCCCCACCCCTACACATACACTCTAATTAATTTTTTTGTTTTTTATACCCGGACATACATTTTCTGATTTATTTTTGAATTTATAGGTCTGATGAATTGGTTCGTGATTACGATTCCAATGTAATAAATTATAACCGTGGAATATTAGTGTTTGAGCCTTTTATATTACACACACACACACACACACACACACACACACACACACACACACACACACACACATAAATATATATATATATATATATATATATATATATATATATATATATATATATATATATATATATATATATATATATATATGTGTGTGTGTGTGAAAAATATATAGAAAATAGGAAAGTTTGTGTTTTGAAACATGAGAAATCTTATGTAGCGTGTTGGAATCATATTTTAAATAAAAATAATATATATATATATATATATATATATATATATATATATATATATATATATATATATAACGATATTGAAACATGTTAAAAATCGCTACGCAATTACAATTATATTTAGACAGCATAAACAAATAAAGTTTGTGTTTTGAGACATGAGAACTCTTATGTAGCATGTTGGAATCATATTTTTTAAATAATTATATATATATATATATATATATATATATATATATATATATAAGGATATTAAAACATGTTAAAAATCGCTACGCAATTACAATTATATTTAAACAGCATAAATGTGCCTCCTCATGCAATGTTAAATTAATAGCGAGTAAAAGATTAATTTCAAAACAGAATACTTTTTAAAAAATAGACTTTTGGCCTTTGCCGTGATTAACCAATCAAATGTGACCTACGGTAAATTCATATTCACCGGAATTTTAAAAAAATCTAGGCCATGGCATGAAGTTGTCTGCATAACAATATAATATGTAGCTGTATGTATAAAGTCTTCTTTTAAATTAGATGTTACGTACAGTGGAATTCTCCTCTATTTGTTCTCATTTCATTTATTTTTATAGTCTTTCTGTGCTATAGTCGACCGAAATACATGGTGACAGAATTAGTAACACGGTGTAAAAGTAATAATAATATTGAATGGTTTTGTTTTGCTTTTTACAATCTTTAATCAAGTATTCACTTGACATTCTCCAACGTACAGAGACCATTCAAGAAACTGTTGGTTGATTGCGAATCACTGATGCGACGAGCAGGAAAGATGAGATCGCGATAATGCTTAAAAAGGAAAAACGAAAGAACCATTTTTGGAGCAGTCTCTTGGAGAATAAAGATTAATTACTGAATAGTGCGTCGCGAAGGGCCAAGTTTATTTTTATGATGCGTTTTAGTTATCTTTTCTTCGGTTTTTTTTTGTCCTGAGTAGTCATTTTATTTGAGGCAATGTCTCCGGTTCACTTTGACCAGAGAAAATTTCTGTTATACACTAAGAGCACCACTTGGGAAATTACTTAGAAAAGAATCGTTCTTATATTTTACCTTTTTTTGCATCTTTAGTTATTTCTTTCTTGCTTTCTTTCTTTTTTGACGGCGTCTATTTCTGTAATAATTTCCTCTGGTTTTTGTTACAGCGGCCTCACTTATCCGCGGCATCGGTCAACTGCGGTCAACATCAGTAGCATTGACTGATAAATAGAGAGAAATGATCAATACACTAAATATAAAATACCTTTAAATTGTCATAAATCGATAACTTTGGATAGCCAGGTAAATTTGAAGAAATAGGTAACTGATTGATTTTATTTTGACTGCTTATCAAGCATTTTTCGGTTATTTAAAACTGTAATATATTTTCGGTTCTAAGAATAATAATTTTTTTCCGAGTGAATATTGCATTATCAGTTTTTTTCAGTATAACAACGATTTATTCAGATACAAGTACTACTATTAACTAATAGATAGTTTGAGATGTGTATATCCCTTTCTTTTGGGCGCGTGAGTGAATATATCGCTGATGACTGGAATTCGAACTCTACATCTTTGATTTCGCATTCAGAGGTGTTAACCATGGCATCAACCCCTCATAAGTAAATATATAAAAAAAAAAACCCAAAAAACACTGAACTTTTAATTAATAAAAGAGAATACTAAAATCTTCATGCGGTCAATTCAGATTTAGCAAAGAGAAAAGCAGTAAATTATTTTCTTCAGTTGAAAAGATGAATTTTCCCGATTTTGAGAGAGAGAGAGAGAGAGAGAGAGAGAGAGAGAGAGAGAAAGAAAGAAAGAGAGAAATTAAGCGAGAGAGAGAAAGAAAGAGAGAGAGAGAAAGAAAAACAAGTTTAGTAAGGTTGATAAATTCTACAGTAGGACTGAATCTTCTTTGCCAACGTTGCTAACAAATTAGCATTCTTATATATTAAACTCAATGCATGTCTAGACACACACACACACACACACACACACACACACACACACACACACACACACACACACACACACACACACACACACACACACACACAGTGGCTGTTACGGAAAAAATTGTCCAAATCGTGTTACAACATAAATATCCATCCCACAAAATGTTTAATATCTAAAAAAAACACACTAAAATAAATTGTTTCTTTTTTTCTAGATTTTCAGATAAGACATTTAGTAATTTTGATAGCATTTGTAATGAGAATTAATGAAAAACCTTTTGAATTATTCACCTAGAAAGAGACCAGATTAAAATCGTTTGGTGTCAACCCCACTGTCTTATCACCTGAGAAATGGTGAGAGGAAAAAGATCATTCAGGCCTTCAGTAATGGTACTAACATTCATACTTTGGCTTCTATCTTCAAAGTCCATTAAAGAACCATCAAGAAAACGGTGAATAATTTGAAAAAGAGGGTACAGTAGAGAGGAAACCTGAATCAGGAGGTCACAACGGGAAGAAGGATCATCATTTCAACTAAAAACTATTAGAAAAGATCCAACTCAATCCCTAAGACGTTTGGTCTGTGAGAGAGGGGTTTCATTTATGAGAGACTAAAGAGCATTGAAAAAATATTAAAAAATAAAATCGTACGCGAAACCTGTGAACTACTTTGTTACTCCAGGACATAAAGCTAGAAATTTAGAGAGGCGTAGATCATCTTGAATAAGGTGGAAATGACCCTTGAAATAAATATATATATATATATATATATATATATATATATATATATATATATATATATTATTTCAATGTATTTCAATCCTTCATGAGCTTCTGATCATTGCCTATGATTAATTAATGTTGAACATGTTATTTTTGTTCAAGATTGATTTCAGCACGATCCTTCTATTAAGCTTGGAAGGTAATTACACATTCTTATTGTTCAAAGTAGAGTCCAATAGTATTATAAAAAAAACTAGTAGAATTCCAGTAAGATATCTTTAATCGTTTCTAAAATACAATTGAATAATTTTGCTGTTACACGATTTGGACAATTTCGCTGTTAAACCTGGATATATATATATATATATATATATATATATATATATATATATATATATATAATTATTCATTTAAAAATATGATTCCAACATTTCAACATAATATAATAATTATTTATTTATAATATAATAATTATAATAATTATTTATTTAAAAATATGATTCCAACAGGCAAAATAAAATAAATAATTATATTTATGCTCTACTTTTGTATCGAGCACTGTTTTTTAAAAATAAAATACTAAAGAACTTCGGATTATTTACCTAACGAGTTCTTTCCTATTTTCTATTATATTTTCACACACACACACATATATATATATATATATATATATATATATATATATATATATATATATTATCACATTAAACACTATTTTTAGTGAATGGACATATTTGAGTAGACGCCCCGTTCTTTTTTTTTTTTATTTTTATTAAGCAGTATACGTATGTATTTTCGTCTAGCAGCCTGATTATTCAAGAAATCTTGAAAAATATATGCACTCTCCGACAAGAATCGAAACTGTGTCACCCTTGGCAGGAGAAACCGTTGTTAGATCTGACGTGCTTATACCATCTCAGCCACGGAGCGCGTCGCCAGTCAAGCAAAGTCGAATGGTGCCTTCTGATCGCAAATCTTTCTCCGACTCTAGTAACATCTGTTTCTGCTCAGTTTTGTACCCGGCGTAAACAAATCAATTTCTAATGAAGTAATGGATGCTTTCATTTATCTCATTTATCAAATTTTATCACTTATACGTTATTTTAGTACATTTCCCATAAGTGGTATATATATATATATATATATATATATATATATATATATATATATATATATATATATATATATATATGCATGTTTCATTAAATAATATAGACAATAAGCTTAATCACATTATCATTGAAAGACGAAAGGAAATTATCATTTAGATACATGTTTAATTCCAATCTAAGCTTTCGGCTTACATAAGACATTATCATAGATGGCAATTAGTCAACAGTAACAAACAGGGCATCTACGATAAACTAAAAGACATAACTACACCGGACCAACTGTTTGATATATTGAAATGTAACTGTCATCTTTGATAATGGCTTATGTGTATATTATTTAAGGAAACATGCATCAATGAAAACTGATGCCTAAATATACATTATATATATATATATATATATATATATATATATATATATATATATATATATATATATAAAGGTTTATAACTTATTTTTTATATTATTCTTTTTCTGGATCATAATTCGATGAATATTTGTTCTCGCATAATGGCGAAGAGTTTAATTCCATATTTAAAAAAAAAAAAAAATATCACCACCAACCCGAAATTCAAAAATTGTTTATAAGTATAATATTACTCTGACTTTCTGGAACATTCTAGAACTTCCTGGTGTCTTCGAGACCTTTATGGTGCCGACTAGAACTTGTTTTTATTTATAATTATAAGTTTGCTCGTTATGCTGTAGTCATAGACTTCTAAATGCTTTCAAAATATATAAGTTCTGAGCATTTAAATAACTATCAAATTGAAAAATAATGCTTCCGCCAGTTTGCAATGTTGTGTTTTTTGTAAGGTCGTTTGTCATTCTGTATGTATAAACATTTAAATGCGTTAAAAATACAGTACTATTGAATTACATCATTATTAATTTAAAAATAAAGCTTTTGAAAATTCTCCATATTGCGTACATGGGTGGGAAATGCGGATTGTGATGAGCGAAATTTTTAAAGTCAGTTAAGAAATATAAACATTTATTAATCTGACCTGTGTACACACACACACACACACACACACACACACACACATTATAATGACGATACATTTGTTGTTGCCATGTTCTGAACAATCATCAATGGTGCCATCTCTATAGGCCGTTTATTGTGACATGAAAAAAATAACTCTCTCGATTCTGACTTTACTTTTTCTATTTAGCGTACATCTAATTGGTTGATGGTGACATACAAGTATATTTTTAATTCTGAATTTAAGCAGACACTACGCTTTTAACTTTCGAAAAAAAGGTAAGGATCTGTTTTTACATTCCCATCCCCACAAAAAAATTATCACCAGTTACCAACAATCGCCTGAAGAAGTACAATCATAGTATTGAAACATGAAAGCTTTTGTGTAGAGATTTAAACTATTCTTATAATAATAATAATAATATATATATATATATATATATATATATATATATATATATATATATATATATATATAATAATATATGGATATAGATCCAACAGTATACTTCATACTGTCAGATCTATATCCATATATTTGCTTTTACATACTGTCTACTGGAAATACAAATCTGAATTTACTTGATCAAGTAAGGAAAGGATTTATTATCGAACTGTTGTTTTAAAATTGTTCCATCGTTCTGATATTTTGAAATCATTTTTGATTTGCTTTGTAACGTGGAGGACTTCAAGCTTGTATGATGATATAAGAACCTATTGATCTCTGCGTATTCCTATATCAACGGAAAGGATTTCTTGAACTGTTTATATAAAATAGTTCAATCGACTTTTTTAATATTTTAATATTTGGAAATCATCTTTTTCACAACATCGCCCATGTGACGACGACGTGATCATATTTAAACGGAACGCTGATCTTATATAAAAATTTCAGTTATCTGTTTGGATTAGTTGTGCTCTTATGTCCATCGTCTTCTCATGTTGAATTTCATATGTTCTAATGTTAATTATGTTTAAATGAAAATGTCCTGAAGATGGTCTAAAATAGACCGAAACGTCCGACGTTGACTTTTATATTAACATTAATACAGCATAATTGCTTTCCTACTGTCGGATCTATATCCATATATTTGCTTATTATATATATATATATATATATATATATATATATATATATATATATATATTTTTATTAATCTGACATGTTTTATTTATTTCATAAACGTTGTTTTTAATGGATATCTATATTTGGGCAGATGATCCGTTTTCATTTATTATATATTTTTATCTGAATATTCGAGAAATATTATAAGAAAAATATGGGTTCTCCAGAGAAATGAAAAATCTGTTGGTCTGTCTGATTAATAAATGAAAAATCCATTCCTATGTTTGTTTATGTCAGGAGAAGTATGTTTTGATAATGGGGAAAGGTCTGCGTTTAAAACAACTGCTTTGACCGGTAGGAAATTTGAGGTCAGGAGGTCAGATCTAAGTGGGACGAATCCTACTGAAGAACGCATATTTTAGTAATACATATGTCTCTTTCTCTCTCTCTCTCGTATATATATATATATATATATATATATATATATATATGTGTGTGTGTGTGTGTGTGTGTGTGTGTGTGTGATATTATATAATGAAATATTTAATTAGTTATTTAATAAGCTTAGCTTAATGTGGCGCAATGATAAAAGTGTTGGTCACTTGGTGAGCATCAAACTCAAAACAGTAGTAGTGATCTGTTTGAGTCGCCATTATCTGTTATATATATATATATATATATATATATATATATATATATATATATATATATATATATATATATAATGCAGTGTTACATTAGAACATGCACCGTAGCATCGTTATTTCCACCTGATGAAAAGTTAAAAAAAAGATTTTAACGTTGAAACAAGATGTACAGTTATGTAGTGGGTATGTGCATGTTCTAATATAACACTGAATAATAAATAAATATTTATTGCTCTTTTTTGCATTGATTCCGGTTTTAAATTAATGTTTTGGACGCTAAAATGTTACTTTTTGTTATATTTATATATATATATATATATATATATATATATATATATATATATATATATAATATGATATTTTTTATGTTTATACGTTCATTTATAGATACAAATATTTAAGCATTACCGGCCTGATTGTCCGAGAAATTTTCATGCGTTCTCCGACAGGAATCGAACTTGTATCCTATACGGAACCGTTATATATAGCCCTGACGCATTTACCGATTGAGTCACAGAGGAGCGTTTCGGGTTAGCAAGATCGATTTATAGTTATGAAATCACAATTCTCAATGATTTTTCTCTCATACATTCATATCTGCTCTATGCGTATGCAAATGTAAATAAATGACGTCACACATTATAATTGTCGGACTTTGCCTATTTCATTATATATATATATATATATATATATATATATATATATATAATGTATGTGGTGGGGTATTATGGGTAATAGATTCTATGTCCGATCCGAGTGAATCAAGTACGTGTTGAAATGCATTTAACACATATTTTTCATTTCAACAAATAGTGGTTAGCTCCCTTACATTGACACACTTTTGGGTCTGTCTATATTTCTGAGATGAGGTATTATGTACAGTAACTACATTAGTCAAACTATTGTCCTCATCTTTGTCGCCATATTTGTCACAACGTTTCGGCCGTTGTACGCTCCGGCCTTCTTCAGGTGGTTGGAATTTCGAACTGAACCCTTTATTTCGATCACTGGGGTAGACTGTTCCACGTGCCATGTTTGATGGATATCAGTTATCAGTTATCTCCTGCTAATTTTCCCTCTGAAAGTTCTCCACTGCCTTAACCAGGTATTGAACTCACCTTCTTTGGATCTAACCAACGCCTTTATCCACTGTGCCATGTGTCCTCGAGGGAAAATTGCGTACAACGGCCGAAACATTGTGACAAATATGGCGACAAAGATGAGGACAATAGTCCGACTAATGTAAATACTGACACACTTTTTTTACGAAAAACCACCATAGCTACAGCGGATAAATTTTAAAATAATTATAACAGAGCGTGTTCACGCGTGTTTTAAAAGTCACCATGACAATGATCAGATTTACATTAATTTTGTCTTCGTAATTCAACCCTGAAAAAGATCTTGGAAGTGATCGAAAATATTTTGGGTAAGAAAAAACTACGGCGCTTTCCTTGCTGTATTTAATCTTATCAAGAAACTGATCAGAGAACTAAAAGGATTATTTACAAAATAAATAAATATAATGTATCTATATTATTCAGTGAAAAATGATTTACTGAAAAATATATATATATATATATATATATATATATATATATATATATGAAAATATTTTAAAGGTAAAAAATCTAATTAAAGAAATGAAAGTGTTAAGCTTAATATTGCATGATTACATGACATTTTAAAAGCGAAGCAACCGGTTTCTGGTCCCGCTCTTCAGGCCTCTACAAGAGATTTAACTTAGATTAAAATGACAGGAAAATGTGTAATGAAGAGAAGAAAAAAATAACACAAAGAGCTAGAGACAAATAACAACGAGCCCTAACAAACACTCACGCTGTTTACAGAGGGAAGGTTTGCGGGACCCGATATAACGTGTCTCCGGCACCTTGAGATGAAATAGAGAGTGCGAACGGGACACAACAGTGGACCAGTCAACACTAGTATTTAGTTACCCCCCACCCCAAGAGGGTATCATGTGGCACAAGGCCGGTTTAACGTCGCATCTCCGAGCCCATGGGCTCGGCCAAAAATATGCCCTTTGCACCGTATAAACGGGTTCAGGGTCGGTTTACCTCCCCGAAAGAGACTCCGCCCTTCGGCGTAGACTCGTTCGGGTTCCACCCCGCCCGAAGGCGGAGAGTTCAACCGATCAACCGATCAGCTGGTCAGTCGGTCGCCCGACTTCAGACTGAACCAGTCAACACTAAAATTAGCAGCACACCCTCTGTTATTTAAGAGGCGCTTACATATGGCGGGACCACAAATATTTGAGACAAGTTCATTCTAAGATGAGGTGTGATTCCTGATCCTAGTGGGAACATGTTGTTTGATTTTCATGTGCAGGCCACGAGTAGTTCTCCCTATGTAGTCAGCACTGTAACTGCAATTTATAAACAATAGAATTAATTAATGGGGAGGCAGATAATCCTTGCACCTAGAACGAAACATGGGCCGGGTTTGGAAAACTATACGGACTTCAGCCGAGAAAAAACAACGACAGCAGATCATTATTTAAAAAAATATTGTTAAATATAACGGTCAATGAATGTCTCTTATGTCTGATCATGAGCCATTCTCAAAAATTGTCCATCATTGATCCGAAAGCTTAGATCTAGAACCAACTTAATAAACCAATATCCAAATAATGGACAACTTTCACCCGAATTTAAAGTAAACATACGAGCATTAGAACGGCTCATGATCAGACATAATAGAAATTCATCGTCTGTTATATTTAACTATATATATATATATATATATATATATATATATGCATACATAAGTTTTTTATTCAATATTTCTTAATTTTTGTTTTTTTACTGAATGCGTAGATTTTTAAAAGTTTCTCGAGTGATGGGAATTTTTTTTTATTTACGGTCAGCACATTATGGCCATTTTCATAGATGTCTTTATTGAGTGTTGGCTTTATCATTTTTATTATTACTGCTTCCATTACGTTGGGTCTTTTTTCATGTTATGCTTGAATTTTCTACAAATATGTTGCGAGTGGTGTCTTAATGAGTCCTAATTCAGTTATGGTCCGAGAGGTGGAACGTTGGTTTTCTTGATAGGAATGTAGCGTAAAGTTTTTTTTAAACATTTTAAATCCAGAAAAGCAATCATTTATACAAAGACAAGAACAATTGCATAAAAACTCAATTTCAGTACCTTGTCAGTCCTCTGTAATGAAACTTGTATAACAGAATGATATATATATATATATATATATATATATATATATATATATATATATATATATATATATATATATATATGTATGTATGTATGTGTGTGTGTGTGTGTGTGTGTGTGTGTGTGTTAATTTTAATGCTTGTTATTTTTAATCTGTGTGTTTGTGTGCTTAGTTCTTGTCAGAACGAGCTTTTTGTGTTGTAGTTCCGTTGTAATAAATAATATGACCAGATTAACAATTGTCTCAGACGGGCGTAGAAGTTAAAATCAGAAGGATTCACGTCATTTTTTTTCTTTTTTTTTTTGCCTCCATCCATAATTAAAGAATAAGTACCATGTCTCGTATTGATCTCAATTGATTATCATCGAGGAATATTTTCGAACATTCTGGAAAATGTCTCCGCGTCTTATAAACTTTCGTGTTACTACGCTTCATTAAATATAGTTTGAAAGCCAAAATAAAAACAAACTGCCATTTTTTCTGTTCAGAAAATATTCTCAGACTAAGCTTAAAAGATTAGAAACAAAAAAACGACATTACAAGGGAGGACACATGTTAAGATTTAGTACTTAATATATTTTAACCCTCTCTCTCTCTCTCTCTCTGTATGTATGTATATATATATATATATATATATATATATATATATATATATATATATATACATATATACATATATACATATATATATATATATATATATATATATATATATATATATATATATATATATATATATATATATATATATATATATATATATATATATATATATATATATATATATATATATATATATATATATATATATATATATATATATATAGGAAGGGCAAGCACGCTTTTGCACGCACGCTGGAGTAATAGATATGGCTTGGATTGGGGTTTCGAGAGCCGAGGTTCGAATTCAGTCGAATCCATTACATTCACTTTTACGTGCTAATTACCTTGGGAAATGTGTGAATCCCATTTTTCTCCCTCCAGCTATAGCTTTGGATGGCAACTGGTCTAGGAGAAGGACAATTCTGAATTCAAAACCAGCGGAGGGTTGTTTGGGGACCTTGTGGCACGGAGTGCACCAGGTCTCAGCATTTGGCCCTTCAAAAAGTGTGGATGATCCTGCTCGAAACCTTCCCCCCTATACTCAAATCTTATGTGCTGCTGTCGCTTTCCTAGGACCAGATCTGATTGACTTTCGTGCATCGATTTTTGACGGAGGAGGTCAGTATGTATATATATATATATACTGGGCTCTCCTTTCGTTTTTCGACGAATGAGGTCAAACAACTCAGTTCTTAGGAACAACAGCTAGTCTCCCTTCACGTATTATTTCATTAAAGTGGTGAAGGCTTATGTAGAACCAACCAAACGTTTAGGAACAGCCGAATATTTATTTATTTATCTAGGAGGCACAGTGGAGTAATGAATAGCGGCACAGAGTACTGAGGAATCGGAGAGCCAAGTTCGAATTCCAGTCGAATCCATTCACTTACGTGCTAATACCCTTTGAAATACTCATCCTCCCCCCCACCCCCGCCAGCTATGGGTAAATATAGAGCGGGTTCTACATCCTTGGATGGCAACTGGTCTACCGCAGAAAGAAATGGCAACCTACTACGGAAAAAGAAATCTGCCTCGTGTATCACGAATGTCACATAATTTACTGAATTTATTAATTTTTTTTTATATGTAAAAAAAATCGTTATATTTAAAAGGTTTTGTTCACCCAGTAGATGATGGTGACCGCAGCTGGAAATATCCTGTTAATAAAGGTGTCTCTAAGGAGTTCGTTTTTGCATTCCTCGGCAGTATGAAACCTAAAATTGCAGTCCTGAGTCAAAAAGCCTTTGTTTGCAGTTGGAAACATATGTTTTGCAACTACCTCGTTTTAAGGCTTAACATATAGCTTTTGAGTGTTTTAAAGTTGTCTTATCAGAGGTTGTTTATTTAACATATTTGGAAATTGCCATGCAGAAATAATTGAAAGTACATATAAACTAGTTATACCTTCGAGGTCAATAAAGTTACTGAAAGTTTTAAACCAATGTGCCAATCGTTTGCAGCATCACTTGCATTAAGGTTTGCCTTGAAATGACAGGATTTCAGATGTCTTTCCATAGGTTATATTTGAATAAATTGTGAGCTAGAAGAAAGCATTTAGCTTTATTCAACATAGAATGTTGTTAAGTTGTTAATGGAACTCTTCTACGATTATTCCTATGGTTTTATAGATTGTGTTAGGAATTTGAAAGTGAGGTGGTGGTGAGTGTAGAATGAGGTCAAAGCAACCACAACAATTATAGAGGTTAAGAATGTAGTTGTCAGGAAAGTAACCTTCTGGATTCTATTCTACAAAGCAAGCAGTTCTTGGAAAGCTTGACCCACCAAGCACATGTCTAAGTCTTTGTGATTTGATATTTTAACCTGGATTCTAAATTCCTTAATCTTTAAGCGGATAATCCTTTCGTTTTGCTTTCCTCGAAGGGTCTAAATCAGTCATTATCGGTTTCTCTAAAGGAAAAATAGCAGATTCTTCATAAATCTATTTTTAAGGAAAACTACCCATAAATATCGATGCAATGTCTTAAAAACAAATGCTTATTTCAGGCGACATCTTTGTTATTTTTTCCTTATTAAATTTAAAGTGCGCCCCTAGAGTTTTAGTTATTCTACACATGCGTTCTGAATTAAAATGGCTGAGAAACAATGGATTCAAGAAAAAAAATTCGATGATATTACACGTAAATCGATTATTTGTGCAAGGCTAAACTGAAAATATGTAGACCTTATTGGCGGGGAGAACACTGTCGCAGGTGCTTATACGAATGTGTCGACTTGTCACGAGCGTTATTAAATTTCAGTAGACGGAATTTTTTCTTCAGAAAAAATAAAAACCTTTCGATGTTCAGGTTTACGTTTAATTAAGCGTTTCTATAAAGTGAGTTGGAATTGGTTCAAATTTAATCTCAATAACGGTACAGCGGAATTAAAAGTCAAGCGTTCAGACACGTAGCGATAATATTGAGCTTTGTCTCGCTAATTTAACTTTGGCCATGTAAGTGAATTTTTTTTCTGAATGCGTCTTCTCCTCGACAAAACATGTCGATGTAGTTTTACAAATTACTTTATATATTATCCATTCTGTCTGATTCTTATCAAATTTACTCATATGATATATATATATATATATATATATATATAGAGTAGAGAGGATAGATAGAAATAGAGGGCAGATAGATATACATAGAGATAGAGGCAGATAGATAATATATATAGAAAAGAGGCTAATAAAGATATATATAGTCAGATAGAGGCTGATAGATATATAAATAGGGGATATATATATATATATATATATATATATATATATATATATATATATATATATATATATATATACAGAGATATAGGAATATATATATATATATATATATATATATATATATATATATGAGGAATATATATATATATATATATATATATATATATATATACAGAGATAGAGAATATATATATATATATATATATATATATATATACAGAGATGAAAGGAATATATATATATATATATATATATATATATATACATAGATAGAGGATATATATATATATATATATATATATATATATATACAGAGATAGAGGGAATATATATATATATATATATATATATACAGAATAGGGATATATATATATATATATATATATAGATATATATATATATATATATATATATATATATATATATATATACAGAGATAAGAGGAATATATATATATATATATATATATATATATATATATATATACAGATAGATGCATATATATACAGAGAGATATATATAGAGAGAGGCAGATAGAAAGATATATAGATAGAGGCAGATGAATAGAGATAGAGGCATATATATATATATATATATATATATATAGGCAGATAGATAGATAGATAGATAGATAGATAGATAGAGATAGTGATAGAGTAAGAATAGAGATATATAGAGGCAGATAGAGATATAGAGACAGATAGATACATAGGAATCCGTCAATTAATGTTTTTCGATTTGTTGGTAAAAATATATATATACAAAATTCGATTAGAGAATCCATAATAGTCAACTATTGCAATGCAGCATTCTTCAATTTAAACATAGTTGAAAATTGATTTTTTTTTAAGATATCGATTAAATAAAATTTTTTGAAAATTTAAAATAGAAAATAAAATAATTGTCAAGTATTACGTTTTATGAGTAATTACATATGTTAAAAAAATGGCCGTTTTAAATCGATTAATTTTATAATATAATTTGATAATAAAATAGATGTTTGAATATTTGTCTCTTAAAATTTTTGAATATTTTCATGTTTATTTTGAAGACTTAAAAGGAAATTTCTAATTTTATAAAATAAATGGATGATTTAATTAGATGCAGAAATTTACATTTATTACAAAATATCGAAAAAAAAAAGATGTATGTATGACTAATGAGAGATTTTGAATAAAATAAAATTTTTGATATGTTTGGAAAATTGAAAAAGTAATTTCTCCAGTACTGTAATTGTATATATGAAGAAAGAAGATTAGCAATTCAGTAAAGTAAATTAAAGTTAAGCTAAAATCAGATTAATAAACATTAATTTATAGCATTTATTGTATTCTCTTATATGTACATATATTTTAATTAAAAAGTACGCAAATTAGAAATGAAGTGTGTATGAAACTAAAATTTTAGGTAAAAATTGCTTTATTTCCTGTAGCTATTAGATTCGACTAATGCGTTTTTTGATTAGTGTATATCTTTTAATGATCACATTACCCGCAGTAATATATATAAATACGTCAACATAGGTATAATCTATTTCAAAGCGTTCTTGACACGGCTATCATCAGCCACTAAGTGCTTGTCTCGGAGCCTTGTTCTAAATTTATTTTCAAAGTCAGTCCTTCTCTAGCAGGCACCTTGTTAATGATCAATTCACCCACAGGAATTGAATGTGGCACAAGGCCTTTTAATGTGGGTATGTCTGAGCCCGTAGGCCCAGCCAAAATAAAAACCATCTAAACCCGTCCAAGCGGGCTAGTTCAAATCAACCTCCCCGAACGAAACCCCACCCTTCGGCGGAGCTTCGTCCAGGTTCCTCTCTGCAAGCAGAGAGTTCGACAGACACCCGACCTCGGCAGCTCACAAAGCACAGATACTACACTTTGATCCTAGCCACCGGGCCGAGCGGGTATTCTTTTTAGAGAATACATTTTATCCATACAAACCTATTTATTTTCATTTTAGAGTTACCAACCAAATATCACAACGGACATTATAGAAGACATACCACAATTTCTTTAGGGCCAATTAGGAATAAATAAATAATTTAATTTGGAGCTGATTCTTTTTACGAAAAGGTATAAAATTTTACGAAATTCGTTTCCCAAACAGGATAACAGATAATAACTGTCACCAATGTCACGCAATTCTCAGTGATCTTCACGACCACATACAAAAGCGACAGCGTTTCAAACTTCAGACTACGGCAACACCGCCAACAGTAAGAAACAATTTCTGACTATCTATTTGTATCCACTTCCTTTGAATCAGGCATACACGTTGATTTTTTTTTGGTGCAAACACACATAACATTTTATTGTTTCTCCATACGTACACAAAGACAGTTTTATATTTTATTTCAGAACAATTATTAACCCAAATAAAATTCATTACTTTTCCAGTCTATCACCAACTGTTTGTATTCTTGTCGTTATATTAAATTAATGTTTATTTGTTGAGACTACGTTTGTCTTTTTCTACTGAATTTTATTCCTTCAATGAAAATCGTGTGAATATTCAAATTAGGAGCGACTCTGTAACGACATTTTGTAATTTTTTGAACTCGACATTGGAATTTTAACATTCAATGAAAAAACCGAGTAGAAGGACTCTTACATAGGTTTGTTTTACAAATGTCAAGTCGTGGCTTTGGAAGGTCTAATCAATTGTAATCTACAAATTTTATTCCTATCGCCCAATTGTTTCTTATTTTCTTTTTCTTTTGCGAGCGATCAAGTCGATTTAATTGTCGGAGCCTCAGAAATATTTCCCACATAATGGTAAGACATTAGCTAGATGAAGACAGCGCTGTCGATAATATCTTTGCTGTTAGGTGTGATGTAATTCTGCTGTAAACTGTAGTTCCAATTAAAGTGGTGTAAAACATGACTGAAACTTTAGAAAGATTTTAAACTTCTTAACGTCGGAATAATACGCTGCAAGAAAACGACCTGTTTGATTATTATTTCCTTCAGCACTGTTTAACATTTCTTGTCCTTGGACATAGGTTTTGATTCGTCGCCGCAGACGATTTGAGAACATGGTCTCAAATTAATGTTACCTGTAGAGAAATGTAAAAAAAGGACAAATTGAAAACAATAACTGACAAAGGAAACACTGATATCTCATTTATAATAATTCAAAATTACCTGTCATAGATAACTTTTTTCAAATGCTAGTAAATGTGGAGATAAAAGAAAATAAAAAATAATGCAAACGTAAAATTGCAAAAATTTATTGATGATCTGTGTTTTAGAACAAAATATTCTGATAAATTCAAACTAATAGAATATTATTACAAAATCTCCAATTATGTGGACTCTGTGTTAAGTTATATTAAGAAATATGTTTTTTTGCATTTGGGTGTGGTTTGAAAACGGATGTTTTGAAATAATAATTGTGACAAACTGACAAGAAAAAATGAACTGTGTCAATGGTGATAATTAATGTGATTTAAAAAAAAATTAAACTTGAATAAACTGAAAGAACATTTCTGTTTGAATTTTCCCCAGATGAGCTCATTTGTTTTTGTGTATGTGGTGTTTCTGCGGATTGTGCGATTTAGTACAAAAGAGACCGACTAGTTTCGAAAGACACTAGTCAATCGAAGAATTTAATGACTGAAAACAAAGAAAAAAAATCAACACCGGAAAAAAATTTCGTCAAAAGGTACCAAAAAGAAGAAGAAAAAGTCAAAAGAAAAAAATACACCAATTCCAAAAAAGCATATATGGTTAAAAAAAAAAAATACTAGAACAACCAAAAACTAAACAAAATTCCCCCACTATAGCCACAAAAGATTAAAAAAAATTAGAAATGGGATCTTTATTTCATTATATATATATATATATATATATATATATATATGAATGAATGAATGTTCAGTTTTTTTTTTTTTCTCAAAAAAACTAATTTGTTGTTTTCCTATTTAATTTTTTTTAAATTTAACTGGTAAACATAGATTTTCAAAAAGATTTTAATCGTTTCTATTTTCACGTGAGATAAAACAGTTCAAAACTTTTTTTCCCTAAGCGAAACCAGTAAAAAAAAAAAAAGTTTGAAGAAAAAAAACAAATTATTTTTTTAAAAAAAAAACAAAAAAAAATCACTGGAAAGGGAAAAACAAAAGTTTTAATTCTTCTGTCAAAACTAATATAACATAAAATGAATATCTAACAATATTAAATAAGGTGATTTTTTCCAAATCCCCATTTTATTATATATATATATATATATATATATATATATATTTTTCTAGGCCTACTAGCTCAGACCATTAGTACTAATAATCTCTCTCTATATATATATATATATATATATATAAAAGATAAATAGATATGTCTGAAGATCCTGAAGTACATTTTTCAGAAGAAAATGATTGAGAACTGGATTTAAATAGGAAAATTTTGCACACAGAAAAAAAAGGCATGATAAACAATACTAGAATCAAATCGATCTTTCAATTTCTGTTTCTCTGATCAAAAAGCATGGCCATTCCTAGGTTTTGTCGTAGCTTTTCTATATTGTTACAATTGAATCATCCACAATATTCGATTTTTAAATATATAAGAGGAAAACATATAAAAAATAATTCAAGGAATGAAGTTTAACCTCAAAATATGCAAGAAAATGGAAGATATATCAGTCTATGCTAGCAAGAATAAGAAAAATTACGAACAGATCAATACCGATCGATAAATTTGTAAGCAGGTGCTCGAAAAAAATGTATTTGAAAAAGATTTATCATGATTGCCAACGGTGATACATTGAAAAAGGGGAATTTAAGTTAATAAGAAGAACACGTGAAGAATGAAAAAGATAAAAAGAACGAAAATTATCCGACTCCATTCAACACTTCATTAGAGATTTTTTTATTGAAGACCCTAAGATGAACTTAAAAAAAGCAAAAAACAGTATGAGAAATAAATTAACGAAAAAAACTTTCAGAGGAGGGGAAACAAAAAAAAAAAAGAATTTTAATAATTTTTATCAATTCTGTTAACGTTTTTTCTTTAAGATAATGGTTTTAAGAATGAAAAGAACATGATAAAGATATCACTGAAAGATCAGAATCATTTCATAGAAAGGAAAGAAAATAAACTCTAAATAACGAGAGAAGGTACGTGGAAAAGAAAAGACTTTCAAAGCGGACATGAAAATACACTTTATCACGTACATATCATTTATATAAAATACACATGATAAAAAATTAGGCGTTAAAATACTTTTTGCAAGATATATTCTATATATATTATATAATAAGTATATATTATATAGATATATATTATAATGATATATATACTAAAAGTGATATATATATATACTAGTGTATATATATATATATATATAAATATATATATAAATTGTATATATATATATATATATAATAAAGTGTATACTATATATATTCAAATAGGTAATATGTATATATAATATATATATATATTAATAATATTAAAAAAACCGGTTCCGGTATATATATATATATAATATATTAAGCAATATCATATATAATATATTATAGTTCCTAGATATATGACCGTATAGCAATATGTAGGTGCTATAAGATTTATTGTGCAGTGTATATATATATATATAAATATATAATTAGAGTTTGTGTATATATATATATATATATAGTTCTAAATTATATATTCGTTTCCTATATTCAATTATATATATATACCCTTAACAAAGGTATATATATCCATATTCGTCGGCCATTTTATCTAAATAAAAAACAAAAAAAATTCTAATCTAAAATATTTTATGGCTTTAAAATAACCTGCAAGGTTTTGGTGAATATATAAAACGAATCAATCAATCAAAGACATCTGACTTGAGACTAAGTAATATCGTATATAGTCATTTTACATGCAGTATATTCACTCAATAGATCCAATTTATAAGATTTTTACGTTTGTTAGTAAAACAATTATTAGCGAAAACATTCGACAAATTCTAAATAGAGGTTTCTGTTTTTACGGATTCTGTGCAGACGTCCAGTACAGATTTATATCCTGTTTAAAGTTAAAAGTATTTTAACCAGCTCACTGCCAATGTGTGACACACGTGATATATATATATATAATATATATATATATATATATATATGTCCAAATCGTTGTAACATAAAAACGTTCATCAATATTTAATTGTCCCCCCCCAAAAAAAAAAAACAAAAAAAAAAAACACAAAAAACAAAATTAATTGTATTTTTTCCAGGTTTTCAAAGAAGTGTTTTTAATCTTGATACCATTTGTCTTAAGGATAACTGAAAAGCCCTTTTGAGTTATTCCGTTAGAAAAGAGAACAGGTTAAAATCGTTTTGTGTCAACCCCACTGTCTTCTAAAATGAGCAATGGTAAGAGGAAAAAATCATTCAGGCCTTTAGTAATGGTACAAACAACATTCATACTGTTGGGCGTATATTCAAAAGTCCATTAAAGAACCATCAAGGGAATGGTGAATAAGTTTAAAAAAAAAAACCCCAGGGAACAGTACAAGAGTAAAACTGAATCAGTCGGTCAAAACGGGAAGAAGGATCATCATTTCAACTTAGATTTAAAGAGATGAATTAGAAAAGATCTAACTCAATGCATAAGACGATTAGAAATGAGAGAGGTTTCAGCAATGCCAACAGTCAAAGGGCAGTGAAAAAGACTTGAAAATGAAATCCTATGTTGAAAAGTCTGTGGCACTTTGTTACTTCAGGACAGAAAAGTTAGAATGTTAGAGAGGCAAAGATCATCTTGAATAAGGTGGAAATTTCTTCTGGCTGCTGTTTTATGAATATATATATTTATATATATATATAAATATATATCAAAATTATTTCAATTGTATTTCATTTCTGCGAATTAATGATAATTGCCTGCGATTAATTGAGAACTGTGGAGCCGGAATGTTATTTAATGTTAAAAATTCCATTTCAGTTGCGCCCGCTGATTAAAGTGTGGAAGGTAATCGACATCAAACTTATTGTTCAAAGTAGACTGTACATAGTATTTTAAAAAAAACTAGTAGAATTTGCAAGATATGACTTTCAACAGTCTCTAAAATTCAATAGAAATTTTCTTGTTACGAAATTGACCGTAAGTTCGATGTTAAACGAATATATATAAGCAAATATTTGTTTATATATTTTATATATATGTTTATATAATTATTCCATTTAAACGTACTTTAACATTTCAACAAAAATAATAATTATTTATCTGCATTAATAAAACCTATATTATTATTTATTTAAAAATAAAATATAAATTTGCAAATTGAAATAATAATTATTTATATTCATTTGTATTTAAATTATTCCATAATTTTTTTACAAAATAAAAAATAAATTTCTTTCGGATTATTTACACTAACGAGTTCTTCATTTTTTTATTATATTTTTCACATCAATGTGGTCCCAATAAGATATATATATATATATATATATAAAAATATATATATATATCTAGATGGAATCATGCTCCATTTTATGAATCCATTAATTTGAGTAGACGCCCTGTTCTTTTTTTTTTTTTATTTTTATTATGTGGAATACGTATTTTCGTTCAGCAGCCTGATTATTCAATCTTGACCTCTTCAAATATATGGGTTCCGACAAGAATCGAAACAAAACGTCTTTTGGCAGGAGACGAAGTTGTTGATCTCTACTTTTACCATCTCATGCTTTATTGAGTAAACGCCAGTAAAAGAATTTTCGAATGGTGCCAATGGACGCATTTTCTTTTTTGCGACTTTAGTAACATCTGTTTCTGCCTGTTTATAACCCGATTTAAACAAATGTCTTTCACGATTTCAATCTTTCTTTCCATGTTTTTCTTCATTTATAAATTTAATCACTTATACGTTATTTTAGTATTAGATCTTAAGTTTATTCCATTTAATTCAATAATATAAATAAATATAAAATATTTAAATATATAAATATATATTTTCATGTTTCATTAAATAATATAGACAATTTTAATCACATTATATGGAAAGACGATTTAAAATTATCATTTTATAATATAGTATAAATCAAATATTAGTTTCAATTATTAAGACATAGCCCTAACATGGCAATTAATCAATTGTTATAAACAGGGCATCTACGATAAGGTTTTTTAATTCTCATTATACCAACTGTTTGATATATTGAATGTAACAGCGTTTCGCCTGGATAAGGTGTTTGATGTGTATAACTTTTAAAAACCATTTATTCAATGAAAACTGGATGCTTAAATATACATTATGTATATATATAAATATATATTTTTATATGATTTTTATATATATATATATGTTATAAATTTTTTATAATTTATTTTTATATTATAATTCACTGGACGATAATTCGATGAATATTTGTACCGCATACAAGAGTTTAATTCATATTTCAACGAAAAAAAAATAACACCACCAACCTGAAATTCAAAAATTTTTATAAATATATTTTATTCTGACTTTCTGGAACATTCTAGAACTTCCTGGTGGGTATGAGACCTTATGGTGCCGAATAGAACTCTGTTTTTAATAAATAAATATTTCCATTTTACTTTACTTTTGTTTTGACCCTCTTTAAAGTTTAAAATATTTAAGTTCTGAGCATTTAAATTCGTTTCAAATTGAAAAATAATGCTTCATATATTTATACATATGTGTTTTTATAGGTATTTGTCATTATATATATAAATATATAAATGCGTTAAAATACATACTATTGAATTACATCATTAAAATTTAAAATAAATTATGAAAATTTTAATTATTATGTACATGTCTGGAAATTCGCTATTGTGATAAGTTAATTTTTATAAATATCGTTAAGAAATTAAACAATTTATTAATATGACCTGCCAACACACACACACACACACACACACACACACACAATTTAAAATAAATAACGATACCATGTTATTATATTTATGTTCTGAATTAATGGTTCAATGGTGCGAAAAAGGGTGTTTTTATCACTGAAAAAAATAAATTCTCGATTCTGACTTTACTTTAAATATTTATTGTAGAGATAATTGGTTTGGTGACAACAGATATCTTTTACATTCTGAATTTGCACTAAGACACTACGCTTTTAACTTCGAAAAAAGGTGGGGAGGGGCTTTTACATTCCCATCCCACAAAAGGTTATCGTGCGTTACCAGACGTTCGCCCAGTTAAAGTACAACCAGCAATTGAATTTCAAAAACTTTTTGGAACAGTTCTAAAAAATTCTATATAAACACTTTCCTTATATCAATATATATATATATATATATATATATATATATATATAATTGCATAAATTTATGGATTTGATCCAACAGTATTTTCTTCATACCGTCAGATCTATATCCATATATTTGCTTACATACTGTCTACTGAAATACAAACCTGAATTTACTTGATCAAGTAAGGAAAGAATTTATTATCGAACTGTTGTTTTTAAAATTGTTCCAACTGTTCTGATATTTTGAAATCATTTTGATTTGCTTTTGTAACGTGGAGGACTTCGTTTGTATGATGATATAAGAACCTATTGATCTGCGTATTCCTATATCAACGGAAAGGATTTCTTGAACTGTTTATATAAAATAGTTCAATCGACTTTTTAATATTTTAATATTTGGAAATCATCTTTTTCACAACATCGCCCATGTGACGACGACATGATCATATTTAAACGGAACGCTGATCTTATATAAAAATTTCAGTTATCTGTTTGGATTAGTTGTGCTCTTATGTCCATCGTCTTTTCATGTTGAATTTATATGTTCTAATGTTACCGGTGTTTAAATGAAAATGTCCTGAAGATGGTCTAAAATAGACCGAAACGTCTGACGTTGACTTTATATTAACATTAATACAGCATAATTGCTTTCCTACTGCTCGGATCTATATCCATATATTTGCTTTTATATATATATATATATATATATATATATATATATATATATATATATATATATCTTTTATTAATCTGACATGTTTTATTTATTTTTATAAACGTTGTTTTAATGGATATCTATATTTAGCAGATGATCCGTTTTCATTTATATATATATTTTTATCTGAATATTCGAGAAATATTATAAGAAAATATGGGTTCTCCAGAGAAAATGAAAATCTGTTGGTCTGTCTGATTAATAAATGAAAAATCCATTCTATGTTTGTTTATGTCAGGAGAAGTATGTTTTGATAATGGGGAAAAGGTCTGCGTTTAAAAACAACTTTCGCTTTTGACCGGTAGGAAATTTGAGGGGTCAGGAGGTCAGGATCTATGGGGACGAACCTACTGAAGAACGCATATTTTAGTAATACATATGTCTCTTTTCTCTTCTCTCTCTTCGTATATATATATATATATATATATATATATATATATATATGTGTGTGTGTGTGTGTGTGTGTGTGATATTATATAATGAAATATTTAATTAGTTATTTAATAAGCTTAGCTTAATGTGGCGCAATGATAAAAGTGTTGGTACCAGGAGCATCAAACCCAAAACAGTAGTAGTGGATTCGTTTGAGTCGCTATTATCTAGATATGTATATATATATATATATATATATATATATATATATATATATATATACGCAGTGCAGTGTTATTAGAACATGCACCGTAGCATCGTTATTTCCTACCTGATGAAAAGTTAAAAAAGATTTTTAACGTTGAAACAAAGATGTACAGTTATGTAGTGGGTATGTGCATGTTCTAATATAACACTGAATAATAAATAAATATTTATTGCTCTTCTTTTTGCATTGATTCGGGTTTTAAATTAATGTTTTGGACGCTAAATGTTACTCTTTGTTCTTTTTATATATATATATATATATATATATATATATATATATATATATATATATATATATATGGCGATATGATTTTTTATGTTTATACGTTCATTTATAGATAAATATTTAAGCATTACTTCGGCCTGATTGTCCGAGAAATTTTCATGCGTTCTCCGACAGGAATCGAACTTGTATCCTATACGGAACCGTTATATAGCCTGACGTGCATTTACCGATTGAGTCACAGAGGAGCGTTTCGGTTATAAGATCGATTTTATAGTTATGAAATCACAATTCTCAACGATTTTCTCTCATACACATTCCCATATCTGCTCTATGCGTATGCAAATGTAAATAAATGACGTCACACATTATAATTGTCGGACTTTGCCTATTTCATTTATATATATATATATATATATATATATATATATATATATAATGTATGTGGGGTATTATGGGTAATAGATTCTATGTCCGATCCGAGTGAATCAAGTACGTTGAAATGCATTTAACACATATTTTCATTTCAATAAATAGTGGTTAGCTCCCTTACATTGACACACCTTTTGGGTCTGTCTATATTTCTGAGATGAGGTATTATGTACAGTAACTACATTAGTCAAACTATTGTCCTCATCTTTGTCGCCATATTTGTCACAACGTTTCCGGCCGTTGTACGCTCCGGCCCTTCTTCAGGTGGTTGGAATTTCGAACTGAACCCTTTATTTCGATCACTGGGGTAGACTGTTCCCACGCCATGTTTGATGGATATCAGTTATCAGTTATCTCCTGCTAATTTTTTCCCTCTGAAAGTTCTCCACTGCCTTAACCAGGTATTGAACTCACCTTCTTTGGATCTAACCAACGCCTTTATCCACTGTGCCATGTGTCCTCGAGGGAAAATTGCGTACAACGCCGAACATTGTTAAGACAAATATGGCGACAAAAGATGAGGACAATAGTCCCTTCAATGTAAATACTGACACACTTTTTTACGAAAACCACCATAGCTACAGCGGATAAATTTAAAATAATTATAACAGAGCGTGTTCGCGTGTTTTAAAAGTCACCATGACAATGATCAGATTTACATTAATTTTGTCTTCGTAATTCAACCCTGAAAAGATCTTGGAAGTGATCGAAAATATTTTGGTAAGAAAAAACTACGAAGCCTTTCTTTTGTTGTATTTAATCTTATCAAGAAACTGATCAGAGAACTAAAAGGATTATTTACAAAATAAATAAATATAATGTATCTATATTATTCAGTGAAAAAATGATTTACTGAAAATATACTATATATATATATATATATATATATATATATATATATGAAAATATTTTTAAAGGTAAAAAATCTAATTAAAGAAATGAAAAGTGTGTAGCTTAATATTGCATGATTACATGACATTTTTAAAAGCAAGCAACCAGTTTCGGTCCCGCTCTTCAGGCCTCTACAAGAGATTTAACTTAGATTAAAATGACAGGAAAATGTAATGAAGAGAAAAAAAATAACACAAAGAGCTAGAGACAAATAACAACGAGCCCTAACAAACACTCACGCTGTTTACAGAGGGAAGGGTTGCAGGACCTGATATAACGTGTCCGGCACCTTGAGATGAAATAGAGAGTGCGAACGGGACACAACAGTGGACCAGTCAACACTAGTATTTAGTTACCCCCACCCCAAGAGGGTATCATGTGGCACAAGGCCGGTTTAACGCGTCGTATCTCCCGAGCCCATGGGCTCGGCCAAAATATGCCCTTTGCACCGTATAAACGGGTTCAGGGTCGAGTTTACCTCCCGAAAGAGACTTCCGCCCTTCGGCGTAGACTCGTTGGTTCCACACGCCCGAAGGCGGAGTTCAACCGATCAACTGATCAGGCTGGTCGTCGGTCGCCCCGACTTCAGACTGAACAGTCACACTAAAATTAGCAGCACACCCTCTGTTATTTAAGAGGCGCTTTTATATGGCGGGACCACAAATATTTGAGACAAGTTCATTCTAAGATGAGGTGTGATTCCTGGATCCTAGTGGGAACATGTTGTTTGATTTTCATGTGCAGGCCACGAGAAGTTCTCCCTATGTAGTCAGCACTGTAACTGCAATTTATAAACAACAGAATTAATTAATGGGGAGGCAGATAATCCTTGCACCTAGAACGAAACATGGGCCGGGTTTGAAAACTATACGGACTTCAGCCGAGAAAAACAACGACAGCAGATCATTATTAAAAAATATTGTTAATATAACGGTCAATGAATGTCTCTTATGTTCTGGATCATGAGCCATTCTCAAAATTGTCCATCATTGATCCGAAAGCTTAGATCTAGAACCAACTTAATAAAACCAATATCCAAATAATGGACAACTTTCACCCGAATTTAAAGTAAACATACGAGCATTAGAACGGCTCATGATCAGACATAATAGAAATTCATCGTCTGTTATATTTAACTATATATATATATATATATATATATATATATATATGCATACATAAGTTTTTTATTCAATATTTCTTAATTTTGTTTTTACTGAATGCGTAGATTTTTAAAGTTTCTCGAGTGATGGAATTTTTTTATTTACGGTCAGTAATATTATGGCCATTTTCATAGATGTCTTTATTGAGTGTTGGCTTTATCATTTATTATTACTGCTTCCATTACGTTGGGTCTTTTTTTCATGTTATGCTTGAATTTTCTACAAATATGTTGCGAGTGGTGTCTTTAATGAGTCCTAATTCAGTTATGGTCCGAGAGGTGGAACGTTGGTTTTCTTTTGATAGGAATGTAGCGTAAAGTTTTTTTTAAACATTTTAAATCCAGAAAAGCAATCATTTATACAAAAGACAAGAACAATTGCATAAAAACTCAATTTCAGTACCTTGTCAGTCCCCTCTGTAATGAAACTTGTATAACAGAATGATATATATATATATATATATATATATATATATATATATATATATATATATATATATATATATATATGTATATATATATGTATGTATGTATGTGTGTGTGTGTGTGTGTGTGTGTGTGTGTTTAATTTAATGTTTGTTATTTTTAATCTGTGTGTTTGTGTGCTTAGTTCCTTGTCAGAACGAGCTTTTGTGTTGTAGTTCCGTTGTAATAAATAATATGACCAGATTAACAATTGTCTCAGACGGGCGTAGAAGTTAAAATCAGAAGGATTCCACGTCATTTTTTATTTCTTTTTTTTTTGCCTCTGATCCATAATTAAAGAATAAGTACCATGTCTCGTATTGATCTCAATTGATTATCATCGAGGAATACTTTCCAAGACATTCTGGAAAATGTCTCCGCGTCTTATAAACTTTCGTGTTACTACGCTTCATTAAATATAGTTTGAAAGCCAAAAATAAAACAAAACTGCCATTTTTTTCTGTTCAGAAAATATTCTCAGGCTAAGCTTAAAGATTAGAAACAAAAAAAAAACGACGTACAAGGGAGGAGACATGTTAAGTTTAGTACTTAATATATTTTAACCCTCTCTCTCTCTCTCTCTATGTATGTATATATATATATATATATATATATATATATATATATATATACATATATATATACATATATTCATATACATATATACATATATATATATATATATATATATATATATATATATATATATATATATATATATATATATATATATATATATATATATATATATATATATATATATATATATATATATATATATATAGATAGGAAGATAGATAGGCACGCACGGCTATTTAATGATAGCGGCTTGGATTGAGGTTTCGGAGAGCCTGAGTTCGAATTCAATCGAATCATTACATTCAACGTGCTAATTACCTTGGGAAATGTGAAATCCCATTTTTCTCCCCTCCAGCTATAGCTTTGGATGGCAACTGGTCTGGAGAAGGACAATTCTAGATTTCAAACCAGCGGAGGGTTGTTTGGGGACCTTGTGGCACGAGTGCACCATCTCAGAGCCCCTTCAAAAGTGGATGATCCTGCTCGAAACCTTCCCCCTATACTCAAATCTTATGTGCTGCTGTCCCTTTCCCTAGGACCAGATCTGATTGACTTTCGTGCATCGATTTTGACGGGAGGGTCGAGTATGTATATATATATATGTATACTGGGCTCTCCCTTTCGTTTTCGACGAATGAGGGTCAAGCAACTCAGTTCTTAGGAACAACAGCTAGTCTCCCTTCACGTATTATTTCATTAAAGTGGTGAAATAGAACCAACCAAACGTTTAGGAACAGCCGAATATTTATTTATTTATCTAGGAGGCACAGTGGAGTAATGAATAGTGGCACAGAGTACTGAGGAATCGGAGAGCCAAGTTCGAATTCCAGTCGAATCCATTCACTTACGTGCTAATACCCTTTGAAATACTCATCCTCCCCCACCCCGCCAGCTATGGGTAAATATAGAGCGGGTTCTACATCCTTGGATGGCAACTGGTCTACCGCAGAAAGAAATGGCAACCTACTACGGAAAAAGAAATCTGCCTCGTGTATCACGAATGTCACATAATTTACTGAATTTATTAATTTTTTTTTATATGTAAAAAAATCGTTATATTTTAAAAGGTTTTGTTCACCAGTAGATGATGGTGACTGCAGCTGGAAAATATCCTGTTAATAAAGGTGTCTCTAAGGAGTTCGTTTTTGCATTCCTCGGCAGTATGAAACCTAAAATTGCAGTCCTGAGTCAAAAGCCTTTGTTTGCAGTTGGAGAGCATATGTTTTGCAACTACCTCGTTTTAAGGCTTAACATAGAGCTTTTTGAGTGTTTCTAAAGTTGTCTTGTCAGAGGTTGTTTATTTAACATATTTGGAAATTGCCATGCAGAAATAATTGAAAGTACATATAAACTAGTTATACCTTCGAGGTCAATAAAGTTACTGAAAGTTTTAAACCAATGGTGCCAATCGTTTGCAGCATCACTTGCATTAGGGTTTGCCTTGAAATGACAGGATTTCAGATATCTTTCCATAGGTTATGTTGAATAAATTGTGAGCTAAGAAGAAAGCATTTAGCTTTATTCAACATAGAATGTTGTTAAGTTGTTAATGGAACTCTTCTACGATTAGCCTATGGTTTTTATAGATTGTGTTAGGAATTCTGAAAGTGGAGGTGGTGGTGAGTGTAGAATGAGGTCCAAGCAACCACAACAATTATAGAGGTTAAGAATGTAGTTGTCAGGAAAGTAACCTTCTGGGATTCTATTCTACAAAGCAACAGTTCTTGGGAAGCTTGACCCACCAAGCACATGTCTAAGTCTTTGTGATTTGATATTTTAAGCTGGATTCTAAATTCCTTAATCTTTAAGCGGATAATCCTTTCGTTTTTGCTTTCCTCGAAGGGTCTAAATCAGTCATTATCGGTTTCTCTAAAAGGAAAAATAGCAGATTCTTCATAAATCTATTTAAAGGAAAACTACCGCTTAAATATCCGATGCAATGTCTTAAAAAACAAATGCTTATTTCAGGCGACATCTTTGTTATTTTTCCTTATTAGAATTTAAAGTGCGCCCTAGAGTTTTAGTTATTCTACACATGCGTTCTGAATTAAAAATGGCTGAGAAACAATGGATTCAAGAAAAAAAATTCCCGATGATATTACACGTAAATCGATTATTTGTGCAAAGGCTAAACTGAAAATATGTAGACCTTATTGGCGGGGAGAACACTGTCGCAGGTGCTTATACGAATGTGTCGACTTGTCACGAAGCGTTATTAAAATTTCAGTTCGTTAGACGAATTGGATTTTCTTCAGAAAAAAATAAAACCTTTCGATGTTCAGTTTTACGTTTAATTAAGCGTTTCTATAAAAGTGAGTTGGAATTGGTTCAAATTTAATCTCAATAACGGTACAGCGGAATTAAAAGTCAAGCGTTCAGACACGTAGCGTGTATTGAGCTTTGTCTCGCTAATTTAACTTTGGCCATGTAAAGTGAATTTTTTTTCTGAATGCGTCTTCTCCTCGACAAAACATGTCGATGTAGTTTTACAAATTACTTTATATATTATCATTCTGTCTGATTCTTATCCAAATTTACTCATATGATATATATATATATATATATATATATATATATATGTAGAGAGAGAGGGATAGATAGAAATAGAGGCAGATAGATATACATAGAGATAGAGGCAGATAGATAGATATATATAGAGAAAGAGGCTAATAGATATATATAGTCAGATAGAGATATATGAGAGATAGAGGGATATATATATATATATATATATATATATATATATATATATATATATATATATATATATATACAGAGATAGGAATATATATATATATATATATATATATATATATATATATACAGATATAGAGGAATATATATATATATATATATATATATATATATATATATATATAGAGATAATATATATATATATATATATATATATATATATATACAGAGATAGAGGAATATATATATATATATATATATATATATATATATATATACAGAGATAGAGAATATATATATATATATATATATATATATATATATATATACAGAGATGGGAATATATATATATATATATATATATATATACAGAGATATAGGATATATATATATATATATATATATATACAGAGATATATATATATATATATATATATATATATATATATATATATATATATATAGAAGATAGAGAATATATATATATATATATATATATATATATATATACAGATAGATGCATATATATACAGAGAGATATATATAGAGAGAGGCAGATAGAAAGATATATAGATGAGGCAGATAGATAGATAGAGGCATATATATATATATATATATATATATATAGGCAGATAGATAGATAGATAGATAGATAGATAGATAGATAGAGATAGTGATAGAGGCAGATAGAGATATATAGAGGCAGATAGAGAGATATAGAGACAGATAGATACATAGGAATCCGTCAATTAATGTGTTTTCGATTTGTTGGTAAAAATATATATATATACCAAAATTCGATTAGAGAATCCATAATAGTCAACTATTGCAATGCAGCATTCTTCAATTTAAACATAGTTGAAAATTGATTTTTTTTTTTACAGATATCGATTAATAAAATTTTTTTCGAAAATTTAAAAATAGAAAATGGGTAAATAATTTGTCAAGTATTACGTTTTATGAGTAATTACAGCGGCGTTAAAAAATGGCCGGTTTTAAATCGATTAATTTTATAATATAATTTGATAATAAAAATAGATGTTTGAATATTTGTCTCTCTTAAAATTTTTGAATATTTTCATGTTTATTTTGAAGACTTAAAAGGAAATTTCTAATTTTTTATAAAATAAATGGATGATTTAATTAGATACAGAAATTTACATTTATTACAAAATATCGAAAAATAAAAGATGTATGTATTGACTAATGGAGAGATTTTGAATAAAATAAAATTTTGATATGTTTGGAAAATTGAAAGAAGTAATTTCTCAGTACTGCCAATTGTATATATGAAGAAAAGAAGATTAGCAATTCGGTAAAGTAAATTAAAAGTTAAGCTAAAATCAGATTAATAAACATTAATTTATAGCATTTATTGTATTCTCTTATATGTACATATATTTTAATTAAAAAGTACGCAAATTAGAAATGAATTGTGTATGAAACTAAAATTTTAGGTAAAAATTGCTTTATTTCCTGTAAGCTATTAGATTCGACTAATGCGTTTTTGATTAGTGTATATCTTTTAATGATCACATTACCCGCAGTAATATATATAAATACGTCAACATAGGTATAATCTATTTCAAAGCGTTCTTGACACGGCTATCATCAGCCACTAAGTGCTTGTCTCGGAGCCTTGTTCTAAATTTATTTTCAAAGTCAGTCCTTCTCTAGCAGGCACCTTGTTAATGAGAGTGGGTTTGTGTTAACGATTGGTGGGGGCATAAGTTGTTTTATCGCGGGGGAACCGGTCTGGGTTTGGAGTTTATTTTTGGCCAGGATTTTTGTTTGTATTTTAATATCATTTCCTACGACGTAGCGTTTTTTTATATATAAAAGCTCCGGTTTGTGTTT